>QLSR01000372.1:665465-720456 GCA_031780015.1 Citrullus colocynthis
TTTTTTTTTTTTTTTTTTTTTTTTTTTTTTTTTTTTTAAGTTGAATGGTAAGGAAGCTTGAAAAGGTAAATGAGTCACATTTTTGTGTAAAATAATAGCCCTTAGGCTATTCATGTAAAAATAGGAAAATATAGACAATTGTTAATTGAGCCTATTTATTCAGGCTATATGTGTAGAAAGCCCAAAAATATATCAAAAAAATGACTAGAAGTTTATGGTTATGGATAATGTTAGAGAATTTTGTATGGGTGATCTCCATTTCGAGGCTTGAATGAAAGATGGCCACATGTAGAAAAAGCAATAAAAATTGTTCTTTTGCTTATGTTAGCCACGTGTGAAAGTATCAATTTGCCCCTGAGAACCACCTGTGCACCTATATGACGAGAGGCTATTTGATCCTCGATACCCAATCACTTGATGCACAATATGCATTGACTCAATACTTGATACACAATCACTCGTTAGTAATACTCGATACATGATCCTTGATACTTACTAGTCCATAAACTCAATCCTAGATGCTTATTCGTGCCACATTCCTTCCGCTCTATAATTATCGCTCCTATACAAACATAAAAAATTTGGAGAATTTCCTGACAATTCTCACAATCTGTTCAAATCAATTTCCTGAAAATGAAGTAATTTTTTTATTAACAAAGGACAAACACAACAATCAAAACACAAAAACACAAACTCACTCAATTTCAATTCGAAAAACCCATTTTAACGCACCTAAACTTGTTTTAAAAAAAAAAAATCAAGTTATAAAGACATTGGAATCATTGTAGACAATCAATTTCACACCTCAAGTAAGTAAATGTTCTAGTGATGCTCATTTTTAAATTTTTTTTTTTTTTTGACATTGTGTGAGATGTATGAACGTAGCTAAGAGAACTCGTGAGTGTGAGTTTGCATTGTGATCATTAGCGCATCGAGCGAGTAGCTCTCAGTGGAGTGAGGATGAAGAGAGAGAAAGATATGGAATAATAAGCATCGAGGAGAGAGTGTCAAGTGGCTAGTATCGAGGAGCATGTGTTGAGAAGCAAGGAGTGAGGAGCGAGTATCCTATAGAACTATATTTTCCTAACTGCTTTTTTTCTATATTATTTTTCTTGAAGGATGGACATGAAGTATCTATTCATTCGTTATGGTGTACATGAGACGAAACAAAAGAATGCTATACTGAAGGTTGTTTGAAGGGTATCCTAGTTTTAAGCACTAGGTTTAAGCACATTGATGTATAATGAGTTGGTAAATCTAGTATATGTACTCATTGCAAGTTAGTTCGTTAGAGTTCAACATTATAATGAAGGTGAAATATAAGATGAACATTGATTCTCCTCTAGTCTGCTTAATGGATGATGTTGGTGTCAAATTTCTTCTTTTAGAGTATGATGTAGTAGACATCAAGTATTTGTAAGTCTTGAGGAAATTCATCAAGAGGCAACACCTTTAATTACACAAAGAGAGAAGACCAACCCATGTGTGGAACAGATGTTAATGAGCATGATATGTAGTTCTCAACCTTCTCCTTCAATCATTTTTGTAGTTCTTGGAATGTTTTCTCCCATAACACATTTCTCTAGTCCATACTATTGAAATACTCCAAATCCTCCACATTAAGGAACAACTTCTCCTCAATATTAGCCCTCGTTTTCTCTCTCCCCATCACAACTAACTCAGTGTAATAGATCAATGACATCCTTACAACATCTATGTCATTTTAAGACTCTATATCCTTGTACACTAATTCTAAGGTACCAATGTGGTGTTTCTACTGCATAGTGATCCAACCATTTCACCTCGAACTCTTCTAACTTGATTAGGTGACCGCTATAATCCTGTCACCAATAAAAATACTTCTTTCAAGAAGGTTACAATCGTTCCATTCAAATCGAATGTCATGGCATCATCCCTACTGTCTTCCACCTCCCTTAGTACGATGTAATGGACCAGTGAGTTGTTGAAGATGATGTCCATAACTACAAATCTCTCAAAGACAGTTTTCTTAAAGAGAGCAACTTGCGGGGTGGTAAGCTTTTGTTTCACAATCTTATTCGTAGCCTTGATGTGAGAGGATAAGCTGGTAGCTTAGCTTAGAAACCGATCTTGGGGAGCAATCTTGAATTGTTTAGCCATCTTGCATAGAAGAACAAACAACAAGAAAAAAGTAAGAATTCTGTTAAATACTCGATACTTATGCAAGCTACTTGATACACGATGCACGTTACTCGATACTCGATTCAAGCTACTCGACACACGATGCATGCTATGTAATGTTCATTGCTTTCTGCATGAGATTCAATGATCGATGATCGATGATCGACACTCGGTTTGAATGTTAGTGATGTTCGTTCCACCTTATTTATTAATCCTAGTCAAATCCTAAACTTTAGTCTCAAGGGCTCCAAATGCAAAAAAGTATGAAAACCAAAATGAAAAAAAATGAAAAATTCAAACTCGACCGTGCAAAAAACGAAAACATAATGCAAATGAAAAAACAAATGAAATGGAGTATCAAGAATTGACGCATATGAAAAAGACTCAAACAAAATGCAAAATTGAGCACATGCACAGAACAGAGAGAATCAAGGATGGAGAGAAATGAAACAAAATACAAAACAAAGAAATTAATGAATGGTACTTGTTGTAGAGAGAATAAAGTTCAAAAGCGGGAAAGATGAGAGAGATCTGGCCAAAATATTATGAAGGAAGTAGCCAAAGTGAATTCAAATAGTTTAGTTTAACGTTTTAAGTGTGTACATTAGAATTCAAAAAGTCCAATTTCTATTGAGGATTGTGTATCGAGTATGACTAACGAGTGACTATGTATCAAGTATCTAGTTAACACGTACTGTGCATCGAATGATCGGGTATCGAGGATTGAGTAGCCTCTCGTCAAACAGGCGCGTGGATGGTTCTCAAGGGCAAATCGATACTTTCACATGTGGTTGACATAAGCAGAAAGCCAATTTTCATTGCTTTTTTTCTACAAGTGGCTATTTTTCATTTGGGCTTCCAAATGGAAACTATCTGTACATACAAAATTCTCATAATGCAAGGGGCTATCTCGTAATAGTATTGGTATTTGATATGACCTGTTGGGTAAAAGTTTGTAGATTGAGCTAAATGCAGAGCTCATTCACTGTGGAAATACATATTGTATGCATAGTAAGCTTACAAAAAATAGGATCATATTCATTTTTTTTTTTTGGTAAGTCTGTTAAAAAATGATAAATGTTATACGTAGAATGATGATATGCAATAATTCAATTAATCTCAATCTTGTCTTGCAAAGAGTAAAAGTGACCGATATAATGTATTTAAGAAAGAGTATTGTTTTAGAGAGGAGACTAAATGAGAGAATTAGAGAAACAAAGTGCCACAAGCTATAGAAATTAGTTATTCCTTCTACATGTTGAAGAAGTAGAAATGGAGTAGTAGTTTCTTTACAGATTTGAACTCAACCAAACTATGTATGCTTCAATTTGGGTATATCTTGTTATTGTTTTGAGGTTGTTTTGGCATCCTTTTCAATAAGGAAGAAAATAAAGTTTTTTAGGGAGGAAAAAAAAAAAAATCTTTTAAACCTTTTTAGTGTCCTTTGAATAGAAACTTAAAAATGAAGTTGTGTGGGATATTGATCTATAAGGAGTAGGTTCAATTTTTCCAATCAAACACCTAACTAATTCCACGACTTCTTGCTAACCTTCAATGGTGCAATTCCTCCAAACAACTCTTTTCCATTTCTTTTTTCACTTTAATGAATTATATGCAATGCTTCTTTTTTTCTTTATTTTCTTGTTTTTTCTTTTCTTCTTTCCTCCATATTTGCAGTTTTTATTTCCTTCTAGTCCTCAAAATTCATTATATATTCATCTTGTTATTATTTATTATTCTTGTTTTTGTTTAATTCCTATTTTTCAAAACTAAGAGAAAGGAAAAAGAAATAAAAAGGAAATTTGGTGGATAACGGGTTTAAGAAGAAATAATTGATAGTGTGGTTGTTAACAACCTTTGATTGTGTTTGTAATATGAATAGCCCTTTCATTTTGATTGTGTTTTTGTTTTGTAATCGATCCCTTTCCATAGTCACGACGCACTTGCTTTTCACTTAACAACCCCATGTACATCTTTCCCTAATTTTCTTTTAAGGTTTTAATAATAAATTTAGTCACTAATATTTAAAATCTTTTACATATGTTCTCCAATTTTGAACTAATAAAATTTTGACTTTTGTTACGGTTAATCAATCGTAATTGTTGTAATTGTTATGAGTGTGAACAAAGTTTCACATTAACAAAAAAAAACGAAAAAAAAAATGAGGGATCAATATGAAATATAAGTAAAGACTAGCGACAAATTTAGAACTTCAAGTTAGGAAGGCACAAATTGTGCCTAATAGGTACTGTGGGACATCATTTTAAAATTTATATATCTTTTAGGCTGTTTTCAAATATAGAAAAATGAACTAAAATATTTACAAATATAGCAAAATTTTACTTTCTATCTATGACAGACTGCGGTAGACCTGTGTCATAATAGAATCATATATGTCTATTGGGATCTATCACAAATAAACTTTGATATTTTGCTATTATTTGTAAATATTTTTAGCAATTTTATCATTTAAAATAATTTTCCTATCTTTTAGCTACAAATTGAAAATTTAAGATTTAATAATCTCATAATTAGATTTGTTTGTTAATAAATGTATAATTTTTAAATATTTTGAATAGGGTAATTATTTTAAATGACAACGTTGTTGGAAGTATTTTAAAATATAACAAAATGTCACTATCTATTAGTAATAAACAGTGATAGACATCTATTAATGTCTAGACAGTAGTAGATGATAGATATGTATCAGTGTCTAAACAGTAGTAATGCTAGATGTCTATCAATGTCGAAAACATTTTGCTATACTTGTAAATATTTTTGCTCATTTTACTATATTTGAAAAACCACTTTTGAATATGTTTGTGGCTTATTATAGATACAAAATTGATTTTTTTTTTTATCTACTAGACATTATTAAATAAATTTGTTAGACTAAAAAAAGAACTAAACTTGTAATTTAATCTTCTTATTAATTAATGTAGTTTTAAATGCATTAAATATAGAATATCAAGATTACATGATATTAAAAGAAAATTACTCATTTAGTCCCCAAATTTTCAAGAGTATGTGTGTTTGATCTCTAATTTTTTTTGATATATACCTATTTAGTTCCTTAATTTTTTAGAATGAGTACATTTAGTCTGTAAGTTTGCAAATATATCTTAGTCCAAGTTTTTAAGACAAAGTTTGAAAGATTCCTGCAGTAACTTCTTTATTATTTCAAATTAGAGAAATAATTTTTTTTTTTAAAAAATTATCTCTTCTCCGTAAAATTATTTCTTAAACTTTTTTTTTTAATTTAAAATGTCATATAATTATTTAAAATAATGAAATAATTATTTAAAGGGCCTTTTAGACATAGGCTTGAAAACTTGAGAACTGAAAATATACATTTTGAAAACTTTAGAACTAAATACACATATTCTTCAAAATTCATGGACTAAAATGGTTGTTTTTCCTAATATTAAATATAGGGCAAAATGATCATAGTTTAACTTGTACTATAGACCTTGAAGTTAGAAGTTTGATCTCTAAACTCATATATTGTCAAAAATAAGAATCGCCCACTACATTGATAAGTAAAGAATGAAACTTAAATAGATATACTTACCCCTTTTTTATGGGAAATAGATCTAAGTTTTTCATAATATGTGTGCGCCTCTATTCGAGGGGCACCCCTCTCCCAACGTGGATCTGTTCTTAGTGAAGACAATTATCTTTATTGATATAGGATCTTCTTTCAAATCTGAAAAATCAAGAGCAAAGGTACAAGTGTGTATCTTAAAAGTGAGCAATATCATAATAATACATGGAGATACGTGGAAGGTTTATTGTCCTTGTCATATATTACAAGCTAACATATTTATGGACAATAGTTGTTGATTTAATATAAGATAATAGATAAAATAGAAGAAGAAAGTTAATAACTTGACAAAATAAGAGTGCAACGAACTATATGAGAAAATTTCTAGTACTACGGTAGTATGGAAAATTTTTTATACTACTATTTATTATTTGTTGCAAAAATAGCTTTTAAGAATTATGTGGAGTCCATAAAATAATTAAATAATAAATTAATAATTCATTAAATGACTTGTCAGATAACGAATGAGGATGATACATACTACAGAAGTACTAGACTTTTTTATGATCTATATTAAAGAAACGTGTTGTCACAATCAATAATATTTATTCAGTATACATATATTATATCATCTAAATTAACTTTTTAGCTTGAAATATTAAAGATTAATATATAAAATAATATTTTGGTCGAGAATACATGTATATTAATCAATTAAATTATGTTCAACATCATCAAGGCTAGGTTTAAATTTGTAACTTTTTAACTTTTTATTTAGTAGAGATGCTTTTGTTGTTAGTGCCTAAACATTTTCATATTTTTATTACAGTGATATTTATTGTTTCTTTTTTCTTAAGATTAAACTTATTGCCGTGATTATTCAAATAAACAGGTATATCATCCATTGTTCTCATGTTATTTATTTAATTATATTTTTAAGGATGCTATATGTATTTTTATAATATTACCTAGCTACCAGTATTTTAAAAAATAAGTTATCTACTGCAATTTGTTTTAAGGTTAATGCATACTTAAATTTTTTTGTTAAATCTCGTATTGACCCAAAAGTTCAAGCTGACAGGTAAATATAAATTTAATATCATATCATCTAATACAATGTTTAAAAATAAGAAGTGTAATTCAAGTGTAACTTAATTAGTAGATAATATGTTTCTTGTCATTTTATAAGGATGATGGTTCGATATTATGACTCTCATAATGATTGAACCAAACGAACATTCTATCAACAAATTTATCTTTCCAATTTCTATGTAGACAAGTACTGAAAGTTCGAGTAAATTATTGTTCAATATTTTTCATATTATGCACTTAATTAGATCGTTAAAGAGATGCTTCAACCCAAACACCAAGATGTTAAACATTAATTTTAACTAAAACTTCATCAACAGAAGAAAGAACAAATACATCAAGGACCTTCGATAAACTAAAGGCAAACCAGCTTTGGCGTGAGCCCCCAACTCATCACGTCCTCTTCATAAGAAAGAAGAGGAACTTCTAACAAAAAGAAAAAATATCTCAAAATCACCATTACAAACAACAGCCTTCACTGACTTGTGTGCGACAACATTTCCAGACCTATGACAATAAGCAAAAGAGGCTACATTCAAAGGGGAGGCAATTATGAGAAAGAATAACAACAACCCAAAAAAAAAAAAATATTAATAATAAATAAATAAAAATTACACATTGCATAGAAATAGTATTATTGAACCTAGTAGAGTATTTTTTGGCTTGAGGGCAGTCCTGGACCTAATCATTCCAAAAAGCAACCTAAATTGGCTGTATTCCTTCTCTTTTAATTTCTTCTTCGTAAACCCCTCTTTCCCGACCTACCATCCCGAGAGAGAGAGAGAGAGAGAGAGAGAACACCAATCATTACACATTTTACTTGTGTCCTATTTCTGCATAAAAAGCAAATCATCACTGCAAGTTACACACTAAACTACCAAAAACTATTTAACATCCAAACTTCCCAAAACACTTCAAACAAAAATAAGAGAGAAAAAAAATAACCATATGAAAATGTAGACCATTTATAACAAGTTACATTTTCATTCCATATATGACATATCAATCTTAAATTTTTTACTCAAACAAAAATTCTATATATAAAGTTCAATTCATACTTTTGTTTTTGTCAATATTATAGGGGTTTGGTGATAAGAATGTTTAAGCAGCCCAAACAAAGGACATGACTCTAAAATTTGAGCATGCCTTAGAATTAATAAGCAAAAATAATAATTTTATGTAAAGGAGAGTGAAATTTGATCAGAAAGTTTGGTGCAAGAGAGCATGCAAGTTTTTGGACATGTTGGTGATGTGGCAACAACAATAATGACCAATGAAATCACTCAAACATATTATTTGCTGACCAACCCTCCAAATTTTGCCACAGTTTCACTATAAATTTTCACTTCCATTACTTCCAGTTTAGCTGTAGCACCCTAAATTTGACTCTCTTAACTTCCTCATCATCATCCACTCATGGACAAGCTGTCTCAACCAAAATCTTTGATGACCAAGGTTTCTCACACTTTTGATCTTAGCTCTTCTTGCTTTATCTTTTTTTTTTTAACATTTTTTTTTTCTTTTTGTTCTTAGATGAAAGACGGAGTCCGAGACCGAGTTTTGGAGAAAGCGGAGAGAGCTCCAGTAAGTTTATGGGATCATTGGAAATCAAAGTTCTTTGCCCTTGTTTGTGAAATGGAAAATGTGAGATTTTTTTTGGTTTGATTGTTTGTTTTCCTTCTTTTAGGTTCCTCAGAAGGTTCCTGTGAAAGAAAACACCAAGAAGCCACAAGATTTCAAGTTGCATACACAAGAAAGAGCGGTGAAACGAGCCATGTTTAACTACTCGGTGAGTTTAGTGTTGAGTATAGTCACTACAAGAAAACCGCAGTAACGTGTAAAACGGGTTGCTGAAGGACAAAAAGCTCCACTAAAAGTATTAACAATGTTGAGACACGCATTGTTAAGAACGTCACAATTGCCGTGTAGCTAAAGGTTTTAGTAACATATTCATCATGCGCTGCTAAAACATGTCATTTAGTGACGCGTATGCATTACCAAAAGATAGTTATTTGTTCAGAAAAGCTTCTAGGTTTAGTGGTAATTTAATATGAAAACAAAATACGGGAGAGTTTCATATATCCAAATTCATGTAGTATATTGTTTTCTCTCTCATTAATATTAATGGTCACTTGTTGGGTCTCGTGTTAATCTTTTGGATCAACGATCAAGCAGATAGCAACCAAGTTATATGTGACGGAGCTACAAAAGAAAGTGGAAGAAAAGTTGCACAAGGTAACAACAACTTACGATTCTTTTCAAATAACACACAAAACTTATTTGCAACAAATAAAATAATGTACACCAAACAACTAAAAAACAAAATATTGTGAAGCAGATGATAGAAGAAGAAGAGGTTCGTTTGATGAGAAAGGAGATGATTCCAAGAGCTCAACTCATGCCCTACTTTGATAGACCCTACTTTCCACAAAGGTAGAGCACAAAAAAATAGTTTAAAATTTTATAAATTATATAATATTTTTTAAAAAAATATTTGAGTGCATCTTTCATCTTTATGCGGTTCATCCAAGCACTTAATCGTAAGATGTTATCTTGCAATAAATAAATAAATAAATATATATATATTTGTAATTGAAGAAAATGTATGAAAATGAGTGCGACAAAAGCTGCAATCAAGTACTACTCATATATTTTTTTTTTTTTGAAAAATAGCTTTTATAAAAATGAGATTCAGATGACTTTTGAAACAATAAAAAACCGTTTTTAACCGTTTGAAAGCACTTTTTACTATCTCTAGTAAAACCAAACATTTTAATTTTTTTAAATCAAGTTTGATGCCCTAAAAAAATTGTTTCACTCTTAAAAGGGGTGTGTTTAGGGCAATGAATGTAGTTGCAAGGATTTGTGAATGCATGGACCTATAAACCTATGGTACAAAAAGTTAGTAAGAAATAAATTTGATATTATTTTAGTTGAATCTCCTTGGATCAAACAAGGATTGGAGTTCCCAGCTCTTTACTTTCCGATTCAAAGTGGCTCTGTTTTCAAGGTCAAAAGAAAACATTGTGACTATTTATTATGCAGATCAAACCGACCTTTGACGATCCCGAGAGAGCCAAGTTTTCTGATGAACAAGGAACAATGGAAATGTAACACTGACAGTGAACTTTACAGCTTTCAGAGACAAGCTTTGAAGCCAATCAAATAAAGCAACTATGCATTTGTAGATTTTGGGTTTGAAAATCATATATGTTTTCTTATTCTATTTGATGCATCTCATCTTGTACAATTTAGTCATAGAAAAAGAGAAAAGAGAGGGAGAGAGAGATGTTTTTGAGGTAGAGACAAGCATTGTTGCTTCCTGACTTTGTTCTTTCAAATGGGTCCAAATAAAATCCACTGTTTATTACAAATTTTCAGACTCAATTATGTTTATTTTAAGTACAACAAATGAACGAGAGATCGAACTTTCAATTTATAAGAAATGTCATGTCAATTATCACAGAGCAAAGTCAGACTATCATATTGAAAACAACTATTATAATTATCTTTATATACCAACATGCTTTTTTTAACAGCATAATAACTAGTTTTTGGGTCATGATGGGATCTAAGAAGGAAACATTTGAAAGCACCAACAAAACAACATTTACAAATATAGAATAAGAATAAAAGAAAAACGAGTATCTACCAAACTTGCTAATTGAAAATGCATTATGACCACAGGATTTGCTTTCAAATTTTTTATCACACAAAGGATATATCTACCATACTTTATATAGTGTGCCAAAAAACTTTACTCAATTAGTTGGCCAAACCACACCAAACATTACTCAATTAACATACGAATCTGTTAATAACCACACGATCATTGATTCAGATCTCTTTATCCCCAATTATATCATTAAAAACAACTAACATAAAGTTCCTACTATGGATCTTGAGATCGAAGGTCCAATTCATGCCCACCCAAGTGTTGTAAAAAAAATAAATGAAAATAAAAACTTTTATGATGCACGTTAATAAAGTTCATTTACATGTGTAATGATGCGATTTTATATGCCTCAACCAACATAAACAAAGAGTAAACTGAAAGGCATAAAGGGTAAAAAAACAATTTTCAGTTCATAAATTTTGAGTTTAGTTTTCATTTAGTTCTTAAGTTTCAAAATATTATATTATTACCGTGAGTGTTCAGTTTGTTTCTATATGTTACTTAGGATTTTAAGATTTACACTTTTAAAATCCTGGTTTTTCACTTACTATAATCACTTTAAATCTTTGGTGTTAAAGTCTATTAATTAATTTAGAAACCGTAAATTCTAAATTATGTTATAATTAGATGATTAGTTTTCACTAATATTCAATACTATTAAAATTAATTCAAAAAAATTCTCATCATAATTAGGAAAAATATTATAAAAAAAATATCAAACTATTTATAAATATAGAAAAAATTCACTGTCTATCGTGATCTATAGCTCAAGCGATATAAGTCTATCACAGTCTACCACTAGACAGTGAAATTTTTCTAGACTCATGTTTCTATATTGGAAAACAACCCTCATAATTATTTAAAATTAATTAACGGAAAGTTAACATCAAATTCAAAGCAACAAGTTAAGGGTAAAATTCTACAATACTGAAACTTAGAAGAAGACTAAACTAAAAACTAAGTAAAAATGTTACATTAATGAACATCAAACCAAATTAAAACTCACTAATAAAAGTATAACATTTTCAAACATAGGATTGAGTAGAAGCTAGATTCAAAACTTTAGGACAAAAATTGTATATTTTTTTTTAAAATAATAACATAGTAATTAAATTAATTAATTAATTAATTAAAAATATAAAATATAAAATAATAATAATAACCCTGGATGCTGTGGGGTCTTTAAAATATCACTCACAAAAAGCTACAATTGTGGATTAGCGGTTTTTCTCTTTTGGTGGATTGTCTATATCTGTTTTCTTTTTAAGGGAACTTTTTCTTGTTAAATTATGATTGTTTTTTTTTTTTTTTTTCCTCTCTTTTTCCTTTTAGATAAGTAGCTAATTCACCATGGTTGAAAAATTTCGGCCAATCACAAGTTATTATTGTTGGGATGTATGCTCTACAACCTTGTAGTTAACAAATAATCTGAAATAATGGTTAATTATATTATATATGTAATTATCCATTAGAAAAAAATCCAAGGTTATTTTATGTTACTTAAACATGTATGTGGTTGACATACAATTTAAGTAATAATCTAAATGGTATGTAGTATAAGGATAAAGTTGGGTGTCTTATCTTGATGACAATACGGATATGACACACTTTGTAAATGTTACAAGAGTTGTAAATGTTACAAACGATTTGATCCAAATCGTTCATGTGGTGACATGTGAGTGGGGGTATTTTATAAAAAGAGTTTGAATAAGACCGGACTGCGAATTGATCAATCGCTCTTTATAACACCGTTGACTGAAGAGATTAACATTCTATAGAATGACCATAGGTGACTTGACCTTAATCCTGATTGAGTTATGAACTCCTGTCTATGAGAACAATTCTTTGATATGTATGGGGAATCTGAATTGGAGGGTGGGTCCTTAACACCAAACTACCGCTCCGCCCATCCTACCTCCTCTACGTTCTTGACAGCCCATCTTTGTCTCAGTAGAGTCTTTCAATGGCATGTTTCGGTCCTCTTCCCCCCTGACACCTCGTCGAGACTCCTTCGCCGGCCGGCTTTCATTGTTGCAACCTAGAGATTAGTTGACAACAGTAAACAGATGGGCTTTCGACCAACTATAGAGTGACCAGATTTGCTGACTTAATATGCCTGCCATTTTGGGGTTTTGCTAAGTAGGGAACCTGAGAACATAGCTACACAAGATGGAGTTTACTTTTTCTCGTCTTTAGGGTAAGTAGATGAATTGCTTCTTTAAGTGCTAACTTTAGGTCTTAAACAATGGGGCCCCTCCCTTTCACTGGCCTGAGAGGGTTTTGTTTATGATAGGACCATAAATAGGTTGTACATTAGAGGATCAGTGAGACTTAAGAAGTTAAATGTAATTACAGGAGTAAAAGGTAATTTGACCCAGTAGTATACGAGCAATTTGTGAAGGATCCACTCACTGTTGATTGGTTATATCCGTGGACTCAGAAATATGTCTACAGTGCGAAGAGTGCAACTGTGGGTCTTTAGTAGAGTGACCCACACTAAAGACCCACAGTTAATGAATGTTAATTAATTTAATTAAAGAGCTTAATTAATTAATCTCATATCATGGAGCTTCAATCGGTAAGTCCATTAGGTCCCCCTACTAGCTCACTAAGGGCAAAACAAGGAATGTTTAATTTTGGAAGAATTTGAATTGTTCAAATTATAAAAGGTCTAAGTTAATTGTAGATGATACAATTAATATAATGTATAGAGATACATTATAATATAAAGTTATTTTTGAATTAGGTTCAAAATTAAACTATATATTATGAGAGAATTAATGTTTGAATAAGATTCAAATATTAAATTAATATGAATAAGATTCCTATAATGAGAGAATTATATGTTAGCTGTATATGATACAATTAATATAATATATAGATACACTATATTATAAAGTTAATTTTGACTTAGATTCAAAATTAAACTATTTATAATATGAGAGAATAATATATTTGAATATGATTCAAATGTAATATTAAATAAATATATGATATTTATTTAATTTTTATTAATTAATTAGATTAATTAATATTTTGTTAAATTAAATTAAATTAAATTAAATTTGATTTAATCAAATTTTAGTTAAATTTTAATTGGAGTTAAAGGATGGTTAAAGGGAAGTTAATCATAATTAACTGTCCCCCTCTCCATCATTTGGGTATTCATTCATGATATATATATATATATATATATATATATATATATATATATATATATGCTTTTTTTGGATGAGGGAAATTTATAACACTCCTAGGTTACAGAAAAAAAGTTTTTCTGCAAAAACTCTTCCCAACTTTTCAAAAGGGGTTCCCACAAATCTTTTCTTTGCTAAAGATAAGGGAAGATCTTGGTGGTGGTGTCCTATTCGTGATTGAAGAGATCTTGGAAACACTGAAGAATTGGAGAAGATTGATGAAGTCTTCAAAGGTATTTTATTTCTCTTTTAATTTCTTCACAGAAAAATATGCTTAATTAAAATATGTTTAATTTTTCTTTGTATTTTTTGTAAATTCAAAATGTAAATTAAAAGTACACGCATTCATGCGCTTACGCACAGAATTCGCTTCCTTTAGCCACGACATCACAATGAAAGCCCAAATCCTTCATGAAAATCATAGATTGGATCGGGTCGAGTAATTAAAATTATTCGAGTCCAAAGTCGAATACAATTCAAGCCCACTGTGAATTTTTGGGTCAAAGAAGATATTGGGCCCAAGCCCAAGCCCAAAAGCAACTGGGCCCAAACCCATGTAAGGCCCATGGGAAACCTCTAATAGAGGCCTTACCCCTCCATTTTAGGAGCTTGGAAGCATTTACAACAGACTGTTGAAGTTCTGAAGCTTTAAAGACAAAGCTTTGAAGATTTTAAAACTCTGAAGTTCTGATCAACCTCAAGATTACAACTTCGACCTTCAGACCTCAAGATTACAACTTCTTGAAGAAGAGAAGAATTGAATCTATGAAACTTTGAAGATTGAAGCTCCAAAGTTTTGAAGATTCAAAGGTTGAAGCTCTAAAGATCTGAAGAATACATACTATAAAAATTTTAAGAATAACATGCTCTAAAGAATACAAATGATGCTTTGAAGACTAAAGCTCCAAAGATCAACTTTTGATCTCCTGAAGATCTAAAAACTAAAGTTCATAAGACTTTCACAAGTTTAAAAGACTCACCAAAGTTTTTAAAGCCAGAAACTCCAAAGGTCGATCCAAGTAGATCAACAAGCCGGAGATCGATCCAAATAGATCGGCAAGCCACAGGCTGATCCAAATTGATTAACAAACCACAAGCTGATCCAACCTGATCAACAAGCTCAAAGGTCGATCATCAAGCCCAAAAGTCGATTACTCAAGAAGATCAACAAGCCTAAAGGCCGATCACCCAAGAAGATCACCAAGTTCAAAGGCCGATCATCACCTAAAAAGATCATGAAGCGAAAGGTCAATCACCCAGATCATCAAGCCCAAAGGTCGATCATCTAATAAGATCAACAAGCCTTAAGATCAAAGTGTACCTTTTTACAAAAGAATCAGAGAATCAAATATTAGAGATTCTGCTCACAACATTGAAATTAATACAAATATAAATTTCAAATTTCACGAATTAAATTTCTTATAAATTCTCATTGAACAACCACATTCCCAACAAAGTTCTTATATCCATCAATTCTCCAACCAGAAAAAATCCATCGTTCATTCAATGAACTGGGTTTGCAAATTTGTTCAACCCACACTAATGTTAGAAATAGAATATCCTCTAAAACTAATAAAAGTCATAATATATATTTTAAATTACTATAAAGAAAATTTTAGCAGATGACAAATTTTTTTAACTATATCAGTAAATTTTTTAGACAAAAAATTAAATTTTCAAATATATAAATGACAAGTTTAGTTTAGTGCATGTGTTGGAGTAATTTTAAAATGGTTGAAATTATTTTGTCTCTTCAAAATCACTTTGAAATATGCTTTAATTACTCAAAATCAATTTAATATTTGGTTTTAAATTTTTAAATGCAATTTTTATATCATCAAATTTTGTTTTAAATAATTAAAAATATGTTTTAAAGAAATTTAAAATAAAATAAAAATAAATTTAATTATATTAAAATTATTTCCAAACACGTCTTTATCTATTACTTTATATATCATCAATATTTTAAAAACTATGAAGTTTTTGTATCAATGAAAAATACATCACCTAATAAATATAATACAAAATACATCATGGATATATATTACTAATATATTTAGATTTTTATGTTGTGTCATTTTTGTAAAATATTTTAATGTGAGAAACCAACTATTGTTTTGGCCAAATTTTCTTTTGTGTGAAAAATCCCTTTTTAGCTCAATTAGATCATAATAAATTTATAACTCAATCCAATTTGTATGTATGATCAAAACATTTAAATTATTGAATTTTCTTTAACAACTCTAGTCTTGCATAATTGATTTCATTTTTATCTTTTCTATTTTAGTTCAGTTCAACGTGACTTGATTCAAACTTTCGACCTCTCAATTAAAACGATTACATAGATATGTATATTTTAACCCTTTTCAACACATATATGAAAGAACTATATGGGCAAGCCACAAACTTTTGGTCATTGCCAAATCTACGCTAGGTATTTTCTGGGGTCAAAATTGTCTTTTAGGGAATGTGATGACGATCCTAGATAATCATTGTGAATTATTATCGGTGAAAAGAGAAAAAAAAAATTGGAAATAATCATATTCATATTGATAGGTTTGAAATGATGTTAATCTAATGATCAAGTAACCAATGAGCATGAAAATATAAGATGGAAATTGTATCAACTTTAACATCAAATTTTGAACTCTTTTATCAAAAAAAGGAAAAAAAAAAAGAAAAAAAAGAAAAAAGAACTCTAGACTTTTATAGAGAGAGAATTTTTTAATAACTAGTATTTTAACACATGGTTTGCACGTTTATATGTTATTTATCTAAATAAATTGTGTATTTATTTTTTTAAAATGTAATATTCATTAGAAAAAGTTTAAATAATAAAAGATATTAGTTTGGGTTGTTCAACTTAAAAAAGGAGGAATTAATGAGTGATTATATACAACAATTTAAAAAAACAATAAAAAAATCATAAGAATAATATGATTACTGTTAAATAAAAAATTTCGACAAATCACAAGTCGCCACATCATCACAATGAAAGCCCAAATCCTTTATGAAAGTTATAGATTGGATCGAGCTGAGTATTTAAAATTGTTTAGGTCCAAAGTCCAATAAAATTCAAGTCCATTGTGAAATTTTAGGTCAAAGAAGATACAAGACCCAAGCTCAATCCCAAAAGCAATTGGACCCAAACTCATTTAAGGCACATGATGAACGTCTATAAATAGAGGCCTTGCCTCTCCATTTTGGAAGGTTGGAAACGTTGACAAGGTGGTGCTAAAGCTTTGAATACGAAGTTTTGAAGATTTCAAGACTGACCTCAAGATTGCAACTTCTTGAATATGAGAACTAAAGCTCCAACCCCAAGCTCTAAAGATCCGAAGAAAATAAGCTCTAAAGATTAAAGCCTCTAAAGAATACAAACCTCTTGAAGTTTTAGAGATCAGAAGACTTGCTTCTTGAAGTTTTAGAGATCAGAAGACTTGCTCTAAAGAGTGTAAGTCTCTTGAAGATTTAAAGACTAAAGATCAAAGGACTTCTAGAAGATTAGAAACTTTCAATGAAGTTCTTAAAATCAAAAACTCCTAAGGTCGATCAACAATCCTAAAGGCCGATCACCAAAGAAGATCATTAAGCCCAAAAAGCCCAAAGGCGGATCATCAAGGCCTCAAGCCCAAAAGTCGATCATTCAAGAAGAACAACAAACCTAAACCTAAGGATTAAAGTTTACACTTCTCGAGAGAAAGAATCAAAGGATCAAATATTACAACACTGAAATCAATAAAAAAACAAAGTTTGAACTCAACGAATTAAATTTCTTCGGAAATCTCGTTGAACAATTACTTTTATAATAATAATATTTTTTATATTCATTATTATAACAGAATCTACAAAAAATATTTATAAAAAAGAAATTATAAGGAAATATAACCAATCCAACCAAAAGTTACGAGGAAGTTTAAGAAAATTATTAAATAAGAAAAACAAATCTACTTTACTAGAAATATTTGAGTTCTTGTTGAAAATGGGTATAAAATTGACATTTAGTTATACGAGATAAAATAACAAACAGTTCAATTCAAAAACTTAGATATTTCATTATTGATTATAATTAAAAATAATTCATTACTCTTAAATTTGATTTATATAAAAATAATGAGTTAAACTTGTAATAAATTTATACTATTTATATTCTAACTTTCACATTATTATTCAATAATATAATTAATTAAATAGTGATCCAACCATTATTACTTTAAAATTAGCTCTTAAAAATTCCAAATAAATAAATTTTTAAAAAATTGAAATTTCAAATGTAATATCATAAATTTTATAATTATTTTATAAATTAATTAAAGAAACTTTGAATTTCATAATTTTTTTACCATTCTCTTACCTCTAATTACAATTAACAATAAAATTTTAGTAGTTAAATAACTTTAAAATAAAAGTGTAATTATAAGTTAGCATTCAACATTTTATTAATAAAGAAACTCAAATAAGCTTTTCATGTTTAAAAAGGAATGAACAAAAAGGGAGAAATTTTAAACAATGCAATTGGGAGAGAACATACATATGGTTGGGTGAATTATTTGCATTATTTAGAAGGGATTTAATAAATTAGATAAATTAAAATCTACAAAGTTTGATAATAAGAATAAAGATAGAAAATTAAAATTTATATAATTTATAAATTTTTAAAAAATTGAAATTTCAAATGTAATATCATAAATTTTATAATTATTTTATAAATTAATTAAAGAAACTTTGAATTTCATAATTTTTTTACCATTCTCTTACCTCTAATTACAATTAACAATAAAATTTTAGTAGTTAAATAACTTTAAAATAAAAGTGTAATTATAAGTTAGCATTCAACATTTTATTAATAAAGAAACTCAAATAAGCTTTTCATGTTTAAAAAGGAATGAACAAAAAGGGAGAAATTTTAAACAATGCAATTGGGAGAGAACATACATATGGTTGGGTGAATTATTTGCATTATTTAGAAGGGATTTAATAAATTAGATAAATTAAAATCTATAAAGTTTGATAATAAGAATAAAGATAGAAAATTAAAATTTATATAATTTAACGATTATAATAAAAATTTCGAAATTGATAATAAACCAGTAAAAAAGTGTACTTGTAAAAACTATAACAGTAAAACTAATTAATATCGAATTAAAGCTAAGTTAAAATTCTAAAATGTGCAAATGGTTTAGTTAGTTTTATTTATATATAAAATAGTTATGCATTTTTTATAATGATGGAAATGATATCTAAGTTAGTTTATGTATTTTCAATTTGTCAATATTTTATCATTTACTTTCATCAAAGAGTCTTAATTATTATTAACATATGTTGAAACCTCTTTTTTCTTTTTAGTTTCTTATAACAAAACTTTCAAATGGTTGCGGAAATAAATAGAATCAACATCAAATTGAAGTTAATGAAAAAAATTGTGAAATTTTTGAAATTCCAAATTTGTTATTTTTTATAACTAAATATAATTAGAAAATTTATAATTTTAGAATAATTTATGTAGAGGTATATTTTTCCTAGTCCATTCACTTAACCTCTATAAATATATTATTAAAAAAAACTCTTAAATATATTTTATTTTTATTAATTATTTGTTAGAAAATCATGTTACATTTTATAGTCTTAAATGTTTCAATTAAAAAAAACACATGGGTATTTCTGGTTTTTTCTTTTTTATTTTGATATTATATTGAAGGATTTGTTTCGAAAAAGATGTTTTTGTCTATCATTAATTTTTTTAATTACCTTATTTTTAAAAAATCCCCCCAAAAAAAGAAACATCAAATTTAAGTGTTGTTATCTAATAAACTTTTTAAACTCAATAGAGATATAATTAGTTTACTAATTTGATTTTACATTGTAATAAATTTCTTTTACAAAACTTTATTCCATTCAACTTTTTAGTTTTTATTCCAAAGTTCTTCTTATTTTTAATAATTAATTTAATTGATTAATATGTTATTATAATTAAATTTTTTTTTGTAAGGCATAGGATTATATAGATTTTTTACTCAACAAAAATAACATAAGCGATATACTTTTGTTTTCCAACAAACATTTTAAGTAAAATAACAATACATTGATTCTAAAAGATCAATACATAAAAGAAAACGTACTTGCTAGACAAGCACTAGTATTCAACTTCATCAAAGTGAAATTGTAAACTTCAGTAGCAAGCTTATAATCCATTCATTAAAAATAATAAAAATAATAAAAACCTTTAGAATCGAGATCTTGATTTGACACATGAATCTCTTGCAACTTGAATATAACACCAACATCTTGAAATGCTCCGAAAATTGAAAATATTTTAAGAGCAAGGATCTGAGAGGAAAATGGAGAAAGAATGAAACTTAAATGTAGTGTTGGTGAAAAATGTTGAAGAAAACACCCATTTATAATAATTGAAGATGAGACTTACAAAGACTTTTTGAATTCTACAACTATTAAAATTCCAATATTAATTATAATTAAAGTAAATATTAAACTCTTTTAAGTGGGAAAAAAACTCTTTACATTCCAGCATTACCATATTAATTATATATTTATACTTGATAACTATGGATTAATTAACTAATAAATTTTTAGTATTTATATTTAATCAATGGCATATTGTGTAAATAAGTAAAATAAAGAATGGACAAAAGTGTCCAAAAAAGTTTTTCCAAGATTCCCGCCCTTTAATATATTATAGATACGAAAGTATTCTACCATCTTTGTTTACATTAAGAATTTTCATATAAATATTTTTTAATGTTTGATTTTTTTTTTTAATTTATCCTATAATTTAAAAGTTGTTAAATTATAAATTAGTTTGCACTTTTATGTTTGTGTCTAATAGACCTTTAAACATCCAAAAGTCTTATAAATCAATAAACTTTCAATTTTGTGTTTAATAGAACCTAGAATTTTGTGGTTTAAACATGAATTCAAGAAGGAATACCATTATTTTCAACTTTGTTGTTGCAATTTGTTGGTATATATGGATTGAAAGAAACAACCGTGTATTCAACTACAAATACAGTAGCAACCTTGATCTATGAGACTCCATATGTGTTACAATTGAATGCTAGACTTTTTAGATCAAAACTCTTTAAAGACTACAAACCATCTTCCACTCAATTTCATTACTTTTATGTAATTTGATATTTCCCCTTGCTTGGGCTTCCCTCTAGTCCCGTTGACTTTTTGCACCTCTGCTTTGTTGATCTAGCGAAATTGGGTAGTAGAGTATGTTGAGGGTGCTACAAATATGTCAACTTAGTTAAAAAATTTTGATGCACCTATTGATCCATATTGTATCTTTTTCTAAAAAGAAAAAAAAAATGAACTTAGGACTTTAAAAATGTGAAATAGCTCATTGCATTTGTGTCTAAGATTCCTAACATAATCAATATTTTTCGAAATTGATAAATCTAACCAACAAAAATTATATTTCATACTTATTAAGACATTAAATTTTCAATTTTGTATCCAATAAATTTGTAAATTATCTTAAAGAAAGTATTGGAAAGGTCAAAAACCTATTAAACACAAATTTGGAAAGTTTAAAGGTAAACTACCTTTTTAGTCCCTAAGTTTTGAAGAATAGAAGTGTTTGGTTCCTGATTTTTCAAAATATACCTTTTTAGTCTCTAGAATTTTTAGAATATGAGCATTTTGTTCATAAGTTTTCAAGATATACCTTTTTAGTTCCCAAGTTTTTAAGAATAGGTTTAAATGAAATTTTAGAATTACAACAATATGCTGAAAAAATAATTTTAGAAAGAAGAGGTAGTCTTTTTTTAAAATAATTTTCTAATTTAAAATAATCGTAAAAATAATAATTTTCTAATTTAAAAATAATAATAATTTTAATACCTTTACAACTATTTTAAAAAACTCAGAGACTAAAAGGTATACTTTGAAAACTTAAAAGTCAAATGAACATATTCTAAAAAACTCGGGGACTAAAAATATATTTTTTTTTCTTTTTAAACTCAATGATCAAACTTTAAAATTTGGGGACTAAAAATGTAATTTTTCAAAAGTTTAAATACGTATTAAATACAAAATCGGAAATTTAGAAGTGCATTAGACTTTTTTTAGAGTTAGATACAGTTCAAAGAATTATATAGAAACTTTCCAAAGTTCAAGAATCTTTTTAACACAAATTTGAAAGTTGTAGAACTAGAATTATAATTTATCCTTTAAAAATCTTGAATTTAATCCATGATTCTCTTAACAATTTTCAACTATACTATTTCTAGTGACAGATGATAAAATTTGTTAATGATATACTTGGATAATATAATATTCAATGAATTATAAAAATAAGTTTATAAGAAAAAATTAAATATCACTTAAGAAAAGAAAATGTAAAATTCTCTACCAACTTAAAATTTGAAGAAAAAGTTAAAATTTTTATATTCTTTCAAATCACCTAGTCTGTCCTCGAAGTTTCTAGAAGTTTAATTTGAAAAAAATACTAAGGGGATTAAAAAAAATAAAAAATAAAAAAGTAAAACTTTCAAACTGGAGTTTGGGACAAAAATTACAACATGAATTGTCCATAGGGAAATTTAACCTAGAATAAAAATTGAAATATTGTTGCAAGATTTTTCAAACTTGGGTGCAGAATATTATCTAAGACAATCAAATACCGTGGACAATAACACTTAATTTTATGTTTTCTTAAAAAAATAAAAACCATAATCATTAAAATAAATCATCCATGTAAGATTACAACGATGAACATCATACTCATTTGCAACATTTAGCCAATAAAACAAATTATTGCTCCACATCCACTATAACAAATTTTACCTTCTATGACTCTATGTATAATTTGTTTATATTATCCATGTATATTTTTTAAGATTGAAAAGTGAGATTATAATGTGATTTTGAGCCTATTTATGTGGTTATATTGTGATTCTATGTATAATTTTTGTTTGAAAGTGTTCATCGAAGCTTACTTGTATGACTAAAGTGGTGTTTTCAGTGTGAAAGTATGTCACAATACGATTAATATATATATATATATATATAACCTGCATATTGTTGTTATTGTTCACCTTTATATATTGAGTTAAATTCTAAAATGAATGTTTTTTTTTTCTACAAGGTTCCTGGACAAGGCCATTGAAGCAAGGAAACCCACCAACAAAGATATTTAAGTAGGTGTTGTATATATTGTTTTTTGGTATTATGCCAACACTTAGTTGTAAATACTGAATTTGTAAATGATGTACCCAGCATTTGGTTGCTAGTGTTGTTGTTATTAGTTTCCTTGTATTAACAATAGAAAGTATATTATTATATATGAAAGTTACTTTTTATGTTTGTGTACATATTTTGTGTTGAAATTGAAGGAAACACAGGTGTAATAACGTGTATCATTAAAATGGTTTCTTTGATATTTGACAAAAGTGATGGAAAGAAATACAGGTGTAATAACGTGTATCATTAAAATGGTTTCTTTGATATTTGACAAAAGTCATGGGATGTAATTTTATGACAGTAGAATATTGTCATCTATCAGACTTCTATGACTATAAATAAGTGACAATGTATGTAATTCAATGACCTTGAGAAAATGTCATAATTAAGGTATTATCGACACTTTAAATGTGTCATTATTTGTTGCTCGATGACAGAATTTTAATGTCAAGATAACTCTTTATTTGACAGAAAAAGTCAACATTTTCATTATTTAATAACCGTAAAAAATTGTCACGAAAAATGGTTTCCACTACTTATAATAAATGTCAATACATGTTCTTTGTTGACTATGTTTAAAAGTCATGATACTATCAATGATGACTGATTTCTCATGTTTCATCTATATACTTTAGATGATGGGCGATTAAATGACTAAAAAAAGTCAAGAAATGTGGTAATGACTATTTTTAGAGTCATAGAAGCCTATTTTTGTTGTACAGATCCGATATGCATCAACATTAGAGATAATCCATTGCAATATTGTGAGCTAACCCATTACAAGATCGGGGAGTGAAGGATAATCCTAAGATGTAAAAACGGGTCATACACTCTCAAATCTCCTCCAACATCACCCCAATATAGGATTGAAGCAAAGAATGATCATCGAGAGCTTTAACCAGGACTTAAATTTATGTTTTCAACACAAAAGATGGATTAAATAAAAATTAAAACTAAAACTGAAGTGGGGATAATCAAGAGAGAGAGAAAAAAAAAAAGAAAAAAAAACCTTAATTGATGTTATAACTTGAACTAGTGTTATGCATACAATCGTTCATAAAGCAAGAATATAAATTTCATTAACTTACTTTCTCAACATCAATTGAATACTTCACTCTCATGCAAAAATTTGACTATACTTTATTTTAGGGAAAGATTATTTGAGTCTTTTAAGTTAAATAAACTCGGTAAAAAATGCTGATATGTATTGTTATTATGTATTTTATTTGTTTTATTTCTTTTTTTGTGAAAAAGATTTTTATACTAAATAGTCATGCACATCACATGTGTTTTAATTTAAATTTTACTCTTGAGTTAAAACTTAAATAAAACAATTAATTAATCTTTTACCATAATACTAAAAAACAACCATACAAACATATGAATGATCATAGCAATATAAAAATGATGTTTAATTAAACAAACGTAAAAACTAAAAGATTGGATCAGTCCCTCATAATGAAATTTAGTCACACATAATCATTAATAAGAAAATATAAACTCCTTCGAAAGAAGAAAATATAAACTCCTACAAAAGTCCATAATTAAAATTAAAAAAAAAACATCAAGAAAAAAAAAAGGAGAAGAATAAAACTTGTAGCCACAAGGTTTTAATTAAGTTAATTTATTTTTAGATTGATTTTTATCTTAATTTTTCTAATCTAATTTTGATTGTTATCCACCTTTTTATGCTAATTTTTACCCTTTTTTTTCTTTAACTTTTATTTTAGTTTGGTTAAAGTAATCAATTTAGTTAGAGTAAAAATAAAAAATAAAAAAATAAAGCAAATTTGAAAAAATTTTGAATTTGGTTTTAGTCTAAAAGGCACCCTTCCTTTTTGAGTTTAGGCTAAGTTTGGCAAAATTTCAAATTTGAAATAAAATCCATTAAAACAAGGCAAATGAGTAAATGGTTTTACTCTTATAATCCCTTTTTCTCTCCCAACAAATCCTAGAGATCCTCCTATCCACAACAATTCCAAAATCTTCGTTCTCTTCCAAAATAAAAATCTAGCAACTATACCACCCAAATCTCCTCTTATTTAGAAACCTAGGGCCTCCATCCTTACATAGAGAGTTCCACAAATACATGTATATGTATGTGTGTGTATATATATGTGTATGTATATATATATTTATGTATATGTATGTGTATATATGTATACATACATACACAACATATATATATATATATATATATATATATATATATATGTATGTATGTATGTATGTATGTATGTATGTATGTATGTATGTATGTATGTATGTATGTATATATAACATACACATACGTATGTGTATATTATACATATATAGATGTCAAGAATCCAACACACAAGAGAAACTCTAAGGGTGTATTGGTAGGGGCTTTGGTCTCAAGGATGCATACTTTAAACAACAAGAGAGTTTATGTAACGACCTGACTTCCTAGGACTTGAACTAGGTCGTCACTATATGCAAGCATATATCTAAAACGACTTCTTTTCATAATTTTACAAAAAAAAAAAAAATCAAAATAACTTTTTAATTAAAATAAATATCTTTTGCAAAATTAAAACGGAAAATCTTTGATCGGAGTACCCCTTGTACAGTTTTAATGAAACAAAAAAAACTCAAATAAACATCTGACCATGAGAAATTTTAAAATAAATAAATAAAATAAATAAAATTTTAAATTCAAATGACATAACCAAAATTCTTAAAGATGAAAACATGTGACTAGTCCCAATGGCACGGTCAAGGTTTTCTCGCATCATTTGCCAAAGTGTCCTTTCACTTACCTGAAAAACATAACATAAAAAGAATAAAAATACTCCGTAAGTAATCCCACTACCGGGGTTAGACTAAACACTTATTTCTAATAAGTACATAAATTACTAATTCTGGATAGCCATCCAATGCTATCCTACCACACATCTGGTGGCCTGAAAGCTCACAAATGTAGGAGGGCACTTGTAACAAAGCAGGAAACCTGGCACTTTTCTCTAAAGATGCTTATGTTAAGTTCACATCATAAATCATATCAAACATGTGCTACTATGTATAAATAGCTCAATTTCACCCAAATTAAGTCGATCATTCAAAATGAATTATCTACAATTGTTTAGCTTAGGCGGTTCTAGTAGTAAGATTACTTGCCCTGAGACTAGGTGCAAATAGCTAACCAAGCAGCCAATTCTCACAAAATCCTTGAATTAAAACCCTACAATATAAATCAAAACTCAAATTAAATTATTCCAAATACAATTTACTCAACAATTAAACCAAATAATCTTATCTAAAGTGCAACTAAACCACTATCTTCTTCCATACTTCAAACAATGGCTCCAACCAAAATGGACCCTTAAACCCACTTGGACAACTTGCTTCCCGTTTCCAAAATCCTTGCAAGCTTGAATCTAAAACTCAAACCCAATGGGTAACAACAATTAAAACCCCAATGGGTATTCAAGAAATTGCAAGAAAATCAACCATAAAGAGTCCTAGCCTAACCAAATCTACCATTATCAAAAGAGTCCTAGCCTAACCAAATCTTGAAATCCCAGCGTAACCCACGAAAAGAAATGATGTCAGCAAAGCTGAATGGAGGGAGAGCAGTTGTGCGAGAACTTGCAAAATGTAGACCAAAACTCATATTGTCTCAAGTATATATATATACTTCTTCAAATTCTCTTTCCCTTTCCTTTTCCAAAACCTATATATATATATATATATATATATTTAAATTTCACAAAAGAAAACACAACTTATTTAATATAATATTTCTCAATCCATCAAATCAAATCTTTTCCAACCACCACTTAATAATTTATTTAACCAAAATATGTCCTAACAAATCAATTCCCCAACTTAAATTCAATTCCAACTTTATCTCCATATTTTCTTAAATTAACCAAGTTCTTGAATCTCACCAAATTCCAAATCTTCAAGTTAAATCCAACTTTTAAATCCCCCAAATAAATTCGATTTTCCACTGATTGAATTAAATCCAAATCTTTTATCACGATTATTATTTTCTAACATAATCATCCTCATATTTTCTTAAATTAACCAAGTTCTTAAATCTCACCCAATTCTAAATCTTAAATCCAACTTTTAAATCTCCCGAAATAAATTTAATTTTCCACTAATTGAATTAAATCCAAATCTTTTATCACGATTACTTTAAATTGAATTATTTCTAACATAATCCAATTAAAGCCTCAAAATTCAAACAACTAACCAAATAATTCAAGATAATTAATTTTTTAAAAAAAAATTACCTGAAAATTTGGGATGTCACAGTTTAGGTTTTGGATTTCAACCTTCTTTTTTCCTTTTTCCTTTTTTTCTTCAAGCTCCCCTAAAAGGAAAAAAAAAAAAACTAAAGGTTAGATATTTGGTTTTTGTTCTTGTTCTTATTTCTCCATTTTCCTTTCTTTTACAATTATTTCTTTGTTGTCTTGTGAGCTTCTCTTTTATTTATTTATATATATTGCTTAACATCTTATTGTTTATTTAATTATTTATTTTACTCATTGTTTGTTTTTATATCTCTTTTCTTTTTCTTGTGTGTTTATTTTTTTAAAAAATATATAAGTGAGAGATAAAAAAAATTAATTAGAGTGTTTAGTGTGGAAGAGAACTAGAAGGGAGTAAAACAAATGAAAAAAGAAAAACTTAGTTAAAAGAATTTAGTTTGGTTAATATTATTATTTTTGTTTTTTTATTATTTCTTTCCTTTGTTAGTTTTTATTCTTAAACTTTATTTTTTATATATTTATCTTGATTTTCTATTTATAATTAAAACTTTGATTTATTTTTCTTTATTATTACAGCCTCGATTATGGTTTCTTTAGCACTTTCTTATTTTCTTATATGCATATTTAAATATTATATTTTTTTCTTTCTTTTTTGTGGTCAATTTAATATATTATTGCTATTAGTTGTTTAAATTTATTAATATTTTCAATTAAGTTGCTTTTTTTTCAAAAAAAAGAAATACTATCAGACCACAAATTCTAGAAATATTTGGCAGTCAGATTTTCAAGATTCTTGAGGTGACACTGGACTCCTAAATTTTCTTAATTCTGTTGTTGGAAATTTTAAGAAACATGCTCTTGAAAACAATTTTTTTAGAAAAAAGATTAAAACATTTTCTTTAACAAAACTCAAAGGAATAAATATTAACGATTTGGAAATAAACTTAAAAATATTGAAAATGCTAGAGAAATTTTACTAAAAAGGACATTAATTTAAATATGTAAAGTTACATTGATAAAATATATAATTTAATAATACATTTAAAGCAATAAATAAATAAGCAATGATATTTACAAATATATTAAACGTTTAGTAAAACATATTGGAAATCTATCTCATACTCCTAAAGAATCGACTTCCTCACCTTAAGATTCTAGAAAACCGGACTCCAAGTATTTCTAGAATCCGTTGTCGGATGGTTTTTTTAAGGAAAATTAACTAAAAATATTAACAAATTTAAACAACTATTAGCAAGAATATATTAAAGTGACCAAAAAAAGAAGAAAAAATATAATATTTAAATATACATACAAAAAAATGAGAAAGTGCTAAAGAAACAATTATCAAGACTATAATAAATCAAAATTCTAATTATAAATAGAAAATAAAGATAAATATATAAAGAATAAAGTTTACGAATAAATTTAACAAATGAAAGAAATAATAAAGAAACAAAAATAATAATACTAACCAAACTGGATATTTTTAACTAAGTTATTCTTTTTTCATCTATTTTACTTCTTTCACTCTAAATACTATAATTTAATTTTTTATCTCTCAATTATATAGTTACTAAAAAGGAAACTACAAAAAAAAAAAAAAGAAAAGGGAAGTAAAAAAAGAAAAAAAAAAGGAAGTAAAAAACATACAAATGAGTAAGTAAATAAATAAACAACAAGATGGAAAACAATATATATATAAATAAATAAAGAAGAAGCTCACGAGACAATAGAAAAAAATAATTGCAAGAGAAAGGAAAATGGAGAAATAAGAACAAGAACAATAACCAAAATCTAACCCTTTAGTTTTTTTTTTCTTTTTTTTTTTTTCCTTTTAGGGGCGCTTGATGAAGGAAAAAAAGAAAAAGAAAAAAGAAGGTTGAAATTCAAAACACTAAACTCTCTTATTGTTTGAAGCATGGATCTTTGGGACCAAAGCCCTATCAATGTCAAACTAAGTTAGAGCTTTTCTGGTTTGTTGGATTCTTGACATTGTAGAGACTTTTTTTTATGTGGAACTCTCCCTTGATGTATGTGAGGATGGAAGCTCTAGGGTTTTTAAAAAAAGAGGGGATTTGGGGTATAGTTGCTAGGTTTTTGTTTTGGAAGAGAAAATGAGGATTTTGAGGTTGTCGTGGATGAAGGATCTCTAGGGTTTTTGTTGAGAAAGAAGGGATTGGTGTTTGATGAGAAAAGAAAAAAATAAAAGGGTGTGGAGGCTAGAGTTTTTTATGAAGAGAGAATGAGGGTTAATGAAATTGTTGGCTAGGGCTTTGTAGAAGAGAAAAATTGGGTATTTAAAACCCAAAAACTTTACTCCATTTTGCAAATTTCTTTTTGAGGAATTTTATATCAATTTTGAAATTTTGCCAAACTTGACTTAAGCTCAAAATGGGTTGGAGCCTTTTGTCAACCAAATCCCAATTCAAAATTTTGCTATTTTTGTCTTTTTTTTTTCAACCAATTTAGTTAATTTAATTAAACTACAAAAAATTACCAAATCTTCAGAACTAATAGTAGGGATGAAAGTGAGATTTAATTAATAAATATGCAAATTTACATGTTAATTCAAATTAATTAAAAGAGGTCGGACAAAATTAGGGGGCAACAACATGCCCCCCTTCGTACATCCTTGTAGAATTAGAAGGTGGACGAAGATATAGACACTATTTTATCTGGTTGAAAGCTTAGAAACATACATAAACATCTCATGCAAAGTTTTAAAATGGTGGCTCTTAGAAGTCAAGAATGCAACTCACACTAAGAACAACAAAGACAAGATGAATGTTGAGGCTGAAGGCAAATAAACGTCAACACAACAATGGTGTCAAGGGCAAAGGATAAACAAATGTCACTTGACAAAATAAAACTGAGCTGGAGGCTAGGGATAAAAAAGAGTCATCACAGTAAAAAGCGTCAAGGGTTAGGGATAAAACAAGTGCATCATGACAAAATAAAAAGAGCTGGAGGCCAGGGATAAACAAGCGTCATTGCAACAAAAAAGCTGTCAAGGGTTAGAGATGAACAAGCGCCACTTGAAAAAATAAAAAGAGCTAAAGGCCAAGGATAAATAAGTTTCATCATACCAAAAATGAAATGTTGGCGGCCAGGGATAAACAAGCACTACCATGAACAAAAAGTGTCAAGGGTCAGGGATAAACAAGTGCCACATGAGAAAATAAAAATACGTTGGAGGCCAGGGACAAACGAGTGTCATCACAACAAAAATAAAAGGCTGAGGGACAGGGATAAACAAGTACCACCACAGCAAAAAGGTGTCAAGAGCCAGGGATAAACAAGCACCTAATGACAAAATAAAAATTAGTTGGAGGCTAGGGATAAATAAGCGCCATCACAACAAAAATAAAATGTTGGAGGCCAGGGATAAACAAGCACCACCGCAGCAAAAGGTGCCAAGGGCCAAGGATAAACAAGCGCCTCATGATAATAATAATAATAATAATAAACCTGGAGGCCAGGGATAAACAAGCACCATCACAACAAAAATAAAATGTCGGGGGCCAAGGACAAACAAGTACCATCACAGCAAAAGGTGTAAAGGGTTAGGGATAAATAAGTGTCACTTAACAAAATAAAACTGAACTAGATGCCAGGAATAAACAAGCGCCATCACAACAAAAAGCGTCAAGGGCCAAGGATAAAAAAGTGCCTAGCTCATGAAAAAATAAAAAAGAGTTGGAGGTTAGAGATAAACAAGGGCCATCACAGCAAAAATAAAACGTTGGAGGCTAGGGATAAACAAGCACCACCACAGCTAAGAACATAAGCATAAATGTTATTCATGCCTGTATATGTTTTCTAAAACATGCTCATTTTAATAGTTTTTTTCTTATGCTTCTTCTCTAGAATCTTTTCAAAAGAAGAAAACAAGTTAAAGCATACAAAATAGCTCTTTTACTTTTCCACGAAAACTAGCAATTAGGTACTACAAACTTGAGTCGTAATTTGGCTTCTAACTTCCTTGAAAATCTCCTTGGAGTGATTATTTACCAAATAAAATACCATCTCTAGACTTGAGTGATAGCACCTTAAATGTGCTATCTTACTCATCTTAACTCAAGATTGTTGTACTATTTAATGTGTTAAAAATGTTATTTTGTAGGTATTGAGCTGCAAAAAGATAGAACCAAGTGTTAGGAAGAAAATGGGTCTAAAATAGACCAATATGGAGTTTTAATGAAGCCATTAGGTCAAATAGAAGTTAAAAGGACCAAAACACTCCTATAAGACCTCGTTGCGATGCTAAAAACAGCATACAACTGATTTTGACAGCTCCGCAGCGCTTCGCGCAAATACAAAAACTGCACTCCAGTAATTAAGTTATATTTTTTGATCCGAGTGGCTATTTTGGGCAAATAATCACTTGTTTTCTTCATTCTTCTGCCCTTTATCCATCTACAACATTAGTTTTTAGGTTTTTTTTAATCTTCTTCCTGTAATCAAGCAAAAACGATGCTCTGTTCTAACTTTTCCACCACCATAGGAACGTAAGATCTATAGTTTTCTAGTTTAGAGGATTTTGGAGGGACCCATTGTATTTTTTGAAGTATTTTGATAATATGATTGAGATTTCTTATCTATGGGTTTTACTCTTAATTTATTGATTATGAATGACATTTTCTTGCAATTGATTGACAACCAATGTTTGATTGTGCAATTCAGTGCTTTAAATTAACATATAATATGTGACATGTAATTATAGGTTAATCTCTAAGAAGAAAAAGGTTAGATAGGCTTTTTGATTTGTGGTCAACAACGAAGAGTATTGTTCTATCGACCTAGGGAAAACCGAATTAAATTTCTAAGTAGGCCTTTCCAATTGGAAATTTATCCTAGTATAATCCCTAAAGCGTAATGCAGTTAGTTAAATTGATTAGGATGCCTTTCATCTAATCAAATTGGCTAATTTGATACTTTGGACCATTGGTTCTAATCAATTGGGCTAGGCATAGGCAAGGAGTTAAAACCATGCTTTGATAATTCGATGATCAAAGATTACGTTCCTCTAAGCTAGAATGTTCCGTTTGTTTGCACATCCATCATTTACTTTTATTGTACTTTACTTTCATGCATATTCAAATCTCAAACCACACCAAACCCCCTCATTTATCACTTTAACTAAATAGTTATCTTTGAGAAACTAATCTTTGTGCTTCCCTGCAGATCGACCCAGTCTTGCCACTAATACTACGCTTTAGTTGTAATAGTTGTAGAGATTCGTAATTATAAATATTATTTGATTGGGTCTTTTGGGTCTGCAACACCATCGCGAAAAAACTTTTAATAGGAGTTCTTCCACGTGAGATGGGGATTGTTTTCCTTCCCTTTTTTGGCTTCCCTTCTTTTCTCTCCATATTCTTCAAACTCGCCCTCAAATTTCTTGCGTTTATCTCAAAACTCAAGGGCTTCTTCACCTTTCTTCCTTCCTTTAAGTGTTTTCTCTGTGGTTTTTTGCCAATTTGTGCATGTTGGGTAGCATCCTTAGCATTTGGAGTCTTTACCAATCCTAAGGTAAAATCTCTTGATTTTCGTTTTCTTTAATCTACTTTGCTGATTTTGCTTGAGATTTTGTGTTTGGTTCTCTAAATTTTGTGTTGTGCTAAAGTCGGAGGAAGAGATTGAAGTGTTGAAGTTTGGAAAGGAAATTTTTTAGACTTAAAAGTTTTGGGTTTTCTTACTACAGGATAGTAGTGGTTGTTGGGAGGATTTTTGTGTTGCCGGATTTTGCTATAATTTCCTTAGGTAACCTAGCATTGTGTTCTAAGAGTCTTATCCTATGGCACCTAAGAAAAGCAAGGGTAAGAGTATAGCATCTAGTTCCACTAGAGACCAGGATGAGCCATCATATGATAGGTCTAGGTTCGTATCACTTGCCGCCTCAAATAGGTTCACTAGTACCATGGCTGCCAAAGCTATTATTCCTAAGCAAGGGCTTAAGCTCGAGTCTGATTTCTTCCCCAATTCTCCGCTAAAATTCAGTGTCGTGGGAGGGAATTACTGGCTCGACAACCTGAAGTGGTCGTAGTTCCCGTAGTGAGGGAATTTTATTGCAATATAGCTGAGGAGTTTGATGAATCTTATGTTAGAGGTATGTCGACATGTTTTTCCCCTTCCATCATAAATAGTTTATTCCACCTACCTAGCATTCATAGAGACAAGTGCTCCGAGTTTTCTTATGGAAGAATCGACTATGACACCATTGTTGAGACCCAAAGTGGTGATCAGCATGAGGGCCATGAGGCAGCAGCTATAGATGAGGCCCAAAGAGCTAGAGAGGAAAGTTAGTTGGACCGTATTAAGAGTGTTAGCACTCAGAATGCCGTTGAGCTTCGACATCTCCGTAGAGATGTCCGGTATGTCATGGATAGACAGGATCTCTACTTTGCTCATATTGGTTTTGACCTTCACCTTCCTAGGCCGTATTCCTCTGGCTCTGATTCTTAGATCCCCTTCTGCTTCTTGTGCCCTTCTTTAGGTTTCCTTTGCTTTCTAGCTTTATCTTTCTAGGTTAGTTTAGCTTAGCTCCTTTTAGGATAGGTTCTTTCTCTGTTTCTTTTCCAGGTTTATCACCCATCGTTGTGGCCCTCCCTCGTGCTCATCAATCTCAAGGAAGGTTTTTTGTTTCCTTTTTGTCTTGTCCTTTATGTTTTCTTTCATGCACTAGGGACAATGCATCTTTTAAAAGTTGGGGGTGCGATATTTGGCAGTGTTTGCTTGCTTGATTGAGTTGTTCACCTTGTTGCTTGCTTCCCTGCCATGATTAGTTGATGATACATTCTGTCTGACCATGTTGGCATGAGATTAGGTTATAGAAAGCATGCTAGATTTTTTAAGAAAATTTGAATTTTTTTTTATCATTTCTTATGTCGGTGTATGATACGCTGACACGTTTTTCGACTTACGCCAACGATTGTTAGCATCGGAAAAAGTAAGATTTCTTGTAGTGAAATTTGAATACTTTGCTTAACTACGTTAGGCCTTGTTTGTTTATAATGGTATTAATCAGCCTATAGGGCTGTTGTCACCTTGAATGGCCCATCAATTAGGAAGTCACCTTGCTAGAAAGAGAGTAATTCGAAACTAGGAGAAATAAAAATGTCTAAGCCTGAGTGAAAAAAAAAAAAAGAATAGAAAAAAAAAATCAAACAAAAGTGTGGGGTGAGTGCACGGATAGGAGTTAAAAAGAGTTGTTTTTTGGATGATCAATTAGGATGTCTGTGAGAAAAGAATAATGGGTGCAAGTCCCTACAGGCAGAGTGTGAAAGCTAGTATTCATAGGCAAAACAAACTCCCTTTACTTTTTATGTGTGTTCCAAGCACCCTAGTTGAAGCATTACTACTTTGATAGTTTATGTGACTAAACAATTGATCCCTAAGCCAAGACTAGAGGGAAAACGAGCTAAGGGTTTTGTAAGACTATTCCAAGCTTGCTTGAGTTTAAAATAGATAAGCTTTGTGTCACACCCCCTCTCGAACTACCCTCCCGTAGCCCGAGACGGAGCGTAAAGACAGCAGTCATCGACTTTCTGATCGACTCCCACTGTCAAACTTCCTTTATTCCCATTTAACTACACTTCCTAGGACAATGATACTATTAACTCTTGACAAACCTCGACTTCGACCGACAACGGGAACTGTCATGCTACCTGAAAAATGGAAAACATATGCAAGGATGAGCTAACAGCTCAGTGAGTAACAGTTTTTGGAATATTTTTCTTTAACTATTAAACTGATCATAATATAAACATTGTCAACAACGAATATAAAATATCGATTCAAATCATATTAAAACATACTCAAATACCATTGTTAAATCATGCATGCTTAATTCAGAGAAAAACACTTAAAATTTCTGTTCGTTTCAAATTATTTTCCCTTAGTTGAGGTGGAGCGGTGCTCTACACTTCTCAACGTTGAAAACATCTCATTTCATTTTCCTTAGTTGAGGCAGAGCCGAGCTCTACACTACTCATCATCGATTATCCCTTAGTTGTGTGGAGTAATCTCAACACGTCAACGTCGTATATTCCGCTATGTGCACATAGGTATTCTACTCCGACTGCCCATATGCTTTCTCCAAGTCCTTGAGCATTGGGATCCCATTTCTATATCCAGGTTACCCATTTGCCTTCTTCAAGTCCCTCAGCATTGGGTACCTTTTTATATCTCGGGCTGCCCATATGCCTTCTTCAAGTCCTTGGGCATCCCATTTCTAAGATTTCCTAAAATACTCAACATGTTTTGAAAGCATCATATCATAAATTCTTAAGTTAAAGTTTCCAATAAACTCAATTCCAAATCTTTAATATCAAACAGCATGCTTTTCAATATGCTCATTTCCAAATCTTTCATAAAATCATATAACATCAAACAACATGTTTTTCAGTAAAATCATGAAAATCATATATTATCAAACAACATGCTCTTCAATAAACTCATTTCTAATAATCAGCACACTCAAATGCTTTTTAAATATAAACGCATGCTCTATATGTTGAAACTCATGAATACTTATTCATATTCCAAAACCAATGATATTAATCATAGAGAACGCGTTCATATTTTGAAAAACGTTAGTGTTACTCACATAATACTTGCTCTCCTTTTCCTTCCTTCTAATTCTCTTTCCCAAGCTTCTTGGACGCAAGACTTGAGACTCTAAAATCGCAAGGTAGCTGTTTTCCTTTTCTGGCAGCTCAGTTGGACGCAACCTTGCTCCTTGAACGCAAGGTTGATAGCTAACACAAGGTGCAGCCTAACAAATAACTCTTCTTGCTTCCCTTTTCGATGCGTCGACCTCTCTTGGACGCAAGGTCCAACTTGAACGCAGTGTTCACCTAGAACGCTGCATTCACCTAGGAGATAGCTTTCTCCTGCTTCCTCTCAGAAGCTCCGACTTCTGGATCCTTCTTATAGCTTTGGAATAGAGTGCTTTCCATCTCACTTTTCTTCTCTTTTTGCCACTTATTTGCCACATGTCACGCTGCATGACATATCCAACATGCAATCTTGACACCTCCTCCTTATGAGGTGTTAAGTCCAAATGAAGCCATGAAACCTTTACCGACTCATCTTATGTGTCCAACAAACTACTCATCCAACATAGTGTCCCCTATGCGCCCATTTAATCCTCTTTTAGGTTTTAGCTTCATTATTTTCTTCCCTTACTCTAGGCGTCAATGTCTCAGACGCACACTACTATGCGTTTGTACCTTTCTGCATAATACCATTCGTCCAACTCTCTTCCCTTATGTCCAATCTTAGCTACAAGTCCTTCTCTTGTGTGATAACACATTCGACGATGTGGTTTACCCTTGATAACCAAATCCAACTCAAGACCTTCCTTTATGCGTTTGCACTCTTTGTGTTTACCTTTACTTCGTTCTGCGCCCATGACCTTCCTCTTATCCTTGAGGATTCCTTGATTATCCCTCTATGTGTCCTTGAGTTATATTCCAAGGTTATTCATTTAACCTTTTCCTTGTACTTAATTATTTCTCTTATGATAAATTAGTATGCGTCCACCCCTTGCTCCCAGTCTTTAAGCTTACTTCTCAACCTTCTAATTTATCCAACACTCGAGAACATCCCTTAATAGAAGTCTATGCGTTACTCAGTTTGCGATAGTATTCTTCCCCCGGTTTCTTCTTATGTGTTTATCCTTCCTTTCCGAGACTTAGATTTCCTTTCAATGCACCACAACTCCTCTTTAGTCCTCCTGCTCATACGTCTTACTTAAGCCAAGCTTACACCTCAATCTTTAATTACCTCCTTTGCGTTCATTTCTTTCCCTCAGGCTCTCGGATTACCTTACAATACTTCAGCATTTATTTTCTTTTCCACAATGATCACCTTTATCATGCGTTTCCTTAGTCTTGACCATGCGTCCAACATGGTCTCTTACTTACAAAGTATGCGTCCAACTCAATCTAACTCTTTCCATCATTTGGTGAGATTTCCTTTCTTTTCCTTAGATCATACTTCCAAGCTTGGAAAACATAATTGCATTCTTCTAGTCTGGTTATTCTACTTAGAAGACTTCTTAACTCCAAGAATTACTTTAATTCCAAAATCCAGAAATCACTCAACGCAACCTTCCAATCCAATCCTTCTAATCCAAACTTATTTACGGCTTATACTTACCCAATACTTAAAGCACAAACCTCTCTTTTCCTTCAAGTTCAACGCATACTCATTCCTACTTTTAGCAATATTTCTTGGCCAACTCCACAACCTTGTGATCCAATACCACCTCTCTTGTCTTCTTTTCTTTACAAGCTCTTAAATGCATAGGTTCAAGAAATAGGGTGTTACACTTTGTATTCGTTCATGCATGCTTAGATTTGATAAAATGTATTCAAAACTTGTTTCAAATTGATTAATTTCTTTCAAATGATCTGATTGATTGAAAGCATGATTGTGATTGACTGTTAAAACTAGAGTGGGGAACCTTGTAGCTTAGCGAACTAAATTGCTTCATGATTGCATTTTTTACCTTGCTCGAGGACGATCAAGAATCAAGTTGGGGGTGATTTAATAGCACTCAAAATGTGTTATCTCACTTTGCTTAATTCAGGATCGTTCTTACCTTTTTACCAATTTACTTCTTGATTTAGACAAGTTACGAGCATTTTGAGCCCTTGGGATGGTTTGCATGCATTTCAGGTTTAAACGAGATGATTAGCGGGCAAATCGAGCAAAATGGAGGAAAGAGGCAGCAAAGTAGCTTGGCATCGCGGCTTTAGCACGGTGTTAGTGCTGCAATTTTTCTAGAAGACGCGGTTTTATGATTTGAAGGCAGCACCGCGACACTGCACTATAGCGTCTCGGTACTACGAATTTTGACGGACGTTCCATCGCGCGCGCATCGCAGTAGTGTTGTGACATTGTGCTTTTTCCAGAAGACCCCGATATTTTGCAGTGGCAATCTAATTTTTGGCATAAAGTGCCCTAGCTGCCAATCTAATTTTTGGCATAAAATGCCCTAGGCGCAGTTAGAAGGCCATCATCAATTGGCACGAATCTCCAATGCGAATTTGGAGATCTTCCCTGCATTTTTTTTTTCTTTTCCATCTTTAGGAGAATTTCTTGAAAATTATTTGGTTGAGTACAAGCATGTATCAAGGCTAAGGTACTATCATCTAGCTCGGATTTTAGGGTTTAACTCTTAGTTTGAATTTCATGAAGTTATGAACAATTTTTGCCTTGCAATCTCATAGTTAATTGAATTCTCTCATTGTTTGATGTTTCAATTGAATTTGTTTGAGATTATCTGACAAATTAGTCAAGCATGTTTAATTGATAGTTATAGATCTATACTTGATACATAATTGTTAGGTTTCTAAATCGCCAAGTAACAAAGGTTAAGTTAGGGTAGTAAATTGATTCGGCAATTCCAAGCCAATTGCATTCATCTAACTAACTTAGGAGAGATTTGCACCGAACACTTAATTAGGCCTTTCCAATTATTTTGTTCGTCTTAGCAATAGCCTTTGAACTTAATGCTAATAGGTTTGCATGTTTAAGATGTCTTTCATCTAAACATAATAATCCATTTGATTAATAGGACTTCCTTCTAGCCTTTCTAGAAGTGACTGGCTAAGTTTAACGAAAGGAAAATTGCAAAGCACTTATGTAATTAATTAACCAATGATTGAGTAGCAAACTGAGAGTGATCCAATTTTACCCTGAGCCAGGTTTTGTCAATTTGAATTTGAACCTAACAACTTTGTAACTTGATTCCTTTGCTATTGCTTTTCTCCATTGTTATTGCTTTACTTTAGAATTAAACAAACAATTCAATAACCCCCTGGTTACTCAACAACAAGTACTTTAGGAGAAGAAAATTGATCGGCTCTCTGTGGATCGACCCTTTACTACACTAATACTGCTTAGTTAGAGTAGGGAACAAAATAATTATTTGGCCGAATTAAAAGCTTCTACAGCTTTCGGTTCGCCATTGAGACCAATCATAAAACGGTGGATCTATAAGAAACTCGATGATCTAGTAGCTTAAAACAATGATCTATTCAAATTGAAGGAATAAAATACTTAACTGAAGAAGGCCCTTAAAATGCCCAGGTCTATTCATAGTTGTCTTTGATAGTCTTCAATATAAATGGATGATCCTTCCAAATTGATCCTCTTCTACAAGCAATGATAACGAACATTCCGCATCCTAAGATGATACTTAATCTTTAATAGGGAAAACTTGTTTAGCCCTATATATTAAATTACAGGACACTGCCCCAGTTGATGTGGAAATAAATGATGGCATCTCAAGACCACCATTTTTTTCTCAATAACTCCGATTGTTGGATGTTTCCACTACATCAACTCAAATTTCAACAAGGAATAGTTGATGCTCCAAATTTTTGTATACAGTCCTAATGCACCTTTATACTCCGAAAGTGAAGACATAATGGTTGAATAAACATACTTTGTTGACCAAATCACTACAAGAATTTTTGTCTCTGCTCATGCAAAAAAATGTCAACAAATCTTCAAAATTGTGTGGGCAAAGCTTTTGCTGACGTTTTTTTGTGTGGGCAAACAACATTGGTAGAAGATTGTCGGTAGAGCTTCTGCCCACATTTTTTGACATTGTGTCGGCACGCGTGGGTAGAAATAGCCTTTCTGCCCATGTTATAAATGTCGACAGAATTGATTTCTAGCCATACATCAACATCGTGGGCAGAAATGTGATTTCTGCCTAGGTTTTATGCGTGGACATAAAGTAATTTCTGCCAACGCTACGACTTCCGTCGCAAAACTCAATTTCTAACCAGGCATGATACGTTGGCAGATAGTGTTTTCTACCGACACACAAGTAAACGTGGCCAAAAGCTTCATTTTTACCTATGCATTTATTATTATTATATTATATGCTTGGGAAGCAATATTGAAAATAAAAATAACTTCAATTTCCTGTAAGAAAATATATTCAACATCATAACAACAAGCTTAGACAATGTATTCAACCCTTAATTTCTTAACCATTTACATCTCAAAAACTATTTTTAGTGTTTGTTTCCTGAGCTATTAGATTTCATTTTGGCTGTACAAAATGAATAAAATAATATTAAATACACAAAAAAAGGCTTTGATTGGTCAATTGGTCTTCACAAAAAATGCTTCACTTGGTCAGTTGGTCTTCACAAAAAATGACATTTTTGGCCTTCTTCAAAATATAGACCTGAGAAAGTAATATTAAAGTCCAATAAGCACAACATGCTCAAAATTAATAAAGCAAATTCATTTGCATGACTTTCAAGTGATATATGCTATATAGAAAGTGTCTACGTAGTTCATATAAGTCAACTTGATTCTCAAAACAACTTAAAAGTGCTTAAGTGCAACTTTTACTATCAAACCAAACCTAAAAACTACATAAAAAGTGTCTAAGTAACACTTTCATATCAAACAAACATAAAAAGTACAAGAAAGGTTTAAAAAAGACAATTGACTCCAAAACAATCAAAAGAGTTCACAAGAGTCAACTTGATTCTCAAATCAATCTAAACATGCTTTAAGTGAAACTTTTACTATCCAACCAAACATAACAACTACATGAAAAGTGTCTAAGTAAGACTTTCACTAACAAACAAACATAAAAAGTACAAAAAGGGTTTACAAAAGATAATTTGACTCCCAAAACAATCAAAATAGTTCATATGAGTCAACTTGGTTCTCAAAACAACCTAGCAATGCTTAAGAAGTATAAAAAAGTGTCTACACAAAAAGTATCTAAAGTAAACCTAGCAACTAAATAAAAAGTGTCTAAAGTGACACTTTCACTATAATACCAACATAAGAAGTGTAAAAAAAAAAAAAAGTTTATAAAGACAATTTGACTTCCAAAAACAACCAAACAAACATAAAAAGTACAAAAAAGATTTACAAAAGACAATTTGACTCTTAAAACAACCAAAATAGTTCATATGAATCAACTTGATTCTCAAAACAACCTAGAAAACATAAATAGGTTTACATAAACAATTTGACTCCCAAAACAATCAAGCATATAATAAAGGCACTAAATGCATGAGGGACAACCATAACTGCAGGATAACCACAACATATTACAACTTAAACATATAATAAAGGTACTAAATGCATAAATTGGCTACCATAATGCTAGGACAGCCATAACATGATTTTGAACTTTAATTTTAAAAAATACCTAAGTATTTGAAGGTTAATCCCTTTATGTCCTTGCCCCAACAATTTTTGAACGTAGGATCATCTATCTTCCCATTTTGAACATCAAACCATCTATTCCTATCAATCTTCAAATAGAATGGACAACCTAAAAAGTGTCTACGTGGCACTTTCACCCTCAAAACAACTTAAAAAGTTCCTAAAAAGTGTCCAAGAGACTTGTTAGCTCCCAAAACAACCTAGTTTTTAGGCATCTTTTCAATATTCAAAAACAACAAAAAAAAAGTACCTAAAAAGTGTCTAAATGATATTTTAACTCCCAAAACAACTTTAAAATGCTTAAGTGTGACTTTCAAACTCAAAACCAACATAAAAAGTGTCTAAATGACACTTTCACTCTCAAAACAACTTAAAAAGTTTCTAAAAAGTGTTTAAGAGACTTGTTAACTCCCAAAACAACCTAATAGTTCTTAAGTGTCTTTTTTATATTTAAAAAAAAACGTAAAAAGTGTCTAAATGACACTTTAAGTCACAAAACCACTTAAAAATGCCTAAGTGTGACTTCCAAACTCAAAACCAACCTAAAAAGTGTCTAATGACACTTTCACCCTCAAAACCACTTAAAAAGTTCCTAAAAGGTGTCCAAGAGACTTGTTAACTCCCAAAATAACCAAAATGGTCTATAGTATAGGGATAAGGTTGGGTACCTTATCTTGGTGACACTATGGATACGACTCATTTTGTATTTGATACAAACGCAATGATCCAACATGTTCGTGTAGGGGACATGCGAGAGAGAGTATCCTATGCAATGAGTTTGCATAAGGTCGAACCGCCAAATAGTAACCGCTAGCTGTAACTCTGTTTACTAGTTATGTTTCTATTTCACTAAGATGACCTAGGCAACTTAGTCTCAATCTTGAGTAGGTTATGGACTCCTGTTCACGAGGGATTGTCCTTTGATTTGTACGGGTGAGATAGTTGGTTCGTCGACTCAATAAGTCTACCATTTTAGGGACAATACCGAGTAGAGAGCTGGGAACATAATCACACAAGATGGAATTCACTCCTTCCCTACATTAGGGAAGTAGATGAGTGCTCCCTTAAATGGCGTCTCCGAGTCTTAAATAAAGGGCCCTACCCTCTCTATGGCACGAGAGGGGTTTCTGTCTAGTGGTTGGACCATAAATAGGTTGTTCATTAGAGGAGCATGGATACTTAAGGAAGTAGAGGTAACCTAGGGGTAAAACGATAATTTTGACCCAACTATTGTTACAAACACTCGCAAAGGACTAACTTGCTATTGTTGATCTATGTCCGTAGACACAGAAATATATCTGCAGTGAGAAGAGTGCAAGTATGGATCTATAATGAAGCGTACCCGTAATTAACGAATATTGATTACCTTGGTTAATGAGTTTAGCCAATTATTTTCATATCCTATGAGCTTCTGATTTGTAGGTCCATTAGGTCTCATTGGTAGCTCGTAAAGGGTATTGAGGTATTTATAGTAATTTGAAATGTTCAAATTTACTTAGGAAAATAATATAATAGAGATACACTATAATATAAAGTCTATTGACTTTATAATATAAATTTATTTTGAATTTGATTCAAAATTCAATTTATAGGATTCAATATGAATTGAATTCATATTAAAACTATAGGTTAAAACTAATGCGCATTAGATGCACACTAAAACTATAGGTTATTTGAGAGAAATATAATTGAATGTGATTCAATTACAGGGTTAAAATTAAATATATGATGTTTAATTTAATGATTAATTAATTGGTGAATTAATTAATTAATTAATTTTATTTGATTTAATTAAATCTATAGATTATGTGAGGGATATTTATTTAAATATGATTTAAATAAATTAATCAATTAAATTGGATTTAATTAATTAAGTAATAATAATGAAAGGAAAGTACGTCAACTTTGGCTTTCTCCTCCCTTTTGTGTGATATAAAGGAAATAGGTTTCCAAAAGAGGTTCTCTCATCTCTCCCAATCACTCCCTGTAGAATTTCCCGAAAACAAATTAGGATCCTACCATCCTGCCTCATCTTTCCTAAAAGAGATTACTAGTGAATCCAAGTGGTGATGTTGCTGCGCAGTTTGCAGAGTTTGTGCAGAGAAGAAATATTTTCCCAAAGCAGTTGGTGAAAATCCACCTGAGTCACAACGAAGGTTTGATATTTTCTTCTCTGTAATTTTATTATAGATTTAGAATCTTTAATTTTTCATAGCATGCTTAGCCTATGTTTGCACTAGAATGTCTCTGTAACATTATTACTATTTGCCAAATGTACTAGTTTTTTTATCTAAATTAAAATACAGTGTTTGGTTCTTTGAAAATCTTCCGCTGCGTGGGGCTTTCAACCCTATAAAGGCAACTTAAAAGTTTCTAAAAAGTGTCCAAAAGACTTTTTAACTCCCAAAACAACCTAAATAGTTCTTTAAGTGTCTTTTTTATATTCAAAACCAACTAAAAAGTATCTAAAAAGTTTCTAAATGACACATTAACTCCCAAAACAACTTTAAAATGTCTAAGTGCAGCTTTTGACTCTCAAACCCAACATAAAAAGTACATAAAATGTGCGTAAGTACAATTTTTCACCCTCAAACTAAACCTATCAAGTACTTAAAAAGTGCTGAAGTGACAATTTCACTCTCAAAACAACATAAAAAGGTCTTAAAAAGTGTCCAAAACAAAATTTGGCTCACAAAACAAGTTAAATAGTTCATAAGAACCACTACATTAGCAAAACCAACTACAAATTACATATAAAGTGTCTAATTGAAAATTTTTTCTTCATGTTCTCTTCTAACTACTACCATCACCATCTAATTAAATTCCATCTAAAAAATGTTGAACTCCACTCTAAGAAAAAAAAAATTGAAAAGCACAAAATAGTCCCCAAGGAATACAAAGATCCATGTAATTTTGTTATTGCAAGGGAAGGATTTGTAATTTGTCTATGGAATATCATTTTTATCTCAAAAAACAAGCTATGCAACATCTATTCTCTTTAGTTCAAGTACTACAAACGAAGTCAATTCCATGATTAAAGATGTTAAAAATTAAACAAGATGTGTTAGCGTCAATGAAACATAGTATGATAGGAATCAATCCATTGGAAGTTAGACAGGTAATACAAATTATAAAGATGCTGCAGCATAAATCAAAATCTTGCATCATAAAGAGAAAAGGATTGTCCAAATGTTTCAAAATCAGCATCATCAAAATCTTGCAACACATATATATTTTCTATCATGTTAAAGAACCAACAACCCCACAAGGAAGGGAAAAACAAGGAATGATTTGCCCAAATGTATAGAGAAAAGAAATCCCTAAATAATCACATCCAAATAAACTTCAAAACTACAAGAAGCAAAGCAACTCACCTCAAAAGGCAACAACGTTGAAGTGATGGAGGCAAATGAGTAGGCTACAACCTTGGATGCGACAACCCCACAAGCAACGCCATTAAGGTGATGGAGGCAAACAGCGTGCGACGGCGACAGCGACAAGCAGGTGTTTGACAACGACGGCAATGAGCAGGTATGCGACAGCAGCGGACGTCCCTAGAGGTGGTGATGTCTAGTGCGGCCATGGTGAGCGGAAAAAAAAAAGACTAAGGAGATTGAGAGAGGAAGAGAGAATGAAACATAGGGGGGGAGAGGTGGAGTGTTTTAGAGGGAAATTAAAAAAGATGGAGGAAAATAAAATAAAAAATGTAGGAAAAATAAAGTGAGGTTAGGGTTTTAAGAAAGTGTGGGAAAAACTAAAATGTGGGTTTTAAGTAACTTTTACCCACAAATATTGCATTGGCAGATATACATGCACTTTGCGTGAGCAGAAACTAAAATAAGTGTCGGCAAAAAAATTATCTAATAATTTATACTAAGACCACACAATATTTTGACCACACATATATTTTCGTGGGCATAAATGATGTTGTGGCCATGCATTGAACTTGCCTCAGCAGAAATTAGCTACGCCGACATTTTTTGTTGCGTTGGTAAAGACAAAAATTCTTGTAGTAAATGCGGGTTCATACTACTTCTAAAGGTTTTTTTTGCCTAGTATTTTTTTAGTCATCTTGTAATGGTTTTCGGCATGTTTGGGAACGAAATATTTTAATTTTCTTCCTTTCTCAAGATTAAGAAATTGAACTTTGTATCCGACCTTGATGTCCATTTCACTTTTGATATTCTCATTAATCCCATATTTTCTTCCATGATAGACAAAAAGGGGTATAAATATAATCAAATTCTTCAAAGAAAAAAATTGGAAGTCAACAATCCATTTCAATCTAGGAAAATAGGAATCAAGATGTCATCCAATTCAATAAAAGATTAAAAGTGCTCCTGTTACAGAGGTTTCGCCATGACCTTAAGGATAGCTAGTGACCATTACTCTCAAACTTTTGGTAGTGATCTTTAATAGCTCTTTGACTTCTCAGTTGTGAAGCTCAAATGCACTTCTAGAGATGATAGTGATCAAGGTGCTTTATTGCCCTTTCTTTATCATGTGGTGTATCTAGTTGACTTTTTCCCCTTCATTGAGAATTTTGAGCATAATTCACTTGTTTAAATGATGGAAGTGATGCATTGCTAATAATGCTTTGCCCCTAGCTAATCTCATGTACTTATCTTCCCTTCCTGTGGAATCATGCTTTTGGTGGTGCTAACTTCTACTTTTGCATCATTTTATAACCTTCCACTTTTAACTACACTCTTAGTCCTTTCTCCAATTGTTATAATGTCGGAAAAGTTTTTTGAGGCACTTTCAAATATTTTATTGTAGTATGGAGCATTTAGAGTGCCTATAACCATTGATGATGTTTCCTTATCAGTCAATTGATGTTGCCCCTAAGCGACCATTTTTACATCCTTGAACATATTCCTTGAATGTCTCTATTGCTTTCATTTCCATACATTGGAGATTCAAATGATCTAAGGCCAAATTAATACTATGCTTGTACTGTCTCAATATTTGTGCACTTGAGAGCTATTTAACCATATATACCAATAAGCAGTTGAGTCGATTAGGCTATCGTTTTATGAACAAGCAACTAAAGGGAGAGGTAGGATCAGTAGGCGCATCAGAACATCTCATCTAGGTTAACATTTTCTAGCACCTTCATCATACCCTATACTCGATAGAGAATAAATTCATTGCCATAAAATAATACCAATTAGGCGATCTTGAAAGTGATGAATCAATGTTGTCTTCATGTGAGCAAACTGACATCTTTCAACAATACATGATAAGATGGCTTTTGGGGCAGCTGCCCCATTATACTTTCAAATTCGGCATCTTAGACCTTGGTGGAGTAATGATGTCTGAGACTAGACACAGTTGTGTCACCTCAATGCCTTCGTAAATAATGGTGTATTCTATTGCACACAATCTTTATTATATAAACTTTAATCTTTCACCACTACCTACATCTTTAAAATTCTTCTTGCAACTCTCATGTTTAGGATGGACACTGAGTCATTCAAATGGATAACTTATTGTGGAGCTTGACTACAGTCTTGTGTAAGGTAAGTCCTCAATCCTATTAATGATGAATCTAGTTGCTTCTTAGGAGTAAAACCACGTGGGTAAGGAGAAGTGTCCTCTAAAGTTTGGTCATGTACCAACTTTGCTCGTCTGAATGCTCCTGTTATGGGCTTTTCTTTTTCTCTAACAAAGTACTAGAGCTAGTGGGATCAGGAGGTGCACCTGGATATCTCAACTAGGTTAACACTGAAAAAGTTAAGAACACACATGCCGAAACAATTTGGATTTAAAGCACTCTAACTACATCAATTTTAAGGATTAAACATGCTTATTCATAAACCCAAAAAAAAAAACCAAAATTTTGATACTTGTTATAGCTCAAAATTGAAGCAATTTCTTTGATGATTCTGATCACGAACACTTCGTGACTACCACAAGAGTTTTCTTTGTTACTCTTTGGCCTTAGAACGAATTGTGTGATCCAAATTGTGATGAATTTGGAGTAAAAGTGAACTTTATGGAGAGTTTGGAGGAGAAGAGTACTTGGGATAATTTGATGAAAATTCTCAGCAATCAATCACCAATTTTGATATTAATCATCCTATATTTAAAGAAGAAAACATACAAATTATATTTACAATAAATTGACACAAACTAGGTGAAAAATTGAGTGGAATATATGTGGTTTCATGAGGGTTTGAGGAGAAAACACCTCTTCCTACAACCTCATGCAAAATTGAAATTCTCAATTTCAATTTTAAAATGAATTTATTAAATTTATTTAATAAAATAATTTTTCCTTCTTTTATTTTTATTTAAAATTAATTTAAATTAATTTAATATTAAATATAAAATTAATTTAAATAATAATTAATTGAACAATTTAATTAATTATATTAAATTAATATTAAATATTAAATTAATAATTTTTCCACTAATCCCGACATTTTCCAATCCAATGAATCTCTATTCATGCGATTAATATTTCAATCATACTTAAATATTTTCCAACTCTCCATTTTTGTTTAATTCATAATTAAACGACCAAACGTAATACTTACTCCCTAAACTGAATTTGAACGTTTTCAAATTCTCTCATCACACTGTTCTAAGGTTTAGTCCATGAGCTAACAAGGGGACCTAATAGACATACAGATCATGAGCTCTAACGATTTAAAATTAACCAGCCAAACTCTTTAACCTAACTAATTAACATTCGTTAACTATCGGGACATTCCACTATAGGCCAGTAATTGTACTATCCTCAATGTAGATATATTTATGTTCACTTAATATAGCCATGATTAGTAAGTCGATCCTTCACAAGTTGTTTGTAATTACAGTTGGGTCAAAATTATCGTTTTACCCTTGTCATTACATCTTGTTCCTTACGTCCCATTGATCCTCAAATGAACAATTAGTTTATGGTCTAACCACCAAACCGAGTTTCTCTGGGGCCAATGAGTGGGCTGGACCCTATGTCCAAGACTCAGAGTTAGTACTTAAGGGAACAACTTCTCTACTAACCTTGAATTAGGTAGGAGTGTGTTCTATCTCGCAAGACTATGTCTCCACTTATCCTTAAATGGTTGGCTTACTGAGCTGGCAAACTCAGGCCACTCTCATCCATGTAGATTAAAGAATAATCTCAAATAAATAGGAGTTCATAATTAGGTCAGGATCAAGATCGAGTTACCTAGGTCATTATATTGAAATAATCAGTCTTAACAGTAAACGGCGTTATAAAGTAAAAAGTGATTATCTCATGGTCCAGTCTTATGCAAACTCATTGCATAGAATGCCCTCACTCTCATGTCTTTACATGAACGATATAGGATCACATTATTTGTATCAAATACAAAATGAGTCGAAACCATAATGTCTTCAAGATAAGGTACCCAGCCTTATCCCTATACTATAGATTGTTTTGGCTATTACTTAAACTTGATCCATTTTTATGTTTACACATAAATTTTAAGCATCTAAGCTATAGTCAGGGGTTCTTTAGTTTATTGGATTTAGATTTATACGTAACTTACATATTCAATATCATCTATATTGAATAAACTTCAATATTAACTTTATTGAAAACAGAATATGTTTATCATTTACAAACCATGAGTTTTATGACATAAAACCCAATTCCCACTTGGACTAAAACTTCAGTGGGCACATATACATAATGTTGAGTTTTAAGACTGAAAAACAAACAAATAAAATAAACTAGGGCATCAACATATACCCATGATTAGTTTTCTCCCACTTGCCCTAGATTAACTACCCCGTAGTCCTAGACTCAATAGGTGAGTCTCAAACACTTTAGCCATAAGAGCTTTTGTAAATGGATCAACAATGTTATACTCCGTAGCTATCTGTTTGACGATTACGTCTCCTCGTTGCCCAATCTCCCTAAGGAGGTGGTATTTGCACTCAATGTGCTTTCTGCACTCATGACTTCTAGGTTCTTTAGAATTTGCAATTGCACCACCGTTATCACAGTAAAGGGTAATAGGTTGATGCATATTTGGAACTATTTCCAAATCAGATAAGAAATTTTTAAGCCATACAGCTTTCTTTGTTGCTTCACATGCGGCTACGTACTCAACCTTCATGGTAAAGTTAGCAATATTAACCTTACTTAATACTTCTCCAAACTATTGCTCATCCGTTTACAGTGAACATTGATCCCGATGTAGATTTCCTTTAATCTTTATCGGTTGGAAAATCGATGTCAGTGCAACCTATAAGGATCAGATCCTTAGCACCATACACGAGCTTATAGTCTCTTGTTCTCCTTATATACTTGAGAATGTGTTTTTAACCGCAATCCAACGATCATATCTTGGATTGGACTGATTCTTGTTGACTATTCCCACTACATGGCATATGTCAGGTCGTGTACGTAACATGGCATACATGAGACTACCAACTGTTGATGCATAGGGAATCCGTCTCATATCCTCAATTTATTGAGGTGCTTAGGACACTAATACTTTGACAGGTGAATTCTATGTCTGAAAGATAATAAACCTTTTTTGGAATTCTGTATCTTATATCTAAACAACATCTTGTCAATATACGATGCTTGAGACAAGGCTAACGTTCGATTCTTGGAATTTCGAACAATTTGAATTCCAAGAACATATTGTGCTTCTCCCAAATCTTTCATTTGGTATTGGGTTGCTAACCACTGTTTAACGTCAATCAGGAATCTTACATTATTCTCAATGAGTAAAATATCACCTATATACAACATCAGGAAGACTATAGTGGTGTTGACAATCCTTTTGTAGACACAAGGTCCGTTAACATTTTGTTCAAAGCCATAAGATTTTATCGTAGTGTCAAATCTTATATTCCATGATCTAGAAGCTTGTTTTAACCCACATATAGATCGTTTAAGCTTACAAACTTTTTGTTCTTGATCCTACTTAATAAACCCTTCTGGTTGAGACATATAGATACTCTCTTCAAGATTATCATTCAGAAAAGTTGTCTTGACATCTATTTGCCAAATTTCATAGTCATAAAATGTGGCAATGGATAAGAGTATTCTAATCGATTTTAGTATGGCAACAGAAGAGAAGGTTTCTTCATAGTTCACCCTCTCTCTTTGGATATAACCATTTTCCACAAGTCGAGCCTTAAATGTATGTACCTTACCCGCTTGGTCTTGTTTCCTCTTGTGGATCCATTTGCAACCCCCCTCTAGTTGAAGTACATAGACTCTATTTCGGGGTACATGGCTTTGATCCACTAGTCTCTATCTACATCATTCATTGCTCGTTTATCGGTCAACGGATCCTCAATGCCATCATCAGGTATGTGAAGGAATCGCATTACCAGCAAAAACGAATGATCGTCTTGTGCCATTAAATTTGTTTTAGCAAACCAAAATACAGATAACAAAAAATATAGGATAAACAACTATATTAGCATGCTTTTGAGAAGGGATAAGAGGAAGAAGATTTCCAACCTTTGAAGACCGTCTTTGATGTAGAAATCTCCTTTACCAAGTCACGAACCGGTGAGAAATTTCAATAAAATACAACAAGAACTCTTCTCCTTTGGATCACCACCACAATGGCAAGCTTGCTATTCTCGAGGTAAAATCAAAGAGGAGTATGTGAGCTCTCTACGATTTTGGCAAGGGAATTATTTATGAGAAAGAAGAGAGAATTGGAGAGGGAGAGGAATTTTACAAAACTCTTCTGTAACTTGTTCTTCTGTTAACTCCCTCCCCTTCATTTTCCTTTTTATGTAAAGTGTGAGAGAGAGGAAATAGAATAATAATATTAATATCAATTTAATTATATAATTAAACCATATTTAATATAGATAATTAAATAAATTAATTAATCAATAAATTAAATATCACATATTTAATTTAATTTGAATCATATTCAAACAACCTTCTCTCGCATAACCTATAGTTGTAATATGAATCTCATTCATATTAATTTTAACGTATAGTTTTTATATGAATCTCAATCATATAATTAATATTTAAATCTCATTTAAATATTCATCTCTCTTATAATATAAAGTATAAATTTTAAATCTCATTCAAAATAAACTTTATATTATAATATATCTATATACATTATACTAATTGTATCACATATAAGTAATTCCCTTATTAATTTGAGCATTTCAAATTAAACCAAAATGTTTATTCTTATACTAATCCTTTATGAGTTAGCAAGGAGATCTCATGGACCTATAGTTAGAAGCTCCAATGATATGAGATTAATCAATTAAACTGTTAAAGTAGATTAATCAATATCCATTAACTATAGGTCACTCCACTAAAGACATACAGTTGCACTCTTCGCACTATAGATATATTTCTGTGTCTATGAAATTTACTAATCAGTAGTAAGTCGGCCCTTCACAAATTACTCATAACTACAGTTGGGTCAAATTACCGTCTTGTCCTGTAGTTATATCTAACTTCTAAAGTACCACTGATCTCTTTAATGAATGAATCGTTTATAGTTCAACTATAAACTGACCCCTCTCGACCTAGGGAGAGGGTGAGGCCTCATTGTTTAAGACCCAGAATCAATCCTAGTTTATCCACTTACCCTAAACATGGGAAGGAGTAAATTTCATCTTGTAAAGATGTGTTCTCATCTCCCTAATCAAACAAATCCCCAAAATGATAGGCGTATTGAGTCGGCGATTTGGTCACTCTCACACATGCAAATCAAAGGATTGCCCTCATTGACAGGAGTTCATAACTCACTCGGGATTCATTGAGTTACCTGTAGTCATGCTATGAAATGTTAATTTCTACAATTAACAGCATTACAAAGAAAAATTAAACATTTTGCGGTCCGGTCTTATACAAACTCTTTGCATAAGAAACCCCCACTCACATATCTCCACATGAACGATTAGAAGTACCAGTTCTATCATCAAATCTCATTGATGGATGAGTTTGATCAACAACTCTAGTTGATTTTTCTGTAGCTTCTTTGGAAATTTCTTTCAGTACTAGTTTACTTTTAGATTGATAATTTTTCATGTGGCCTTCCTCTAAGAATGTAGCATTTGTTGACATAACCCATAATATTAAAAAAGTCACAAGCCTTAGAAAGAACTTCTTTTTTCTCTCTCTCTTTTTTTTTTTGTTTTTACAAATATATCTCATCTTTAATTTATATATTTATAAAAATACCATTAACATTAAAAAAAAAATAGTAAGTTTATTAAAAGTGTAACATAAAATAATTTAATAAAAAATTAATTATTAAAAGGGTAACCTCCTATAGAGAAACAGTTTATTTCATTTTCTTTGGTAAATTGCAGATTAACAAAATACAATGGAAATATGTGGTTATATGAGATGAAACTAATTAAAAAAAATTAATAAACATCGCCATAAAAATTTTGTGAAATCATAGAATTTAATTATTTAAATTAACAAGTGGTGATTTATGTGCTTCTTTCTTTTGTTTAATTAGTTATAGTTGTTTTTGTTTATTACAAATTATTTTCTAAAATATTTAATTTTTTTAAATAGACAAAATATAATGATATTAAGTTTCAAAAGTTTTTGTAAAGTTTTCTCCTCCAACTATAAATAAAGGAGTTTCTTTCACCATTTTTATTACCGACTAAAATTTAATATTAGGTAATGGAAATGTAAATTTCTAAATACATATTCCTTTTGAAACAAATATATTTACATAAATTTGTATTTTTAAAAAAGAAACATGTTGCTCAATTTTCTTTAAAAAATACATACTTTCTTTAAATGTGAAAAAAAAAATTATAATACATCCACAAAATTACTAAAATGTAAATTGATTAAGAAAATCAAAATTGACCCATACAAAAAATTAATGTTCACTCTTTACTTAACTTTCATGCAATTGTTGTGTTTAACCAAGCATAAATATGTAATGCTTCAAAATAAACTTTTATTTTTTTACCAAAAACACTTAAAATTAAATTATCTTAAAATAAAAATACATGTTATAGACTAGTACATTACATGAAAGTTTTAATAGTGAGACTAATTCTAAGGCCCTAAATGATAAAGGTCCCCAAGTTGGTCAACAAGTCATACATGACAAAATGACCAACTTGAGTGATAATTTTTCACATGCCTATGCAGAAGTATAAGCCTCTCAAAAGTCAACACTACTCCTTTCTCAATTCTAAACTTATCGAGTAAAGCTCAGGTAGGAGGCTTGTGAAAGTGTATGAAGAACAATAGAATCAATATAAAGGCTCCAAGCAAAGTGAGGTTCGCTCTAATGTCCTATATGAAATAAGGCCCTCAAATTGGTCTAAATTATATATGACGAATGACCAAATTGAGTGAGGATTTTTCGTGTGCCTACACAGGAGCATAAGCTCCTGGAAGGTCAACACTACTCTGTCCCAACTCTAATCCTATTAGGTAAAACCCGGGTTGGAAGCTAGTTATTGTATGTGCAATAATAAAATACACAATAAATACACATAATAAAATTAAAGAATAAAACATCAAGATAAGAGAGAAAATGACCAAACTCTCAAGGTGGACCTCACGTTCCCAATGGAGGTGCCAAGCTGTCGCCACGTGTCTGAGACGATGCAGTACGACCGACGTCCTAAAATAAAGGTTAATTTTAAAAGAAAATAAAAAGGAGTCGCCACCAATCATTTTTATGGTATGATTAGACACTGAAGTAAAATAAACACTTTTTAATTAAAAAAAAAAAAACAAAAAAGGTCTACAAAAACTAGAGTTGAATTTGGGAGTTATTTGTGTATTGGGAAGGTGTTAAGCACCCCATAGCAAATAGTGGCCAAATTTCAAATCTTGAATTGAAAATATTTGTTAATTTTTTCAACAAAAAATATGTCTTATTTTATCCCTCATTACTCCAATATTTGAAGCAATGATCCCATAAAATAAGTGGAACAAATTCCATCAATTTGACTATATTATTAATTGAGAAAAAATTCTTCATATCAAGAAAGTGAGAAGTTATTACATTTTCTCAAAATCCGTCATAGGATAGTCTTTAAATAAATGAAGTTTTTTTAAAACATTAATTAAATTCATTTTTTTCTTGAGATCAAATCTCAGATTCCCCAAAGATGTGATCCCTCGCCTTAAGAATTTTAGGAAATTGGATTTCCAAATTTCCAAGATTTCATCCTATGTTTTTTTTTTTTTTTAAGGAAAACAGTCTTATAACAAGTTACTAGAAAAATAATTGATTAGGAAACTTTTGAAATAATATATTAATTTTTAAATGTTTGAAAACACAAAAAGTATAACTTTAAATAAAAGAAATCTAAATGATTCAGGAAGAGTCTTGTGAAAGATTTTAAAAACTTAGAAGGGTTTTAAAACTTTGAGAGATCTAATTAGAAAGATTTAAAAACTTTGGAAAATTTTAATTAAAAATCAAAATAAGACTTAATATGAACATTATATAAGAAAAACATAATTAAAGAAACATCATAATAAATTAAGCAAACATAAAAGGGCATAATAAAATTTAATAAAAAAATATATTGGACATCGATCTTGGCTCCCAAAGAATTGACTCCTCACCTCAAGAATTTTAGAAATTCAGACTCCCAAACTTTTTAAATTCCATCGTCGAAAATTTTAAGGAAAACGCTCTTGAAAACAATTTTTCAAAAAAAAAAAAAAAAAAAAAAAAAAACA
>QLSR01000372.1:720939-822724 GCA_031780015.1 Citrullus colocynthis
AAAAAAAAAAAAAAAAAAAAAAAAAGAGATTAAAACATTTTCTGTAACAAAATTTAAAGGGATTAAATATTAACGATTTGAAAATAATCTTAAAAGTATTGAACATGCTAGAGAAATTTTACTAAAAATGACATTAATTTAAATATGTTAAGTTACATTGATAAAATATATAATTTAATAATACATTTAAAGCAATAATAAATAAACAATGATATTTACCAATATATTAAACGTTTAATAAAAACATATTGGAAATCAATCTCAGACTTCCAAAGAATCAACTTCCTCACCTCAAGATTATAGAAAATCGGACTCCCAAGTATTTTTAGAATCTTTCGTTGAATGGTTTTTTTAAAAAGAAAAATTAATTAAAAAAAAAAAGATAACTTAGTTAAAAAAAACTCAGTTTGGTTAACAAATAATGGGAAATTATCTTAAATGGCAAAACTGCTGAAAATATTTACACTAATAGCAAAATACACAGTCTACAATAGACCGCGATAGACTATTATTTGTGTCTATCATGACATAAATAATAGTCTATCGCGATCTAGTGCAAATAAATAGTGAAATTTTGTTATATTTGTAAATATTTTGGTTTCTTTTGCTATATTTGAAAAGAACCCTTAATAATATTATTTTTGTTTCTTTATTATTTCTTTCATTTGTTAGTTTATTCTTAAACTTTATTCTTTATATATTTATCTTTATTTTCGGTCTATAATTAGAATTTTGATTTAATTCTTTTTTATTATCATAGCCTTGATTATGGTTTATTTAGCACTTTCTCGTTTTTTTTATGTGCATATTTAAATATTTTATTTTTTTTCTTCTTTTTTTGGTCAATTTAATATATTCTTGCTAATAGTTGTTTAAATTTGTAAATATTTTTAATTAAGTTTTTTTTAAAAAAAAACTATCCAACATTGGATTCTAAACTGGAAGTCCGAATTTCTAGATTCTTGAGGTAGGAGTCGACTTAATGGGAGTTCGAGATCCTCCATTATGCTTTATTAAATCTCCAATATCCTTGTAAATGTTATAGCTTGTTTTGTTTATTGCTTTAAATGCATTGTTAAATTGTATATTGTGCCAATGCGACTTTACATATTTAAATTAATGTTGTTTTTCTTAAGTAAAATTTCTCTAACATTTTCAACACTTACAAGTTTATTTTCAAATCTTTGAAATTAACTCCTTTAGAATTTTGTGAAAAGAGTTTTAATCTCTTTTGTTAAATATTTGTTTCAATGATATTTTTCTAAAATTTCCTATTTTCGAACTAAATAAATTGATTTTATAAATAAAGGATATTCTCAATATAGAATGCCATTAGTTTTTTATTCTCAATTTAGTTCTTGGTTTTAGCATTTTCTTTTCTTCTTCCGAATATTTATTTTTATTTTGCATCGATCATCTTTACTATTTAAAATTAAAATTAGATCTATTTCTTTTTCTTATAGATTGAAATTGGACATCTTTGTTTCTTTTTGTTCTTAGCACTTTTCTAAATAAAAAATATAAATAACAAATACATATATCCACCGTAATAATTAAAATACTAAAAGATACCTAATATTAGAATTTATTTTTAGGAGTATATATGTACTCTTGGTTCAGTTTGGTTGGTTCAGTTTGGTTTTTTATTGATTTTTCCAACAAAAAAATCGATTTGAACCAATATCTTTTGATTTTTTCCAAATATACCAATCCAAACAAGTGGACTGATTTTTGTCAATTTAATTTTTGGATTTTTGTTGCGCTCCTAATTGCAAATGTCACAACACTAGAGGCAACACATTAACGTTATCCAATAAAATTACCAAAATGACTTAAGATCTGTTTGGATGGTCTAAAGGAAAAAAATGTTTTCAAAAAATTCATGTTTATTTAAACCCTTTTGATTAAATCTAATTAAAATATACTTTAAAAACTATTTTGAATAGTTAACCAACACTTCAATTTGAAGGTGCTTGTGCGTGTTTTTCCGTCAATTTCCATACAGTAGCACCCGAAGACTAGCGGAAGCGTCCCGATACTACTGCCTCCCCAAAATGGCGAACTGTTCCACCACTCTTTTTGACTCATTTTCTTCTTTTCCCTTCATTTCTTCTTCTTTCACTTGAGTTTTTCGATTCTTAACTAGTTAATCTCATTTCTCCATAATTCTTCTGAACTTGGTTTGACACCAAATCTTCAAAATCTACAAAACAACCAAAAAAGTACCAAATTACTTCTCAAAACTAACAACAAGTAACAAAGATCTAAACACATCTCATATAAGCTACAGACTTGTTTCCAGGTGATATTGACATTTCAATCACAAAGGGGCTACGCTCCATCCAGTTAACTTGTAGTAAAGAAGTATATAGAATTAGCCCGTTGAAACTGAATGTGTATTCTTTTTTCTTTTTTGTGTTCCAAAATGCTCTAAGAAGCTTTCAACTCCCATCAAATATTTGGGGTAGCATGTAAGACCATTTAGCTTGTGAACATTTGCAATTTTTCTCTCATACATCCAGACTTTATGTTCTAGGTCGTCCAAAAAACTCTTTGACAAACCTCTGTTGAGTTAATAAGGATGTGCAGAATGTTCAAATTAAAAATAGATCCAAGTTGGATGAAAATCTTGCACAAAGAGAACTCCTACTTGAGCTATGATATTTAACTACTTTTAAGTTGCAAAGCCAAAAGGTTGAGTTTGGTTGAGGATCAAATCATATGGTTCACTTCATGCTACATTTGAATTTGCACTAGGAGAACTTAACGCACTGCACAAAAGAGAAAAAGAACAATTCACATAGATGCAAAGTTCCAAGAAGAACAAGAAATAATTTCAACCTAGAACCTTACCATTCGATTGCTTCCCCTAATCCAAGCTGCACTTCTACAGGGTATGCAATTTGTCGACCCAAAAGGTTTCTGCCATGGTGGTGAGAAAAAGAGAGAGCTCTACCAAGCCATCATAGAGTCCATGGGTGAAAACCCACGTACAAACCTACAATAATGTTAAAATCACAGAAGCCAGATAATGTATAATGATATAGGGTCTATAGGTTTTTTCGGTATTTGGTAAATACTCAAGCTTTCATTAAGAATAAATGAACTAGAACAAGGGAAATACAAACAGAACCCCCCAAAGGAGGGTTCCAATCAAGCAAAATTCTGTTGTTCTTTACAAATGAAAACTCAAAGAGAAGTATGAATCTACCAAGGGTCACAACTCCCCACAGATTTATCAAAAATTCTGTTGTTTCTTTTCCCAAAGCTTCCGCAAAATAGCAAAGACATACATGCGTCCCAAAAAAGGGGAGGGAGAGGCACTCTTCAAGCATCTCTACAGCTCCAAGGTCACGCCAGGTTGAGATATAAAGCCTCGAAATTGAGATACAGTCAATAGTTTGAAATCGGTGAGCTTGGAAGGATTGAGAAAGTTCAAAGAGTAACAAACTAGAAGCTGCTCTTTTCTTCAGCAATGGCAAAGCCCATTTTCTTTCATATCAAAGTGAGATACACTATCCGAGAAACAGAGATTCAGAGATTTGAAGGGAAATTCGACTTTCCCAATCCATCAAGAAAAAACAGAGAACCTAATTTCATTAACACATCTACTCTACAATACAGCGTACCAAAACTCTTTCCCCCAACAAAAAACCGATGGGGGGATGAAATGGAGTCTTACAAAACGAAGCCTTTCAAGTACTCAGGATCACGTTTGGCTTTCTCCTGGAACTTCTTGAACCATCTGTCCAAGATATCCATGGGCACAACCAACTTTGAACCATCAACACCGCAGAAAGATTGCATGAAATTGAAGAGATTCTCACCAACTTTTAGAGCCAGACGCTCAATTCGCTTTTCCGCCGTGACATCAAGCGATGGCAGGGAAGCCAAATCCTGGACGGAGACTCCAATTTTAGCAGAGAGAGGAGGCGAATCGGGCGGCATGAGCTGCATCTGACCACCCGGCTCCGGCCATGGAAGTGATAGCACCGCGGAGGGCCTGGCTAGGGTTACAGCGCCACAGAAGAGAAACTGAGATCCAGGAGATTGAATATACACAGCCAGAGCTTTATCGGGAGGAAGAGTGAAATTATTCAATAAGAAAATACACATTTCACGAATCTGATCGTAAGCTTCACCTAATAAGAGGATTAGGAGTTGGAATTAGGGTTTAGAAAAAGAGAAAGAGAAATGGAATAGGGTTTATAGAACATACCGACGAATGTGTTCATGTCGAGAACCCAATGGAAAGTGTCGATTTGAGAGAAAGCTGAAATGTCCATCGGAAAGCTTCGATTGGGAAAGACGACTCCAAACATCTTCGATTTCTGTGATTTGCGTGTTCTGAGAGATGAAACGATGAAGTTGCGATGAATGAAATGGATTGAAGGTTGAGGAAGTGAGATGCTCCGATGGAGGTGGGCGGCTGGAGGGGAAAAAGCATAGGATCAGTGAGTGTGGAGCATTCCAGTAGAATCTAGAAGGATTCAGAGCTTGGATAAAATGACGGAAAATTGCACGAAATAACTCAAAAACTAAAAATTTATCTATGGATGACCCATTCCAAAAACTTTATAATTTGTGACTTTTTGGCCACATGAAATACCAATTTTACCTCCGAAATTAAATAAGTTCAAAACTTTCTCTCTTACCCGAAATTGATTGCATTGAATGCCGAAGCCTTCATCACCAGCATTTTTCATAATCATTTAATTTCAACTACCATTATACCAACAAAATTGAATGCAAGAGTACTAATGGACATTATTCCATTGTGTTCTGCGAGTATCATGAACTTCTTCCATTTTTCTTTGCAAGTTACAGCGTCTGTCGCTTTTTTCATCTTCGTCCAGTGTTCGTTTCAGCAACATCGTGGGTTAGAATCAGAAACACAAAGAATGTAAGTGTTTCCCTTCCTATATTGTATAATTCTATATAAATAGTCGCTTATGTAGAAGTAAACGATCGATTATCTTCATACTATAATCAATTATAGTTAACTAAACAATCACCGATATTATTCTCAACGATTGCATACAAGATATTAGGCGATTGCTTACACATCATGTATGCGATCGCTTATCATGATACTAGGCGATTGTTTAATCTATCACCAGGCGATCGCATACATGATACTAGGCGATCGATTAGTCCATCATCAGGCGATCGCATACATGATACTAGGCGATCGATTAGTCCATCACCAACCGATCACATACATGATACTAGGCGATCGTTCACATTTGCCTATGTGATCACTTACATTTGCCTAAAAATCATTTCTAACCAAAAATCTTAACTTCTCTGCAGGTCAATGAATCTACTTCACATCTTTGTGCGATTTGGTGGGGAATGGGATCAGTTCGGATGCAACTATGTTGGAGGTCAAATGAAAGGTCTGAAAATCAGAAAAGATATAACCGATAGTGAATTAGTTAGCATACTGCATGAAAGACTAAACATTGATCCCTACCTGTTCGATATACACATCAAGTGCTACTATAATCTGTTGGTCCAAGTTCCTCCAATTGACATAGTAGACAATGAAGATCTTAATTTTTTTTCTAGAAGAAAGTGATGCATCTCAGATGCCATTGTTTGTATCACTTACACCTCACGAAAGGCATGTAGTACATGACATGCACCAAGAATGCAATCCAACGACTGAAGCAGTTCCAAGCATTTAATGGATAAGTTTAAGAATAAGGACATAATTCCGCATTTCTACCTAGTAGCCAAGGCCTACAAGATGTTTGAGTTTCAAATATATTGGTCTAAGCTTCAAAGATACCCCAAGGTGACAGCCTACCTTGAAGAGATTGGATTTCAACGGTAGGCACAGGTGTACCAAGTCCATTGTAGGTATGACAAGATGACAACGAATATAGTAAAATGCCTCAATGGAGTCTTAAAAGATGCGAGGGAACTGCCTATTACGAGTTTCTTAAGCATATTCGGGGTTGGTTACCAAGTTGGTTGTATGTCCGATGTACACATGCCATAGCATGCACAAACCTTGTAACCAACCATGCAATGACTATCCTAAAAGAGGCTGAATCGGTGTCCAGAACGTATCGTGTATCTCCAGTGGACATGTATGTGCTAAATGTTGACGATGGGCATTTTGGTGGGATGGTTGATCTCCGTTCACGAACATGTACATGTATAGAGTTTAATTGCATGAAGATTTCATGCTCACACGCAGTAGCTGCAGCAGCCATGTGGAACATTAACGTCCAAACGTTATGCTCAAAGTGGTTCACAGTAGAGTGTGTGCTTGCCGCTTATGCCGAATCGATATACCTAGTTGACCATCGACAAGAGTGGAGACAAAGACCTGATTTCGATGACTTTCAAATTTTACCACAGTGAAAGGTGTCAAGTGTAGGTTAACGGCAAACCGTTAGAATACCATCTACTAGTGAGGAGCCACGACAAGCACATAAGTGTACGCGATGCAGTCAGGGAGGACACAACAGAAAAACATGCCGGCAGGCACTAACGCATGAGATGCATGAAATGTGAATATAAGCCACGGGACGAGTGAGATGCATGAAATGTGAATATAAGCCACTGGACGCATGGGATGCATGAAACGTGAATATAAGCCACTGGACGCATGGGATGCATGAAAGGTGAATATAAGCCACTTGACGCATGGGATGCATGAAACGTGAATAACGTGAATATAAGCCATTGGGACGCATGGGATGCATGAAACGTGAATATAAGCCACTGGGACGCATGAGATGCATGAAACGTGAATAAAAGCCACTGGGACGCATGGGATGCATGAAATGTGAATATAAGCCATTGGGACACATGAGATGCATGAAATGTGAATATAAGCCATTGGGACGCATGAGACGCATAAGATGCATGAAACGTGAATATAAGTCACTAGACGCATGGAATGCATGAAATGTGAATATAAGCCACTGAGACGCATGAGATGTATGAAATGTGAATATAAGCCACTAGACGAAATTAATATAATTAGATTATCTAAAGTATCTCAATTTTCATTTCAAATTATTTCGACCTCTTATTTTATAGATAATTTTGAGATGTAATTGTAATTGTAATTACTTTATAGATAATTCTGATATAATCAACAAGTCTAAATGATCGCTTAGTACATATTAAACGATCGCTTATAACATGTCTAAACAATTGTCTACTGTATATTAAGCGATCGTTTAGTGTATATTGAACGATCGCTTAGTATATATTAAACGATCACTTAGAAAACGTCTAAACGATTGTCTATTGTATATTAAGCTATCGTTTATGTATTGTATATTTAAGCGATCGCTTAGTATCTATTAAGCGGTTGTTTAGTGTATATTAAACGATCGTTTAGTATACACTAAACGATCGCTTAGTCCATCTATTGTAATACGAGAAAATGATTAAATTAAGTATAATAAGAATAGATGTATACAAATACTTGCATTTGATAAAACAATTGGATTAAATTAAGTATAATAAGAATAGATGTACATGAATATTTGCAATCGATAAAACAGTTGTATTAAATTAACGACAAGTAACATAAGATGTACATGAATACTAATATCATTGATTACCATAAAAATTTGTCTGCCCATAATTCGGCTACATATTGTTTCCTAAATACAGGCATATTGTTCAAATATAAACTATCTCTATTAGTATTCATTACAAGGTACTCTAAAAATTTACAAGAAAAAATCCAACAGTCGAGGGATTTGCCCCATTGAAGTGTTGTCCTGGATCGCCTCACTTCCCATGGCCGGTACTTGAAATTTGGAAGGTTCGTGTCGAATCCACCGGCGATCAAAATTGATGATATGGCCCCGCTGAGCAGCTGGAGTCTTGGGTTCACAATGTCCGCACTTATGTAATCTAGCATGAAGTCGAAGACGAAGATCGTGGACTCCCGAAGGTCTTGCAGCCATGAGCCAATGCTCATTTATGTTGATTGGCCCAAACACGAAATCGACCTCCGACCATGCAGGCTTGTAGTCTTTATTCAGGTCGTGTGCGAACTCGAGGAACATCAAGTGCATCGCCCAAAAACCGGCGTGTGCAACCTTGTTGGTCCAAGGCTCCACTGTCCCGTCGTGCATGACCACATCATCAGGTCGTATATTGCATGAGATTCCTTTAATATTCATGAGGGAATCCTGTAGAAAATCAAGGGTTAGATAACATAACAATAATAATCGGTCAAATTACAAAACAAGTGCAGGGTTACATACCATAAATGCAGTGTTCACCACCGTGAACCGATGTGAACACAAATCGGGTCGGGAGTGAAGCTTCTGGTGAACATGGAGTACTAGTATGTCTATATTATACAGAAAACAATATAAAAGTTTAGTAATAGCAATTGAATTACTAAACAGTCGTTTATGATTTCATAAGCGATTGCTTACTAAACATAAACGATCGTTTAGAGTTTACTAAACGATTGCATAGTTTTATCTACGCGATCGCTTATATAATCCTAAACGATCTCCTTCATATTAGGCGATCACTTAGGATTATATAAGCGTTCACGTAGTCGGAACTATGCGATCGCTTAATGATATCTAAGCGATAAGTGGAAGTTTAAAGAAAAACTTACGTCCCCAATCATCCATGTATTCTTCTCAAGTGTTCGAAAGAATTCTTTGGTCCGGAAGGCGTATGCGACTGTCCTCTTCTCGTCCTTTATCTTCAGAGTGCTCCTCCACTTCTTATATGCAGACCACAACACATCCGGAATTGGGAACAAGGAGTCATACACTCGAACCGATCTGATGGGGAAGTTAGGGACAGGGACTATAGGTTCGGGTTGGGGTTGGGATTGGGAAGGTGGAGGTTGGGAAGATTTGAAAGGTTGTGAGGTTTGGGGAGTTGGTTGAGAAGGTTGGGAAGGTGGAGGTTGGGAAGATTTGGAAGGTTGTGAGGTTTGGGGAGTTGGTTGAGGAGGTTGGGAAGGTGGAGGATGGGAAGGTTGAGGTTTGGAAGGCGGAGGTTGGGAAGGTTTGGAAGGTTGTGAGGTTTGGGGAGTTGGTTGATGAGGTTTGGAAGGTGGAGGTTGGGAAGGTTTGGAAGGTTGTGAGGGGGGACCAAATTTAGAGGATGTTGGCTCCCTCTTCTGCCTCTTCACATTCTCTGGTGAAAACCTCACCGGCTTAAATCTCTTCCGACAGTCAGGCATCACCTTATGTTCCTATACAACAAGGGAATTCTATTAGAATAAATATGTAAATAATGTGTATATGAAATTACATCACATAAATACCTCGGCCATTTCAACTGGGGTTGTCAAGTCTTCTATACTCCTCATGTTGAATGATTGAGTGGGGAGCACTTCAATGGGGAGTTGTTCAATAGAGGGTGGTTGTGTCGTGGGGGGTCGATTGGGGTGGGTTCTTTAGTGGTGGTGATAATGGGTTCTTCCTTTGTGGGTTGGTCGTAAACCACTATCGTCATTTCCTCTGTCTCTCCTCCTTTGTGACCCCTGCCACACCCTTCTTCTCCGGTGGGTTGGTCTTCAGCTTGAACATCTCCACCACCACCCTCGCTCTCCCCATTGTCTTCTTCTTCTTCGTCGTTGCCACTCTGAATCAGACAAACAAAGTAATATGTTAGACAAATGCTCAATAACCGCATACAAAAGCTAAGCGATCGCATACCAGTGATAAGCAATCGTATACAAATGATAAGCGATCTCATACAAATGCTAAGCCATCGTGTAGTAACAGTTAAGCGATATCTTATCATTTGTATGCGATCGCATACAAATGCTAAGCGATCACTTAACTGTCAGTACGCGATCAGTATAAATAAAAAAAACAATCGGAGGGAATAAAATCTAACCTGGCATAGACGCTCGATAAACTTCCTCAGGTTGTCTATCTACTGGCTTAAATGGTCGTGCTACTCACGAACCATTGTCATCAAGTTCGCCAAGTCGGTGCGAACCGCAAATATCTCCTTCGACAGTACTTTATACAACCTTGAGTGCCTATGTCACCTAGAGGTGGGATGCCTCTTAGACATCTCGGTGCGCCTTGTCTTCCCTCTCTAACCACTAGACTACCCCGGGAGAGGACTCGGGTTGGTCTCCATAACTGGCTGCTCGACTTATTCTTGCGGCAGGTTCAACTTGAATTTCAGTTGGCTGCTCGAGCATGTCTTCTTCGTGAGAGGACTCAGGTTGGTCTGCTCAGTGTTAGCCGACGGCTGATCTCTTGACGCAGGGTTGACACATGGCATCAACTCAACCTTCCTGACTCTATCCTCCTTGTAGCTCAGTTCATCCAGCGAAGGCACAAGTCTCACTCAGACGAGAACAACAAATCAATAATAAAAAGGTTAGTAAACTAATGTAAACGATCGCCTAGATAATCTAAACGATCGCTTATATCGTACTAAGTGATCGCATACTTATACTAGGCGATCACATAAACTATACGATCACTTATTATAAACTCATCGATCGTTTAGCTAATCTATACGATCGTTGATATATATCTACGATCGTGTAGACGTATATCAATGATCATTTAGATTATCTGAGCGATCGCTTAGAATTACTAACCGATGAGTTACCTTTTTGGGTTGGAGACACTCCTCTCCAACGACATGTACGATGGAGGCTGAGAACATGTCCACCTCAGAATTCGTGGAGTGGTAGTTTTGCTTGATTTGGTAGCCACGAACTTGCTGGAAGTGGATAATATCTCGTATGCCCACACCTATAACACAACATAAACCGATCAAGCTATGGATTACGCTAAATAAAGAAGTATAATTAAAGTATAAATTGGACTAAATCGTACCTGGAATGCAAGCACATATCCTTTGATGCAATAGTATGTGGTGTGCTTGGGGTTGTCTGCCTCCTTGATATCATGCGCCTCTTTCTTTCGCACATGATAGTCTTCATGCTAGTCAACAACCGGTTGAAGAAGACAGACGACCAGTCGTAGTTGGCAAAGACTTCGGAGTCATCTACAATCCCAAGAGTCTTCATGTCGAATTGTGTCTTCTTGTCTTTGCCCATTATAACCGTCTCGATAAACAGGGCGAGGTGTCACGGGGTCACAATTTTCCTATGACCTTCATGCGACACTTGGTGCTAGGGAGTCAGCCAAGTAAGCCTTTTGAGGTTTGTCGGGACAAGGAAGGCTATAAAGAGGCGTTAAGAGAGCAAGGAAAGTCAAGAGCGTTGAGAAGACTTGGTCTAAGAATTTCCGAAGTCTTTAAGCTTCCGAGGTTACAAGGTTTTTGAGGTTTCCAAGGTTCCGAGGATTCCAAGGTGCTTTACAAATGAGGGGTCCTCGCCTATTTATAGAGGTCCCCGCACCGACTTTCTATGACCGACCTATTATGTCGGTCATGGAGGTTTCTACACACTTTAATATTAAAATATTATTTACAAATAGTGAAGGCGCTGGGAGGAACTTTCGAAAGACGTCTAGGCTGTCTCTAGCATAATCGGGGCCCGTCCATACCGTTTCCGAGCGTGTTCGTTAGTCATGGAAGCTTCTAGAGGTGTCCGGGTCTCTCTAGAGAAATCTCGACCTCTCCCAGGGTGGTCGGGAGCTTTCCAGGGCAGTCGAGGCTCGTCTAGGCCATTGCGCGCCTTAGAGCAGTCTCCAGACTCGTCGACGCCTATCTCGATTGTTCCGAACTTTTCCATGTCTTCCGATTATGTGTTTCACGGACATATCTTGTGCTTCAGCGATGTGTCGGGCGTGGCCTTGCCCTTCGACGCATTGGTCGCAGCTTTGCTCCGCAATGCGTTGGACGCAGCTTCGCCTAGCGATGCGTCGGACAGCCTTGCTTAGTGATGCGTCGAGCGCAACCTTGCCTAGCGATGCGTCCATCGTGCAAGTGACTGGGGTCGACGCATCCTTCTCTCATCTGTCCCCCCTTATGCGCGCAGCCCTTCATTAGGTGTCCTGGGCCATGCGTGCCGGTGGAGCTCGACAGACGCATAGGCCTTCCGGTTGGCTGTGACTAGCATTTTCCCCATCCTTACTTGGACAATCTAAGGGGATGGGCATCTTAGTGTCACGAAATTTGTGGGTCAAATTTTTCCCGTGACAGAGGGCTACCTTCATGGTGTCTTAATCATTAGTAAATCTCATCTTCTCGAAGGCAACCTCGACATCCTTGACCAGCTTTTCCTTCTTATCATTTTGGTCCCTAGGTCTAAGGATGAGACGCCGTAGTCTCTCACCGCATGTATCACGTTCGACCGTTTCTTCCGTCGGCCACAGATCAGTTATGAGATTGAAGTATCTTGGGTGAATGTAACCTTCTTCCCCAAAATGGGGAAGCTTATTGAGTCGGCGCTGTACTCCTTCACCTCTCGCAGCAAGAAGTGATGGAAGAGTTGTCCATTGAACACCAGGTCTATGTCCAGTAGTGGACCAAATGAGGTCCTTCTGAACATCTCCATTTGATCAGTGGTCAGTTTGCTCTTGATCAGGGAGCTGGTTTTGTGGACCATGGAAGAGACGGTGGTAGGGAAGTACTTGTCCTCAGATAACCCTATTATCAACCTACAGAAAGGAAATGCAGTACAACATCAGTTTAACATATTAAAAACGTCTAAACGATTGCTTATTAAACATTAAATGATCGCTTATTAATAACTAAGCGATCATTTAGATTACTACGAGGTCGCTTAGATTACTAAGTGATCGCTTAATCCATACTCTACAATCGCTTAGTAAACTAAGCGATCTCGTATCGAACTAAGCGATCGCTTACTAATCTAAGTGATCTCTTAATAATCTAAACGATCGCTTACTAATCTAAACAATCGCTTAGTAATCCAAACGATTGCTTAGTAATCTAAACAATTGCTTAGTCGTATAACCTAGACTAGGCGATCGTTTATTCTAGACCAAGAGATCGTTTCATCGAAGTTCAGCGTTCTCTTGAGCTACGCTAAGCGATCGTTAAGCCTGTTGTGAGCGATCTTAAACCTAGTATGGGCCTACAGATGAAGTAGAAGATGACGACGAGGAAGAAGACGAAGACGAACCGTCCGGGAAAAGCGAAAGGTCGATAGAGAAAGCGAAAGGTTTAGAAGATTCAAAGAGAAAGCGGAAAGGTTGAGAGAGAAAGCGAAAGGTTGAGAGAGAAAACGAAAGCAAAAAGGTTGAAAAGGAAAATGGGGAAGTTCAGAGAGAAAGCGGGAAATGTTGAGAGAGAAAGCGAAAGGTTCTGAGAGAAAGCGAAAGGTTCTGAGAAAAAGCGAAAGCGGAAGTAGAAAAGGTTTCCAACGGGTAGGAGGCGACTTTTAAAGAAAAATTGGAAATGCGCGTTTTGGGCTGTTTTAATTTCGAGGGGTAAAATTGATATTTTACGTGGCCAAAAAGTCACTTATGATAAAGTTTTTGGGAACGGGTCATCCATAGATAAGTTTTTAGTTTTTGGGTCATTTCGTGCAATTTTCCATCGAATGGCCTCCATGTCCATGGAATGGAACGGAACTTACCCTCGACTCTTTTTCTTTTTAAATTTTGTTTATAAATTAATACCTTACTTTAAAAATGTGGTGGATGAATCAACATGAGAAATTGCTAAAAACAAGACAAAAATAAGGTTGTTGCCTATGGCCAAAAGTGAAAGGAAATTTATATGGATGGCTCAAATTGAAGGGCCCAGATGAAATTTGGTCTCGTTTCAGTTTTTCAATGAAATATAGTCTTCTGGTATAGCCTCGTGTGAATTTACTAAACTGGCCCTAAAATCATTATCTAGAGGCACCCACACGAACTTTCGCTCTCATCTCTTGGTCACCACTATCTTTCTTTTTCTTTTTTTTCTTCGATTCTTTTTTCTATATTTTTTATGCATTTCTGCTTTCGTTTTTTTTTTTTTTAATTTTTACTTTTGTTCTTTTTTTTATGTCTTCTTTTTCTTTTTTCCCTTTTTTCTGCATTTCTCCTTCATCATTTTTTCTTTCTTTTTTTTTTTTTTTTTTGTTTCTTGGCATCAAGCATCAAACATAGAATATAAAGCATTAGAGCATTGAGTGAACTTACAATATAGAGTATACCCTTTGTCACTTTTTCCGTAAAGTTCTAATAAACAAAGTTACAGGAAAATAACAGAGAGCTCAATTTTCGGTAAGTTCAAACTTACCGAGATGAAGTTGAGCCCTCTCTGACTTTTCCCGTAAAGTTTTGATAACTTTACCGGAAAAGTCACAGATGGCTCAACTCCTTCTCGATAAGTTCTCTATCGGGAAGGAATTAGTTCTCTATCACTTTTCCCGTAAAGTTTTGATCATAACTTTACGGGAAAAGTCAGAGATGGCTTAGCTTTTTAAGGTACAGGGATATTTTATTGTTAGAGTAATAGGACAATTTTAATTTGTTAAGTTCACAATTCGGCATATGGAATATCTAATTTATCCTGTAGTTAAAAAAAAAAAAAAAGCTTTTAGGGATATTTTATTGTTAGAATAATAGGACAATTTTAATTTGTTAAGTTCACACTTCGGCATATGGAATATCTAATTTATCCTGTAGTTAAAAAAAAAAAAAAAGCTTTTAGGGATATTTTATTGTTAGAATAATAGGACAATTTTAATTTGTTAAGTTCACACTTCGGCATATGGAATATCTAATTTATCCTGTAGTTAAAAAAAAAAAAAAGGCTTTTATTGGCTTGATTGTATAGTAAAATTCTCAATTTGATGACAGATATGCAAGTTTGCAAATAATTAATTTTGGAAGTTAAATACATGTGTATAATTTATTAATTGTATATATAGAAACCAAAATTAAATAATTACTTAATTGTTGTAAAATTGATGAGCAAAATGATGAAAAACAGGTACACGAATACCAAGGAATTATAATATTAAAATATATAAATAATAAAATAATATAAAATAAAGAAAATGGAATTTTGTAGAAAATGTAAATCATTCAAATTTCTCCAATCCTTTCTTTTCTTTTCTCACCAATGTGTGTCCTCCAATATCCATTAAATACCACTATTTATAGGCAATTTGGCAAGTAAATGGTGGAAATATATGGCCACTAAGGATGTGTAATTATGAAACACATGGTATAGAGACACTAAGCCTGGACATCTAATTTACACATATTTTTAATATTTATAATACTCCCCCTTAGATGCGCATTATATATATGAAATATGTCTCGTTAAAACCTTACTAGAAAAAAACCCAATGGAAAAAAATCTTAGTAAAGGAAAAAGAGTACATATTTCATATAATCTAATACTTCTAAAAAAATACAATACATTTGCTCCCCCTCATAGGAACATCACTTGAAATCTCTGAGTCTCCGCATTCCAATATTTTCGAAGGTTGTGGTTGGTAATGATTTTGTAAATAAGTCTGCCAAGTTATCCTTCGAACAAATTTGTTATACAGTGATGTCGTCATTTTCTTCAAGATCATGAGTGTAAAAAAGCTTTGGTGAAATATGCTTTGTTTTATCTCCTTTAATATATCCTCCTTTGATGTGGGCTATACATGTTGTATTGTCTTCGTATAATATTGTTGGAGGATTTTTCCTAGAAGGCAAACCACATGTTTCACATATGTGTTGAGTCATTGATCTTAACCATACACATTCTCTACTTGCTCATGAATTGCAAGAGTTTCAGCATGATTTGAAGAAGTAATTGTTATAGTTTGTTTCGCTAATCGCCATGATATAGTAGTTGTTATAGTTTGTTTTACTAATCGCCATGATCTTAACCCATATCGATCGTTCCTCAAAGATAATGGAGTATATGCTTAATTCTATTCCAATGTCTTTTTGTTGAAGAAGAATTGTATCTAGCTAATAAATTTACTGAAAATGCAATATATGATCTTGTATTATTAGCAAGATACATAAATGCACCAATTGCGTTATGGTACTTCAAGACCAAGAAGTTCTTCATTATTATCTCGAGTTAGAAATATATATATATTTTTTACATCTAGTAAAAGAACTTCCATTAGAATGTTTAAGAATATGATTTGTCCATATAGAATCTTTTTAAAATTTTTCCGGTATAGGTTGATTGATGAATAAATATCTCATCTGCTAAATGCTCAATTTGCAATTCAAGGCAAAATTTTGTTTTTCAGAGATCTTTCATCTCAAATTCTTTCTTAAGACATTCTATTGCCTTTGAAAGCTTTTCAGGAGTTCCAATTATATTTAGGTCATCAACATATACAGTTATAATAGCAAAACCTGACTGTGATTTCTTTATAAAAACACATGGACATATTGGATTATTTTGATATCCTTTTTTCAACAAATATCTACTCAGGCTATTATACCACATTCGTCTCGATTGTTTCAATCCATATAGTGATCTCTGTAACCTTATTGAATATAGTTCTCGAGAACTTGATTTATGTGTTTCAAGTATCTTAAATCCTTTTGAGACTCTCATATAAATGTCATTATCAAGAGATCCATATAAATATGTTGTGACTATATCCATAAGATGCATGTACAAATTTCCATACATAGTCAAACCAATTAAATATATTAATGTAATTGCATCCACCACTAGAAAATATATCTCCTCATAGTCAATATTAAGTCTTTGTGGAAAACCTTGTGCAACTAGTCTTACTTGATATCTTGTGACCTCATTATCTTCATTTCTTTTTCTCACAAATACTCATTGGTATCCCACAGGTTTGACATCTTCTGGTGTTCGGACTACTGGTCCAAAAACTTGCGTTTTGAAAGTGAGTTTAATTCTGCCGCAGTTGCTTCTTTCTACTGAAGCCAATCTTTTCTATGTCGACATTCTTCAACAAATTTTGGTTTAGGATCCTCATTTTGAGATATAATATCAAGTGCAACATTCAGTTCCATCTTTTTCCTGTTATGACATAATTTATTGACTCATTATTATCTTTAGGTATTTCACCTTCTTCACTAATTGGATTATCAGTCATGTCTAGTGTTTCTTTGTAGATTTTTACATCCTCAACCTAGTCTTTTTTACTATTATTTTTTTTTTCTTTTCTGAGGATTTTTATCTTTGGAACCCATTGGTCTACTTCACTTTTGACGTGTTCCAGACTCATTAGTGACAACTTGTTGTGTTGAGATATCAATTTTCAAGGGAACATTTACAACAGGTATATGTGATTTAGTTACTTTGTTTGCATCTATAAATGCATCTGTTGATTTGTACGGGGATATGAATGAGACAATAATGATGCATTCCTTGCGATTTCCTTTTCCAACTTCTTAATTTCTCCCCCTATCGGCAATCCCATAGAAAGACATTACGCTCCCCTGTGGAAAAAAGATTATTTGCTGAGACGGAAATAAAGATATCAAATCCCTACCAAGATAACTGGAAGTTCCAACCAATAAAAATCCTAATGAACCTAAAAAAAGGATAAAGGCCCAAACAAACATCTTTAAAGCAAGGAAAGCGGACTCAAAGATCAACCGGATTGAGTTTTCACTTTCTTCCTATACCTATGAATTTCATTGGACCTAGAAATGATACATTGGAAGAATCTTTTGGCTCTTCCAATATCAATAGGTTGATTGTTTCGCTCCTGTATCTTCCAAAAGGAAAAAAGATCTCTGAGAGTTGTTTCCTGGATCCGAATGTTGGAAAATTTGTCTCACTAAAATGATAATCAGCAAATTGTCCTGTAAATACATCACTCATTAGGATTTCAAGATATTTAATAATTGTTGGGGAATCATATTCACATATATTCCTAGCCTCTTTTGAGGACTTATCTTAGTACGTTGTGGTGGAGCAATGGGAACATATACTGCACATCAAAAAATTCGCAAATAGAAAATATTTAGCTTCTAGCCATAAATTGATTGTAATGGCGAATTACTGGCTTAATACATGCAAGTGACATAATATGCAAAATAGCAAGTCCTCGAATAGATGTAGGAAGCTTAGCTCTCATAAGTAATGGTCTAGCAATTAATTCCAAACGTTTTATAAATGATTCTACTAAACCATTTTGTATATGAACATGAGCTCAGGATGTCCAACATTTATCCCAAGTGACATACAATAATTATCAAAAGTTTGGGATGTAAATTCATCAACATTATCAAGAAGAATGGTCTTAATTGTATAACTAGGAAATTGTGTTCTTAACTTAATTATTTAAGCAAGTAATTCTCCTCATCATTAGCAAATTGACACCTATTTACAATTTGAATTTTCAATAATTCTCTTCATCATCATAGATTTGACTCAACCAGTCATACCAAATTGTAAATATATTTGAATTCATGAAGTTTAGGTTCATTGTTGCATATGTTTCAATCACTCGTATATGAGCATAATATGATCTAGAAGATACAGCAGGCAGCTTTTCCAATATACTTTTTTCATGTGAGACAGTAGATATGATATAAAGATATTCTATCTCATTTTTTCTATCTGTCTCAATATGATAACCATTGCAACGTATATCTTTAAAACTTAAATAGATTTCTCTTTGATTGACTAGAGAACAATGCATTGTTAATCATAAATTTTGTTCCTTTAGCAAGATAATATTTTTTTTCCAAATCCTTTAATTAGGTTTGTAAAACTTGATATTGTATTGACTTTTGCTTCTAGCATTGTTAATTTAGGAAAATATTTTATACTTGTAAGTATTGTATGTGTAATTGTACAGTCTAACAGACATAGATCTTCATTCCTCATTTTTTAGTCACCCAACATATGAAAATTGTCCATGATTCTTCATTTAAACAAGATAATTACAATAAGATAAACAAAACTTGAAATGCAAAAGTTTAACTTAAAAGAAAAACATGAAAGATAGAAAGATAAAACAAACAACATTAATTCTAAATATTCTCAAAATCAAAAGAAGCACTTGCTATGGCATCATTTGTACTGATTTTCTCTTTAGGAGATTCAAAGAAGTACGCCACATCCAAATTTGTCATATTGGATAGGTCAAATATATCATTATCCTAGTATGCAAAAATTGCTTTTACATTTTTTTGCTTTTACATTTTTCCCTTTTTCCTTGAGGAAAGCTTGATAGAAATCAACTAGGTGTTTTGATGTACGACAAACACGAGACCAGTGTCTAGTCATCCCGCATCAAAAGCATTTATGCTCATTACCTTTTGAATTTTTATCTCATGGAACAACCTTTATGATCAACATTTCGGGTGGTTCTTTTGAAATTTGGATGATTAGAACGACCACCACGAAAATAATAATTATTTCTTCCCCTGCCATGGTCACGACCTCGACCTCAACCATGATTATTAAAATTTACAACATTCACTTCAGGGAATGGTGCTATTCTAGTTGCATCAATAGCTCATTATTTTGTTTAGCCACGAGAAGACATGAAATTAATTTAGAATATTATTTAGAACTTGAAATTAATTCAAAATATTATTTTAAACTTTTCTCTCGATACTGCTGCTGCAGGAGCATTTTCGAGGCATAAAATGTAGAAAATGTCTTTTCCAACAAATCTGCATCAATAATTTTCTCTCTGCATAACAACAATTTTGAACTGATTTTAAATAATGTGGAGTTGTAGTAACTTACTGATTTGAAATCTTGGAGTATCAAATGCATCCATTCATAACGAGCTTTAGGAAGAATTATTGTTTTCTGGTGATCATATCTCTTTTAAATTCTTTCACAAGATACAGGGATCTTTTATTGTTAGATATTCCATCTTCATCCCTTATAGAGATGATGACGAAGGGAACTTATAGCTTTTCTTTTTCCTTAAAGAAGGTTGTATTTCCCTCTTTAATTGTTTCTCCCAGGTTCATAACATCCAGATGTGTTTCAGCATGAAACACCCATGTCAAATATTATTTCCATTGATGTCAAGAGCTACGAATTTTAGTTTTGTAAGATTTTTCATGATAATACTATCACAAAGAATTATATTTATATTAGCAATTTAATATATACAAAACATGCAAAACAACATTTAATTTACTAATTATAATAAAGAAAAAAAATGACATACCTTAAGAACCTACCTTCAATAGGAAAACGACAAGAGTTCGTGTTGATAACGTGTTGTAAAATTCAAGAGCAAAATAAGGAAAAACGGTACACAAATTTCGAAGAATTATAATATTAACATATATAAATAATAAAATAATATAATATAATATAAAATAAAGAAAATGAAATTTTATAGAAAATGAAAATTACTCAAATTTCTCTAAGAATGTGTGACTATGAGACACAAGACATTGAAACACTAAGCATGGGTATCTAATTTACACATATTTTTAATATTATAATATTAATTAAATTTAAGAAAACAATTAAAATAGTCGTAAATTAAATTTTGTATTATATATTGTTATGTTAATTAATTCTTTAATCACTTAAAATAAAAATAAATTATCATTCTTATATTTTAAACTTAATTATAAATTTTAGTTTAATTATTAAAAATGATTAAATGAATATAAATATATTAGAACATCAAAATTCATACTTAATGATAAAATTTTATTTTACATAGTTAAAATTACATAAAAATTAATAGTAAACATATTAGTTGAAATTTATTAAATCTAAATGATATATTTATTTTTAATGATGAATTAAAATTAATAGTAATGATAAATTGATATTAATTTATCAATTAATTAAGCTATATTTTTACTTTTTATTTCCCAGACATTAAAATTTTGCTCATATGGAGCAGGGGTGATAGTTCGTTCAATTTTGTTGATTTTGGAACCAACTAAGAACCAAATCGAACTAATTGATTTTGTAAAGAAGTTATCCAAATTGATGTCTAGGGTTGGCAAAAAAACTCACGGGTCCCGACCCGATTGGGTCGAGGAATCTCGGGTTTGACTGGGATGAGGTCAAACCAGGGACATTTTTCAGGTACCTTATTTGGGGACGGGGAGGGTATCCCTGCTCCGACCTCGACCTCGACCCCGAATCCTCGACACTAACCCACTGGCTCGCTCTTGCTAACGCTAACTAAGTTTTATCATTGATACTCTCTCACAAGTCATACTCTGTCTCACTCTCGTTCTCTCTCGTCCAAAGGCAAACAATTTGAGCTTGTGAATTTTGTTTATTTTTTGTGGAGTAGTCCCTCAACTTATTTGTAGTAATTTGGTCCTGCATTTGAACTCACAATCTTGCCCTCTGTCGCTAGCTTGCTCTCGCCCTCTCTTGCCGGCTCGCTCTCGTCCGCTCTCATTGTCTTGCTGGTTCGTTGGCTGGCTCTTGCTCTATCTTGGGGATGGAGGTAAATTCCCCCCACGGGGCAGGGACGGGGGCTGTTGCCAACCTACTAATGTCCAATAAATAACAAAACCAATAGATTGGTTTTTATTTGGTTTGGTTTTCAGTTCTTGGCATTTTTTTTTTTTACTCCCAATTTTTTATTTTTATTTCCACCTTTATTTTGAATGGATCATTTTTACAATTTTCAAATTAAAATTGGGTTTATTTATTTTCTTATAGATTAAAATTGGACATTTTTGTGTTTTGTTAATATGCACTTTTTTAAATAGTAAACATACAACTCCATAATAATTGATCTTTTTTTTAAACAACAAATATATATTTGTCCATCGTAATAATTAAAATCCCTAAAAGATACTTGAGTGTATTCTTAAGGGTATATATACCCTTAGTTTAATTTTATTTTTATTTGTTTTCAATAAAAAACCAATACCTTTTGGTTTTCTCTAAATACAAACCAAGATGTCCAATTTTGTCTAAAAAGCTAAATTAAACTAATGGATTGGTTCGGTTTGGTTCAATTTTTTTATTTTTCATTTTTCATTTTTTAGTTTTGGATTTTTTGTTGCACTCTTAGTATAGAGTGTATTAGAAAACTCATGTCACATAGGATTTGAAGTTCCCTCGATAATAATACCTTGAGATTTAAAAAGTGAAACCCAATAAAACAACACAAGGATATTACTTTCTAGAATTCATGGCAAAACCTGTAAAACAAGTCGGCCCTGAGTGCATCCGCGTGAACTCCTTTTGTAACTCCCATAAACGACAGCTACTCCGATTACCGGCATCGGTGTATATGGACTGCGACTCTGACATTGACTGCAGCTTGATGATGAAAGCGACTCTGGTCAATGACTTCGACTTTAAGATGACGACAATGGTGAAGCATACGGAAATCACAACTTCTTTCCCAAACTTCAACCATTTATTAGTGATTTCGTTTGGGCAAACTTGATGAGAAAAATCATGCTACTTTTAGACAAAATGTGAGTTGTTTATTGATTTTAGTTGTTGTTTTAAGGTATTCTGACTAGAAGTTGGTTCTTATCTCGCTGTTTTTAGATATCTGAGGTTTAGGAGATTTAGAATGTGAATACTGATAACAAACAATACGACAAACGTTCAATGCTTTTCACTGCAAACATACACTATGTTTCATACACCTCCAACAAGAATGAAAATAACTAAAGAGGTCAACAACAAATTTTTCCTTTTTTCTTTTTTTTAGGATAAACGAATCCTTTCTATTAATCTAGTACATAATTGACTTCTCAATGTATGCAATACAATTGACTTCTTCATTTGACTCCACCATAACAAACTAAAATTCGAACATAGTTGATCCTTAAATTATCAAAAGGTCTTTAATTTCTAAAGAAAATTAAAACGAAAATTCCAACAACTTTTAACTTATTAAGGTGTTGTAAGCAATCTCGTACCTTAAAAAATGATGTTTTCCAAATCCAACTACTTAAAAAACTTAGGCCGTGTTTGATAGACAATTTGAAAACAAAATTTTGAAAATAACGGATTCAATGAAAACAAAGTTATATTTAATGTTTTCAAATATGAGTTTGGTAACAGATTAAAAAATTAAGTTCCAATTTAAACAATTTTCTTATATGATTGATAATATATTTATAAACTAAAAAACAAATTAGAGTTACTCACTAAATATTAGGTTAAATATTAACTATTACTAATTATTTTATGAACTTCTTTTATGTTAAAATTTTTGTATAATTAATATTTTATCATATCATATAGTACAATATATTATATGACATATATTTTAACTTAACAAAAATTATTGAGTTTGTAGCATGAAATACTATACTAGTTGTTTTTATCTTTTCTAATATAATTTTGCATTTCAAAATTCTAAATTTAAAATCTGGATACACGGAAAAAATTAAAAATGTTGTTTCAAAATTTCCATGGTTTAAATTATAGAATCCAAAAACAATTTTCAAAAACAAAATTCAAACTACCTACTAGACGTAGATTCGCTAAATTCGGTAAATTTGAAAATATAAAATAGAATTTGAATTGTCTACCAAGCTGGCTCTTATAAACTTTGCAAGAAAATAAAAATCCCCACTCTTTTTGGTTTCATATTTTTTTTCTTTTTTTGTTGCACACTACTTTCCCTGTAGCAATTTTCAAATAAGGGTGGAATGAGCTATCAAATGTTATATATCTAAACTGGTAGCCAAATTGATGCCACTACTAATTCAGTTGAATCTCAAATTTTGAGAAATTAATTTGTCCCAAGGTTGCTGCATCAAAGTTTAATTTGAAGAAATAATATTAGTAGGCTGATATATGTGGATTGCATGGGATTGAACAAGGATGAAAATATTCGTCAACATGTCGATATATCTCTAAACCGAAGAGTTCGACATCAATATTAAAAAGCCATTGATATTTCTGACATCTTTCATGAACACTTGTAAAACATAAAAATAAGTCTATTTAGCCCAATACGAATGAAAACAATAATAACAATATCCATCATTTAGTTTTAAATTAAAAACAACTTAATTATTAATCTACATAATTTTTATAATTATTTTTACTAACAAAAATATCCGCCGATATTGATGTTTTATCGATAGATCTGCAAAATTGAAATCTCGAATATTCTATCACATTAATAATGATTTCGAGAAAAAAATTAATGGTTCATAGAATTAAACAAGAAGGTTTTAACTTAATTAACTAATGTCATCGTTTCATTGTCTCATTAAATTTTTAATAAAGAGTTTTAGTTTACTATTTGATCTTCTATATTTATATATTATATATATAATATATAAAATATCTAATAAAATAAAAAATAAACAAAAACTTTTTGGTTTATTGGGGCGATGGGGATCTGTATTTTCCTCATTGACATCAACGTCGATATTTTAATCCTTGGATTAAAGCTCCTCAAAGATGATCCACGTTCTCGTTTGCATTTGGGATGTCTTGCATGATATATTTAGAATATGGAGAAACCTCACAACTCTTGTTAGATGAGGGATTATTCCTCTCATTTCTAATTGATTTTGAGATGAAACTTCATTTTATAAAGATTTACCCTTGTAGGTAGAATGTTGAAGTGAGCACTCCACATAATGTTTTGGTTAAAATAACATTTTGGTCCTTATACCTTTGAAGTTTGTTCAATTCTAATTTTTGTATTTTCAATTGTCTAATTCTAGTCCTTGTATTTTCAATAAATATTAAATTTAGTCCCCATTTTCAGCTTATCATTGATTTTTGTTTTCTTAAAAAAGTTGTTATCTATTAGCATTTTTACCAAATAATTTTGAAAATATATTCACATATTTTATTTTCTTACATGAAAACTATTATTATTTAACCAATTTTGATAAAATATGAACTTTGGGGGACTAGAATTAATATTTATTGAGACTAAAATTGAACAATTGAAAGTATTAGAACTAAAATTGAACAAATTTCACAGTATGTGACCATAATGGTATTTTAATTTAAAGTTTTTTCTTACTAATTTTGTGAGTATATATTGCCTCCATTCATTATTTGAAATTATTAAATGAATTATTAATTTATTATTTAATTATTTGACACATCCTCTATGGTTAGACCGTAACCACTTTTTCTCGTGCACAGGGCTGGCTTAAGCAGGCAAGTGAGGCAATCACCTAAGGCCCCAATTTTAGTGTGTATATATATATATATATTATAATATTGTATCTATTTAATTTAATTTTTCATTAAATTAAATTTAAAATATAAAATAATATACTTATTACTTTTCATAAAATTTTTCTTATAATATTGAAAATACAAACTACTAAAAAAAATCCATAATGAATAGACTCATAAACTCTCTCAATTTTGATTGGCTGACATTTCAAACTTATTAACCTTCTCTCTTTATTCATAATTCTTTTTAAATTTCCTTAAAAATCTCAACCATTAATATAACAACCTCGAAATTCTCATAAGTTAACATTGGGAGAGTTGAAGACCTTTCATATTTCTTATTCTTTTATTTTTTTTTTCAAAACTAAAAACCTTCCAATTTCGGAAACTTTGTACGGATGGGCCATTTTGAGAGGCTCACTCAAAATTTGGCCTCACTTTAGAAAACACTCGAAATATGGCCTTCTGCTGATGTCATTAGATGTCATCACTGCGTGAATTTACCACTTTAACCCTTCTTCCTTCTTCCGCCATTTAGTTCTCTCAGCTTTTTCTTTTTTTCTTTTTTGTTTTTTCTGCTTTTCTTCTTCTTCTTTTTTTCGTTGTTTTTTCATTTCCCAACAAGATGTTATTTTCTAGAGATTTCAATCTATGTTGCCTTTTTTCTTTTTAATTTTTTTCTTCCCAACAAGACTTTCGTAGTCAAGAGGAATTTTAACCAGAATGAGAGGAAGAAAACGACTCTGATCTGAAAGAGCGAGAGAGACACCAGCGAGATTAGTGAAAGCGAGAGCGAGATTGAGAGAGAGCATCTGGTGTGGAACGAGAACGAGATTAGTGAGAACGAGAACGAGATTAAGATTGATTTTTAAACGATAACGTGTGATAGTGTGGAACAAGAACGAGAATGACAAGCGTGAGACATGAGAATGGGAAGCGAGAGTGATGATCTCACAATTACTCTTAAATCTCTTGCTCACTCTCAATCTTGCTCTCGCTCTTGCTGATCTCGCTCTCGCTCTTTCTAATCAGCGTCGGTTTCTTCCTTTCATTTTGGTTAAGATTTCTCTCATTCTGATTACGAAAGTCTCAATGAGAAGATGAAAATGAAAAAAAAAATAGGCGACATCTCCGAAAAAGAACGTCTCGCTGGGAAGTTGAATGAAAAAAGAAGAAGAAAAGTAGAAAAAATGAAAAATGAACAAAGAAAAAAGCTGTGGAATGAAATGGTGGAAGAAGGAAAGAAGGAAGAAGAGTTAAAGTGGTAATTTCGTGCAATGATGACATCAGCAAAAAGCCAAATTTTGAGTGTTTTTGAATTTGAGGCCAAATTTCGGGTGGGCCTCTCAAAATGGATCATCCATACAAATATCCCTTTTTGGATACCCAAATGATTTTTTCCCACTTTTGGAAAACCAATGAAAAGTGGTTTTTTGCTTACATCAGCTACGTGTGAAAGTTCGCATTTGCCTTTTACAACCATCTGCGCGCCTGCCTAGGTCTAGGTTACTTGATCCCCGATACCCGATTACTCGATTACTCGATACACGCTAACTCGCTCCTCGATAATCAACAACTCGTTAATCATACTCGATTACTCGATATGCTCGTTACATGTTCTCCGACATAAATTAAAACACGCTCAATACACGATACACTCGATTACTCGATAGCTAGCTCGATGGTTACCAGGCAATATACTTGATCATACAGACTTACTTTTTTTCTGCTCTGTAATTAATGCTCCTGTACGAACATACACAATTTTGGAGAATTTGCTAACAATTCTTACAATTCTTCGAAATCCAATGGCTGAAAAGTGAAGTAATTTTATTTATTTATTTTTATTAACAAAGGACAAACACAAACGAAACTAAACCTCAATCTTTCACGTTTCCTACAAAAAATTCATGTTATCAAATTGAACGTGTTGGAAGAAATGAAGTTATAAAGGCAGTTGGATCATTGTAGACGATCAATTTCACACCTCAAGTGAGTCAATGTGCTATTTATACTATTTTTTTTTTAATTTTCTAACGTTGTGTAAGACCTAGGAATGTAACAAAGAGAGCGAGTGAACTAACTGTGAGTGAGTGTGCCATTGTGATCACCAACGCGACAAGCGAGTAGCTCTTAGTGGGGCGAGGATGAGGGGAGAGAAAATGTATGAAACAATGAGCAACGAGGAGAGAGGACCGAGCATCGTGTGTCATGTGGCAAGGATCGAGTAATGAGTATTTTATAGAGCTTTATTTTCCTAATTGATCCTTTTCTATATTATTTTTCTTAAAGGATGGACAAAAAGTATTTGTTCAGTCGTTATGGACAAAAAATGAGCACGATTGGATAATGAGACGACTCAAACTTAGACACAAGCATAGATGATAGATGATGTGTAGCATATGTTCTTTACTTAATTTACTCACTGTAATATACTCAGATAATGTGTAGCATGTGTACATTTTGCAATGATAGTTTACTCAATTTACTCACTATAATATACTCGATACACGAAACCCGATACTCAATACTTGTTACATGATACACGATACTACTCAGTTTTGTAATGACAGTTTACTCATTATACTAAATACTGGATTACTCGATGGTGTGAAAATACTGGACTACTCGATACTCGATAACTCGATAACTCATATTGAACTTACATTAGATGAACTTATATCAGTGTTAACAGACTAGATTACGCACTACTTGATACTCGATACGCGATAACTTAATACTCAATAACTCGAACTAATATCAGGGTCAACAGACTGTATTCAATACTCGATAGACATAGAATACACGATACTCAATATTCGATATATAAGTTTACATACATAAAGTCATAATTTCACAAACACAATTGATCATGAACACTATAAACAATAGCTTCATATATTAGAAAATAATATATACAATGTACAAGAAAGTATACAAATATACAAAATTACATGGAATGACCTAGTACAAAAACTAATCGGCCCACAATTCGACACCGTATTGCAGCCTAAATTCTAACATTCTATTCTGCTGCAAGCTCTCTCTATCTGCCTTAGTGACTAGGCACTTGAAGAACTTCAGGCAAAAGGTCCCACAATCCAATGTGTTCCCTTGTAGGTTGTTATAGTCGATACGACTCAACTTCCAAGGAGCGAGTTGAAGGTCCAACTTCGAGGCATGTAGATTGCATAATTCATAGAGGGAGGGAAGAGTGTAACATGAGGGCGACAAGAACTATACTAGGTCCCTCGGTGCGTTATACGATAGGAGTGAGTCATACAGGAGGATGCTACCAACGTTCACGTCTATCACCAACATTATCCAGTGTTATTTGTATTTGAGTGGGTTGTAGACGAAGCCGACCCCTAACCATCCCAACTAGTGTTTCAGTTCCAACCCTAGCACAAAGTTCATGTACGTGTCCTCCTTCTCCCATACTTTTACAACTTGTTCTTTTTTTTTTGCAATATATGACGTGGAACAAGCTGTCCTCCCCATGTAGATTTAGATGACTCTGCAAAATATTGAAACGCCAGTCATTCATAAGTTACATTAAATGTAAAACAAACACAAAATTTAGATGTGCATACATACCAATATGTCATGGGGCAACGTCGTGAACCGGTGTGCACACATCTCCGATCGAACGATTAACTTCCACCAGAGGAACATGAATAATGGAATCGAGAACTGAAATTTACACGATTAATAAACTTACACAAAATCACAAGTTAGATATTGTAAATTAAATTGAAAGTTAGATAACTTACGTTGTTCTCGACCCATTCACTCTCCCATGTAAGCTCTCGGAACAACTACTTGGTCGTATAGTGTTCCTTCATAAGAGGATGCCCGTGCTCGGCTTATGAAGACCCATATCCTCTCTGGTTAGCCAAGTCATGAACTCACTTATGATGTCATAGTGCATTCGATGAGTCGGATCGTAAGGGACAAGAGGCCTATCAGTGGGGTGTTCCCTTAGTTGAATGTATCACTGCCTCTACTCGACACCTTGACCTCATCAACTGGATGGGTGTACGGTTAGAACGGCTTTCTTTTCCTACTAGTCTGCGTCCGTTCCTCCCCCTCCTCATCCTTCAGCTCAATCTTTACTCTAGACTTCCCCTTCACTGTTGGCCCTACGTCGACTTTCACTTAGGCTCACCTTTCATCGTTAGCTCCCCCTTCACTTTCAGTTTCAACTTCTTCTTGGCGACTATAGGGGGAGTAACTCAGGATGCTATATGGTTGATTGGGGCAATGATGAAATCACGAATGCTAGAGGGAGAGGCTCGGTGGATAATGGGGCGGTCGGGAGTGGAAAAAGGGAATCAAATGGAGGTGCTCAATGGGGAGGATGGGAATGGTGCGCTTAGTAGGAAAGATGGGCTTCAAGGGCGAATCTATAAAGGGGTGGGGGCGAGGGGAGGGGAAGGGGCACATGCCCCCCTCAAATTGTGACGTTATACATATTTATATATTAATTTTTATTAAATATTAAAATTTTTTAATTAGCATAAATATATTTTTTCGCTTGATAAAAAACCCATCAATTAGACTTTGTTTCAGTGGTGGAAGAGGTATAAATTTTTGCTCAGCTTAAGGGTACAAGCCTTGACAAGGTCACTTTTCATTTTCAACCTATTATATATTTATATTTTATTTTGATTTTAGTTTATAGGTAATATAGATAATATTTTAATTTGAATGCACTAAAAAACTTAATTCCATTTTAATTTTCTCACATATCCATATATAAATATACAAATATTTTTTAATCTTTATAAAAGTATTTTTAAAAAATTGATTGAATAATTTTTGCTTACATTTACATGAAGGTTAAAATACAAGTTTAGTCTCTAAATTTTGAAAATTGTTACTAATAAATCTCCAAACTTTCAATTCTGACCATAATCTTTTAAAATGTCTTATAAATATACAAACTCCAATTTTGTATCTAACAGATCTCATAAATATTAAAAATTAACATATTTATAAGACAAATGAAATAGTTTGTATTTTAGTTCAAAAGAAAAATAATAATTTGTGTTTAATTGTACTTTAAGCCTTAGTTTCCGAGCAAAGACCACTCAAGGAAGTCCCGGACTCTTTCTGTTGGACATCAAATAATTAATCAGGAGCAACATGACGAAGATGCAGTTGTGCTTTTGTCATAGTCTTTCTATTTGATTGTTGTGGTTATGTGTTTCAAGATTCCATAATTTTCTAGTTAACTGATAAACTAGTTTTAAAAAGATGTCTAATCCTACCTATTAAGCATAAATTTAAATTTAATGTCTAATATAACATTTAATTTTTAACATTTTCATATATAAGAGTCCTATTGAATACATAATTAATATTTTAGAAATCCACTAAACACAAAATTCAAGAATTTAGGGGCCTATTAAACATTTTTTAAAGTTTAGAAGCTATATATCAACAAAAATCTAGAAGTTTATGGGCTAAACTTTTAACTTTGTATATACATTCATGCTCCTCTAACTTGAAGTTCTGGATTCACCACTGGTGGGTTCAATGGGATTAGTGGGATCAGTGATGGGCTCCTGAGTTGGTGGAATGATTGGCTCGGTAAAAATTGTGGGTATGGGATGCCCTAGTTTATTGTATTTAGATTTCTCTTACTGTACTTAACTTTGTTGTAACCCACTAGAAGTTTTAGACCAAGTGGCAGTTTGTTGGGTTGTATGTCCTAAAACTCGTAGTCTTTGTAAATAAGTGAATTTTAGTACATACAAAGTTTCAAGTGAATTAATTGTTTATTAACTCTAAATCCAGTTAAATACGAACTCTTGGCTATTATCATGAGTACTTGGACTTTGTGTGGAGACATAAACAGGATCAAGTTCGAGTAAGTAGCCTAAATAGTCTATAGTACATGGATGAGGTTGGGTACCACTTCCTGGAGACACTATTGAATACGACTTGCTTCATGATTGTTACAAATGTTGTAAGGTGTCATAAATGAAGTGATCCTGATTTGTTCATGTAGAGACATGTGAGCAGGGGTATTCTACATAATAAGATTGTGTAAGACTGACCCTAAAATAATCACTGTTACATATTAACACAATTTATGATTAACACTGATTAATTTCACTTACCGATGACCTAGATAACTTGATTTGAATCTTGAGCCATCTATGAACTCCTGTTTATTCAGAATTATCCCTTGATCTGCATAGGTGAAAGTAAGCTCAATAACGCTGCTCAACATTCCTTCCATTTTAGTGATAAGACCGGGTAGATAGCTGGGGACATAGAATTTGCAAGACGGAATTCACTCTTACCCAACTTAGGGATAGTAGAGAGGTTGTTCTCTTAAGTGCTATTCCTAAAACTTGAACAAGGGGCCCCGTCCTCTCATTGGCGCGAGAGGGAATGGATTTAGTGATTAGATCCTAAATCAATTGTTCATTAAAGGGACAGTGGTACTTAAGGAGAAAAGATGTAACTCAGAGGTAAATCGATATTTGACCTAGCTGAAGTTATGAACGACTTGTGAAGGATTGACTTATCAATGACGGTTATATCAAATAAACACAAATATATCTACAGTGAGGAGAGTGTAGCTACGGGTTTTAGTGGAGTGTCCTGTTAGTTAAAGAATGTTGGTTAACTAGGTTAAAGAGTTTGGCCAGTTAATCTCGGATCATTGGAGCTCATGATCTGTAGGTCCATTAGGTCCCTCTACGAACTCATAAATGGACTAAAATCTTAGATAGTATGGTGAATAAGTTTGAACCATTCAAATCTTGGCTTAAGGAATGAAAGTCAAATATATACGATATATCGACGTTTAGTTACGAATTAAACGTACAAATAAAGTTAATTATAATATTTAAATATGATTTAAATATTAATCATATGAATAGGGATTTATATCGGTTTTTAGAAAAATTGGGACAAGTGGGAAAAATAATATTATTTTAATATACAATTAATTAAATATTAAATATTTATTTATTTATTTATTAAAATTAAAAATCAATTTTAATTCAATTTTTGGAAATTCATTGAAAATTGATTTTAAAATTGATTTTTGAAGATTAGATTTTCCCACTAACTACGCTAGGAGCTTGGTTGTCTTCTTCACAATTAACCAACAAATTAACCATTTTGTGTTGTCAAATTTTGATACAATTGGATTGCATGTTATTCTTTAATAAATAGAGATGATTTTGACATAGAAATGGTTAAGAATTTTGTGAAATTAAAAGGTTAATTTTGCAAAATTCGATCCATGGTTCATCTTCTTCCCAACCTTCATTCCTTCTAAAATTTACCACAAATTTTCGATCTCACCATCCAATCAAAGCTTAGAGAATAGTAAAGAAGACTCTTGTGGTGGTCTACAACCAAGTGGTGTTGAAATTCATCAAGAATTGAAGGAGAATTTGGAGCTTCAAGGGTAAGTGTTCTTGAAACTTTAGCTTTTCTTTTTAATTGCATGTTTAATCCTCTAAATTGAGCATCTTAAAGGAAAAATTGATCAAATTAACTTCCGCTGTATGCTCATTTATCCTTCAAAAACTGGCTCACAGGGTAGATGGGTGGTCGCGATGGGTAATGGAGTGGTGGGCTCGGTGGGTAATGGGGTGGTGAACTCGGTGGGGAGTAGGGTGGTGGTCTTGGTAGGGAGTGGGGTGGTGTACTCCATAATTTCTGGCTCCATGTGATAGTGGTCTGTCTTAGTGAAATCCACACCATTGCCTTACATGATTAAGTAATTACGTTAGCTAAGAAAACCACAATTGCAAAACATACAGATTAGCCTTACATACGCACAGAAAGATCGAAGTAAGTTGGTGATGGTCTGTATGCCAGCCTTCATCTTGTTCATATCAGACTGAATCTGTTTCAGGTCTAACTGCACATCATCTAGCTTTTGCTCCACCATAGAGACTTTACGGTCTATCTCATGGAGAGTGCTACGAATGCCTACACCCCTCGTGGGCTTTGGGTCACGGTGGGGTGACACTCGTCCCTTGCTGGCGGGCTCTTGAGTGGGTGGAGGATCGTGAGTCTCGTTCTGAGGAGCATGAGTAGTAGGCTTGTGAATATGGTGATCGTGTGGCTCATGCTCATGAACATTAAACTCGTGAGTCTCAAGACCATGACTCTCATAGTCACTAGATTGACTATCAACATCCTAGTCAGTGTGATGTGATGTGCGTGATCCTGATGAGCTCGGCTCAGCATTAGTGGACTCGTCTAGGGGTCGTTATGTCCCTATATGTACTGCCCCTCTTTCCAACATGACTAGTGTGGGTGTGATCAAGGTTTATAGAGAATAACAAAAATCAGTATGAGTTATAAGCTCAAGTATAAGCACATTAAATAATAACTAAACTGTATACACTAACCTCACTAGAATCAAACATATCTCACTGTATTATTTTGGTCGGCAGCGAGTATGTGCACTCCCACCTCAAAATCAAGACACGACATTCCCATTCAGTTTGGTTGCAACTTTTCTGATAACCATTGATATGATCTCATATGCTGACACCTAACATAGAGAACCAACAATTATAAGTCATGACACATCATAGACACACAATGAAGACCATTTATAGGACCCGACTTTTACTTGGAATGCATATGGAAATCCGGGCAAGTTGTACTTCACACTATAGTTCTTATTATTCTTTGACCTCTTCTTGTAGTTCTCAGCGTTCCCCTTTAAACCTTTATGTAGTCCTTGGAAGGTCCTCTCTCATAATACGTTCCTCTAATCCATGGAGTTGAAGTACTCCAAATCTTCCACGTCGAGGAACAACTTCTTGTCTACATTAGCCCTCGTCTTCTCTTTCCCCATCATGGCCAATTCACAGCATCCATGTCATTTTCGAAGTCCATTTCCTACACTGATTCTAAGGTTCCAATGTGAATGTACCCTGAGAAGTCATTCCTGAAGTACCTACTGCATAGTGATCTAGCCACATCACCTTGGACTTTATTCACTACTGGATTAGGTGACCACCACAATCCAGTCACTAACAAGAACTCCTCCTTGGAGAACATTACGATCGTCCCATTCAAATCAAACGTCATGGCATCACCCCTATCGTCTTCCACCTCCCTCAGTAATATGTAGTGGACTACTGGGTTGTTGAAGATGATATCCATATCCACAAACCTCCTGAATACTGTCTTCTTGAATAAAGCAAGTTGTGTGGCTGTAAGCTTCTCCTTCACAATCTTATTCGTAGTCCCGATGTGAGAGGATAAGTTGGTAGCTTGGCTTGGAAACCAATCTTGGGGAGCAATCTTGAATTGTCTAGCCATACTGCATAGAAGAACAAGCAGGCCATGAAAATTAGCATTATGTTAAGTACTTGATGCATGTTACTCGATACACAATACTTGATACTCGACACATGATGCACGCTATATGATGTTCGTTGTTAACTGCATGTAACTCGACGACACACTGTTTGAATGTTGTGATGTGCGTTCCACCTTGTTGACTAATCCTAATGAAAAACCTAAACCCAAAATGTCCGAAATGCGAAAGGTATGGGAACCCAAACGAAAACACATGAAAAATTGAACTCGATCGTGTGCAAATGAAAAAGTGATAAGGTGGAGTATCGAGACTTGACGCAGGTGGAAAGAATATTACCTTTCAGATAGAACGAAATGCAAAATAAAATTAATTCATATAAATAAACTAAAAGCCATTTACATAAAAAAAATGTTACTTTCAGATATAATCGGGTGAGGTACAAATTCAACAACAAGGAAGACGAGAGAGTATGAGTTTGTGAATCGAGAGAGAATCGAGCAAAGTGAATCCAAATGGTTTCGACTAACGTTTAAGTATACTTTAGAATTCAATAAGTCATTTTGTATCGAGTATGACTAACGCTCTAGCTATCAAGTATCGAGTGTATCGTGTATTGAGTGTGCTTTAATTTCAGTCGGTGAATGTGTAATGAGCATATCAAGTAATTGAGTATGACTAATGAGTTGCTAACTATCGACGAGCGAGTTAGCGTGTATTGAATAATCAAGTAACCGAGTATCAGGGATCGAATAACCTAGACCTAGAGCGATGCGTGGATGGTTGTAAGGGGCAAATGTGAACTTGCACACGTGACTGACGTAAGTAGAAAGCCACTTTGCATTGGTTTTCTAGAAGTGGGCAAAAAATCATTTAGGCCTCCATCCATACAAAATTCTCTCTAGTTCTCCTCATAAATATATTACGTATGGTAGGTTAGATTCATTTTAAGTTGAATTCTCTCACTATCTCTAAATCTCTCTTAACTTTCAAATTTTCATCGATATTCTATGAGGCCTCACAAGTCCAAGTTTGATTATCAATTGCTAAAGCATAAATCATTTCTTTAACTCAATCTAGTTGCTTCAAAGTTCTAGATTTTTTTTGTTCAAATTTTTTATGTTTTTTTGAAAAAAAATTATTTCATATTATTGATTGCTCAATACCTTAACATTTAATATATATATTTTTTTAATATTTGCATACTTAGAATATCAATATGTCTACTAGAAAATATGAATATGAATATGACAATGAATCTAATATGAAAGGAAAATAATAAGGTGTACAAAAAAGATTACTAGAAATAAATCCTAAAGCATTTTATACACCTTGTGGTTGTCACAATCTCAATCTAGTACTTCCTAACATGGCTAGCTCATGTCATAGAGCTATGACATTTTTTGGAGTTGTGCAATGCATTGATTCTTTATTTTCTTCGTCTACAAAAATGGTGGAAACTTTTGTTAGATCACATAACCAATTTGACTATCAAACCATTGTCACAAACACGACGATAAAGTCGAATTGAAAGTGTTAAAGCAATGGGATTTTAAGCGCCTCAAATAAGGGACACTTTATTAAAATTAGGAGAAACTAGTGAAGATTCTAAAGTGAAAAGTGAAGCTAATTGTTTAGCTACTTATGAATTTGAAAATTTTGAATTTTTGTTAGACATGACTATATGGTATGATATCGTTTGCTGTAAATTTTGTGAGTAAAAGTCTTATAGCATAAAGATATGCATATTGATGTTGCTTTAGATCACTTGAAAGGTTTAGTTTCATTTTTAGAAAAATATAGAGAAAATGGATTCACAAATGCTATAATTTCAACTAAAGAAATTGCAATTGATATGGAAATATAACCAATATTTCGTGAAAAAAGAATGATTTGAAGAAAAAACAATTTGATGAGAATGTTGACATTGAGGAAACATGATCACCTGAAGATTCTTTTAGAATTGATTACTTTTACTATATAATAGATCAAGCAATTTCTTCACTTAAAAATAGATCCGAACAGTTTCAAGTATACAGAAATATCTATAACTTCTTATTTGATATGAAAAAATTTTAAAGTCATTAGATGATGATAATTTGAAAAGATATTGCATTAATCTTGAAAATAATTAAAACATGATACATTTTCTGACATCAATGGTTTAATTTATTTTTTGAAATATAAATATTAAGAGTAGTCTTACAAAATGAAATTAATTGTCCTATTAAAATATTAAATTATATAAAAAAGGTAAATGCTTTTCCAAATGCATATATTTACTTATGGAATATTATTAACAATACCAGTAATGATTGCTTTTGCTGAAAGAAGCTTTTCAAAATTAATAATTAAAGTTAATTAAATTTTATTTAAGGCCAAGTATGTCGCAAGAGAGATTAAATGAATTGGCCATATTATCCATGGAAAACGATATATTAATGAACTTAGATTATCAAAATTTAATACATAATTTTGCATCTCAAAAAGCAAGAAAAATAAAATTTTGATAATATCTTTTATATGAAGGCCTCCCTATCAAAGTTTTACCTAAGGCCTCATATGATCGCGAGCCCCCTACTCATGCATAATTGAAAACTACCATACTTGACATGCATACCACCATTTTAAAATTTGTTGTCCCAATATATTTTTGTCATCATTTTGACGGGAAATCTAAAAAAATAGTGGTTTTGGAAAATTTAGTTTATAATGGTTTAACTTATAAATACACTTTAGTCTACTTAAATACAATTCAACTAGTTAAAAGATATATCATAGATTAAAGAAGTCAAAGATTCGACTCCTCCACGCTCATGTTGTAAAACTTAAAAAAGAAAAAAAAAAAAGTTTAGCAACACATTTTTTATTATGCTAAATAGGAAGAAGACCTTAAATTTAGCAATTCAACGTTGGTACATAAAGAGTTAGTGCATGAATACATTTAATTTTTAATGATACATAACATCTTTTTAGTTAAGTCATATATGTATGCTCAGTTAAGAGATTAGAAGTTCAAATTCTTTTGACGCACATAACGATGAACTAAAAGAGATATTCGTCCATATATATCCTAAATTTTAACAATATTTTTCACAGGACCAAATTTTTTAGCTCAACATCAAGTGGGGTTAGGAGAGTTGGAATATCTAATTTCTTGAGTTGAGGAGACACCTAAACTATATGAATCATGCCCAAATTATTGCAAGATTAAATTCTAAAATTTAGGCTAAATTATTATATTAAAAAATCTCAAAACTTTGTTACTTGTTTCAAATTTTAAAAATTATAATATTATCTTTAACTTTTTATAAATGTTTTGAATTTTAAATAAAAATTAGGACTTCAAATGGTGTGACCGCACTACCCAATCTTCTTAATTTCGATTTGAAATTTTAGAAGCTTGCTACTCTAACCGTGTTTCTCGAACATTCATGAAAGGTGGGCCAATATTGTGAATATCAAAAGTATACGACTATTCTTTTGAAGAAGAAAGACAAAGTTAGGCGTATTTTTTTCTTGGACTAAATTGTTAGAGCTAGAAGGCCAAAATTGGTTTTCAAACATTTTATTTTGAAGCCCGACTTTCTATTTCTTCTTCTTTCTCCCTTGGTTAGTACTACTATTCGTTCCCTAGTTTTCTTTTCTGCCGATGCTGTGCACACCGGCTCACTGACGCCGCCCGCCAGTCATTACTGCCGTCGACCCGCTGCCGTGCCTCCGCCACCGACGACCATACATCCAAGTAACTTCTTCATTTATAAAAACTTCTCTCTCTCTCTCTCTCTCTTCCCCCTCCTAAAATGAGGGAATCTCAACCGACAATACATCGAATTACTAATGTTGTCAGAGTAATCGGCAGAAGGATCGAGTAGGTGATTGGAAACTAGCAGGGAGGGATCGGAAGTAATGGCAAGCGTACCTGCTCAAATTCCTACCAGTTTTGGGCATGAGCTCAGAGCTTGTCTTCGTTGTCGTCTTGTCAAAACTTACGATCAGGTGAGCTTTAGTCTCCTATTTTCAAGAAGCTTTGGTTGTCCTTGTGAATGCTTGCGTTCAATCTCTAATTGGTCATGCATACAGTTTCGAGAATCGGGCTGTGAGAATTGCCCCTTCTTCAAGATGGACGAAGACCATGAGCGTGTTGTAGAATGTACAACTCCTAATTTTAATGGGTTTGTATAATATTCTTCTCCTGTATTCTTTTTTTGTGTTACTGTTTGTCATTTTGTTCTAACTAGTTTGCTTCCATCGTGCCTTGGATAGAAGTTTGGACATGACGTATAATTTCAGTTATGCAATGAAAATCTACAAAATTTCTACAGGAAACCTAAAAATATTCAATCAATATTAAAAGAAGTAATGTTCAGCTTATGATCATACTGTATTTCAGTTACATTTGTTGTACCCTTTTGCATATCTTGCAGGATAATTTCAGTCATGGATCCTGCCAGAAGTTGGGCTGCTAGATGGCTGCGAATTGGTAAAGCTAATTATTACCATATGAGGCTCTTTCTTCTTTCTTACCCCCCTCCCATTATTGTTTTGTAACTAAACATGTTGCTTTTGACAAAGAATTGACTAACCTTAGTACTCGTTATTCAATTAGCAGTTAATATCTTCCTCTCAGACTTATTAATTTCTGTGGCGAAGTTTCAACTTTCAAGAACATTCGTAATTTCGTAGATAGAACAAAAGAAAGGGTGTCATTTTCATTTTTCAACATAGAAATCTGTCCATTTATTCCGAGCCTAACATTAGGACAGTTGAACAATTTTTCATTTTAAGCTGGTCCTATGCACTTGCTGATATCCTTTGAATTAAATGGTAACAAAATGCCATGTGGCTGCTGAACGCCTGAAAACTGACCAATATCTTGAATTTTTGATAATGAATTGCATGCGCTATAGTGTTTAGTTTACTTATATGTATGGTCGAATGAAAAATTTAGCAATTTGGAGCAATGGCTTTTATTTTTATTATAAGATCAACGTTGATACAATTGTTGAGTAATACCTGGAATTGATTAAACCGACAATTTCTTCTTCTTCTTATTCTTCTTCTTCTTCTTCTTCTTCTTCTTCTTCTTCTTCTTCTTCTTCTTCTTTACCTCTTGTTTGAAATTTATTGTATTAGGTACCTTTCATTTCACCTAATTTTAATCATTCATTAAATTTCTTGCTTGTAACCTTTTAGTTTTGTGTGTAATTTGTTTGCTCTATAGTAGCGTTTGGCATTTCAAATTTATATTTCCTGCCAATCTTGCAGGAAGGTTCGTTCCAGGTTGTTACACTCTTGCAGTCTCAGAGGCCCTCCCTGAGGATTTGCAGGTTTGCAACCAATCATTACGTAGCATAAATTTCACCATGACACATTTACATGTTTCATTCTTCTGTGTTCATCATGTACCAAAGCCATCAGGAATATCCATGCCCATTGGTTGATTGTTTCTGGTTAGGGATTTTTCTTTTGATTTACTATTCTTATTTAATTCTCTCTCCCTCTCCCTTTCTCTATTGTTGTTCTTTTTCTTTGATTCTTTCTGTTGTTTGCTGTGACCTAATAATAAATTCAGTGGCTCCTCTTGCCTGTAACTTCAGAAACTAAACATCAGGATTGGGAAATTGGTGCATGTGGAATTGGAGGACATCTGGTCCCTTGGGTTGGGAACAACCCCTTGGACTTTCCATTTAAATCAGTATAGTTAGCTTAATTTTACAAGTTGGGGAGGATTCGGTTATCCTTGTATATACTTTTATTTCTCTTGATGATAGTTTAGTTTCTAACAAAGAAAAACAAAAACAAAACAAACGATTTTTCACTTCAACTGCTCCATGATCGAATTGGACTACTGTAAAAAAGGACCCAACCACATAGATTTCAATTTTCATGGGCATAATTTGAGGCATGAATTATTGAGCAACACCTATTGACCCGAACAAAGTTTATATTCTAATGTACTTGTGTTAGGAACCGAGGTAGTATGGGCTACCCTTGTCCCACATTGGTTAGAATGGGATGACCAATGTGGGACAAAGGTAACCCATACTATTGAGGTGGAGAACCACACCTCGAAAGCTAGCTATTGAGGTGGGAGAGTCCCATTCTAACCAATGTGGGACAAAGGTAGCCCATAGTACCTTGGTTCCTAACAACTTGTTGTGCCATGCCTTGGTTCTCTTCTTCTTATGAATTCAAGCATTCTCATATGCCTCATTTCATTATTTATTCATCTTCAACGGTTACAATCTCTTCTCATCGACTAGTTTTAAATCCATATTCAACAATTTCATTGTTCAATATGCCTTATGTTCCAACTCTACTAGAAGGTGGCATGTTTTGCCAAAAACTACATGTAAGGAGATATCACATGAGGAGTTCTGAATGCGGTCCTACATGCCTACAGACTACAATGCAACATTTAATTTCTTTGTCCAATCTTTGAGTGAATGGTGCATTTCTTCTTAAGGATACCCTTCACCACTCTGTTGCTAAATTCCATCTGTTCATTTGTGTGAGGGTGATAAGCTAAAGTTATCCTATGTCTTACCCTACATTTAGCCAAGAGTGCTGCAAATTCCTGCTTGTTGGAGTGCAATCCTCCACTTATGATTGCTCATGGCATCCCAAATCTGGTAAAAATATTATTTTGAGAAAATTTAGGACTACCTTTCTTTCTTTTGTTGTAGTAGTAATTGCCTTCACCCATGCTGACACATGATCAATAGCAAAATGTTCTTATTGTTGTATGAAGATGGCACGGCTCCATGAAATTCATTCCCCACCCATCAAATAGTTTCACTTCAAAATGTTTTGCAAGAACATTTCATCCTAGAGATATTCCTTGTTCATTGACATTTGTCACGTGCTGGTAAAAAAGAAACTCCAAATACCAAGAAATCATCCTTAAATAACTTGATGCATTTTTGACCATGTCTAAAAAGATCACCATTGTGCACCTTGGTAATCTGATGGATGCCAAGCGTAGATTGAAGGGCATTCTACTAAATGCAAAAATGCCATATGGGACGTGGACGTAGTCTCCTCTTGATACTTCATTGCAATTTCAATTTGATGATATTGATAGGAATGCTATTAGAGTGTTTAAGGCATATTAGTAATTAGCTAGAGGAGTTTGTTATGGAGTTTGGTTATGAATAAAGGCTAGGGGAATGAGGAAGGTAGGGTGAAATAGGCTTGAGAGTGATCTCAAAAGGACACGGTCCAAGTACCTTGATTATAGATTTTACTCACATGGTAATTTATCTTATAAAAACTTGTCTAATTCGATTGATTTAAAGAGGATAAAAAAAGGTAATGGAAGATGAAGCTTTTATTTTGTCAAATGATGGCAAGTCGAGTGAAGTAGAATTTTGTCCAAAGGTTCTTTTAGAGCTTGATCGGCCCCTTACTTTGAATGACTTAGATGACTATGGTCCTAAGGTGAGGTACTCCTTTTGTTCCATAGATGATTTTTCTTACCAAGAAGAGCCTCCAGATGAAGTTGAGCATTTATGATCTCTTCAGTCCATAGTGAGTTCTAACATGGTGAAACTAACATGGTGAAACCAACGTTCATGAAAGCTTTCCCTCTACATTACCCTCGAAAGAAAGAAGTTTCTAGTGTTCTTGATTATGAAGAGAACATTTTGATGCTTTAGAAGAATCTTGAACTCATCTTTTGATTTCTTCACTAGTCGCTTCAAAATAGCACAAGTCTTTGGATCGACAAGCTCTTTAAGCAATCTTTTATCATGCTCCCTGGATCAGATGTTCAGTTTATTAAAGGAGCATCCAATCCCCTTCTCCTAAAGAAGTTTTATCTTCTTATGATGATGGTGACGAATCAATTGTAAGTGTGAGCAGTGAAGAGGTAGAATTTCCTATGGAGGAATCAATGCAACAAGTTATTATCAGAGGATATATTTGCAGAAATCTATAATCATGTTTTTGCAAGCGAAGACATTGGATCACTTAGTTCAAAGCCTTTTGTTTCAGCATCACCAATGTCTTTTCCTTCGATTCCTGAGAAATTCACTTTTTTGTTAAGGTTTGTGATCTTCAACTGCAGGCAATTCCTTCTAGATGAGTTATAGCTCAATGGTGTTCACCTTGTTTGTTTAAAGCTATCAACACTTTTTTGGATTGTTCAAGGTTTTTTGGTCTTTCGCTGGGCAATCTTGTCAGTTTTTTGGTTTGACGTTTCTCTTTGTTTGGTTTGGTTTATTTTGGTTCGGTTTGTCTCTTAGATTCTTATGGGGGCTCTCTCTCTAAGTTTTTTGTGCTTCTTAGTTGAAGGTTTTTCGTCTTATTTGGCTTGTATTCTTCATCAATTTGTTTGCCTCTTATTTTGTCTTCTAATTGGACGTCTTGTATTTTGGAGCATTAGTCTCTTTTCATTTTATCAATAAAAATTCGGTTTCCTTTTTAAAAAAAGGAAAAAAAAAAAACAGATATCTTGAGTAACCATCCGGAATATGTCGTCCTAATCTGTCTAACCTTTGGTCAATAGAGGGCAAGGGTTGCCTTGTCTAACTACTTGTAATGTATGCAGCTTCTCCGACCAATGATTGTTCTTACCGGGATAAACTCTTTATTCTCATTCTCTACCACTGTTGTTCCTCCTTTCTTTGTTACCACATGTACTAGATCCACCCATCTCCAAACTTCACCCCGAACCTCTTTTATTTTCTGGTTGAGCCTCCTTTGCACTTCTATTAAGGCGTAATCCCCTCTTCTAATAAAATTTTGTGCATACACAATGAAGGGCTCATACCTTTTGTACTTGCCAAAGACCATCAGATTGCCTGTTTATGTTTCCTAATTGCACGCAACAACCATCTTTACTCTTGAATAGGCAACTCTACTGAGATGATTGCTGAATGAGTGCTCTTCTTCACTCAAGTATATACATCTCATATGAGATGGTAGCACCTTTTTGGATTTTATGGGTTCTGTTAGTGTCCAAAATTATTGATGATGTAGCTGGGTATAACAAAGTGGGAGTAGCTTTTACAAGTCCTGCATCCTGAAGGGCTGGGAGGAATTTTTTTTGAAGCCCACTAATAATATTCAAAATCTAGCTTTGAAATGCCTGAACATGAATTTTTGGGTGTCGCATTCAGTATGTTGAAATGCATACATTAGCTGTTTTAGCCCTGTAGTTGAACATAACTTTCTAAGGTTGTAATTCTTATATGTTCTTCATCCTTTTGTTTTTTGCAGAATTTATGTGAAGAGGAGCGTGTGCAATATGCACCACCAAAACGTGTTTAACTGTATGTTATATCTAGTTTATCCTGATTACAAAGAATTCCACCTTGTTCATGTAGTAGCACTTTTAGTTGAACTAGCATTTAGTGTGTGTTGTTATTCGATTGAAATGAACAGAAGGTATAGTCGCTAACACCTTGCATTGCACATCTTTATTTGCTTCCCCCTGCGTTTCTTTATTGCCTATTAAAATACTCACCCACGGTTTGAAGAGGTTGAATTTGAGTGGCTGAGAACACAGGTTTAACCAAGCACTGTTAGTTTATTGCTCCAAGGAGAAAGCATGTTGGCATGCGAAAAAGAGGTAGATTTAATACAGATGCATATCGTTTGTGCTTAATTGACGAGAATAAAGAAAAAACGTTAATATATTTTCGCAGAATCAGTTGAGTCACTAACGAAGGAAAAAGAAAACATCTTGTTACTTGAGCAAAGACAATGTTAGTCCATCATATGGGAAAGATCTTGTGGTAGGCTTATTGTTCATCCATCATATGGGAAGAAAAGTTACAAAGGAAAAATAAAACATCTTGTTACTTGAGAAAACATCTTTTTTCTTTCGTACGCTCGTGTATGTTCTTTCATCTTTCTCACTGAAATTTTGGTTACCTGAAAAAAATGTTTTTCCTTGCATTCTCTCTCTCTTGTTGGTTGAGTTCGTAGAATTTACTGCCAAATCTAGGAGAGAACTCTAGAGAATGTACCATGGTGTGTCTTGTTTGTTGTGTAATTTCATTGTTATTTATTAGGTATAGTAGGATAATCGAGTTTGGATGGCTCTTAGCCTAAATGGTCAATTAATTTTTCGTAGTAAAAGAGCTTCGAGCTCCAATCCTACAAACTAGTCATTAGTTCTTATTACTCTTCTATGCCTTTTTTTTTTTATTACCAGCTAATTTCATATGCTTTGCAATGTGCCAAGCGGATGTTTGGTTTATGAGAAGGCTTGGGGATGGATGTTGGAAAAATTATAAAAACAAAAAGTTTTGAAATACATTCAAAGTAATAAATAAACATTGATTGCTTTTTCTCAATTTTCAAGCAAGTTAGCATATTTATTATGGTTTAAATATTACTTTATATTACTTTGGTTTTATACTTTTGATTTTGGTTCATTTGGTGTATATACTACCAAAATATTTGTTTTGGTCTCTTTACTTTCAACTTTGGTTTATTTTGATACACGTACTTCTAAATTGTTAATTTTGGTCCTATTTTCAACTTTAGTTCATTTTGGTCCTAACTTTAAAAAAGTGGTCATTGATCCCTTAAAAATGAAGATTAAAATGGTCATTTTAAAATATATGGACTCAAACGAATTAAAGTTAAAAGTGTAATGATCAAAATGAACATTTTGAAGTATAGGAACGAAAATAAACTATGGTTAAAAGTATAGGACCAAAATTAATATTTTGAAACTATAAGGATTATGTAAACCAAATGAATATTTTGATGGAAGTTTAGCACCATGTTAATATGAAATGAGAGATAGGAAATTGTGAATAGGTGTTATAGCAACTTGTTTATTACATTACCAAAAAAAAAAAAAAAAAAAATGCTAATGCCACATTTTACTTTTAAACTTTTGGAGGTTGGATCCTTTAAAATTTTGAATTAATAATTATATCAATTTATATCCTTTTCTAGATTTTATATGACCAATATTGTGTGCTACTTATAATCTTAGTAAATTAAACTCCTAAATTTCAATAAGCGAATTAATTTGGGCTTTTCATTTTGATTACGATTGAAAATGTAAATTATTAATGTATTAATTTTTAAATGTATGTAGATTTCTTTAAATGTTGGTTTTACAAAACAGATAATTAGAGTAAATGTAAACAATTTTTAAAGGAAAATTTGACTAAGAGTTTAAATCGGCTCACCTATGAAATTTTAGAAGTTTAATTGATACAATTATAAGTAGATGGTGTAAATTGATAGAATTATTAGTTCAGATTTTAAATTGATACAGCTCCTAAAGTTTAGGGTATAAATCGATATAAATAAGATGTACCAAATTGTGCCAAAGCGAGCTCAGCTCAACAGTATTATATAAATAAGAAGTACCAAATAGTGCTAAAGTGAGCTTAGCTTAACTATAATTAGAGGTGTGCAAAAACTGACGGACTGAGCTGAATCGGCTATTTGGTTTGGTTTTTTTTAAAAAGAATTAGTTCCTCAATTCAGCAGTATAGGAAACCAAAACATCTGGTTCGGTTCTTGGTTCAAAGTCATAAAACATTGAAGAAAACCAAATCGAAGCAGAACAACAACAACAACAACAACAACAACAACAACAACACAACTGAAGCATATAGCGATTTGCTTCCTCAATTTTATAGCAAAGTCATTAGAGGAATGGGTCCTCCACTGAAAATTATCAATGAGTTAATCATAAGGCGAAGAGAGGCGGCTCGGCAAAGAAGGAATGGGAAATCGTCAAAGATGACTTCTTTGTTGGCGAAACGAAGGGCTAAATAGCGCCAGTGATTCTCTGAGCCGGTCTGGATTTCTAATGCCTCGGGAAACAGGTCGATCTCGATGGAGTTGCAATAGATTGATCTTTCAACCTTAGACCAACCCAGCGAGTAAGGGAGTGAGTCTGTCCAAAGAAGCTCTTGGGCTATATCGATCTCGGAAACAGGGGAAGAAAGGGAGGAAGATTAAGAATTCGGGGGTGTAACTTCTTCTACACGAACCAATCGGCGAGATGGGTGGACCCAGGACGGTTCAAGGGGAACTTTCTTGCGGACCACTATTCTAAATATAGTAAAGTAAGGCGGAGAACTGTTGTTCATTGGAGTGCGGAGGTTGTTCCCATCATTGAAGTCAGAGTGTGGGACTAAGCCTTCCAAATGATAACAACAACAACAACAATATTGTATTTAGATTAATTGTCTTTTCTCATCCCATTCTCTTATGTGTCTCTTCATAACTCCCAATTCTTTTCTGTACCCATTCTCTGATGTGTCCTTTCTCATTCTCGCTTATCTTTAGTTTTAGTTGTTTTTTTTTTCAAACTCCACACTTCTCACGTTCCAACCTCCCTCTCCCTCTCTACTCCATCTTCCTTCAAGATTCAAACCCTAAGATCCAATTCAACATTTACCAATGTTGTCGCAACACACAGGTACCATTGATCTACCAGGTCCTCCCATTTTAGTTCCATTGATGGCTCCATGCCAGCTTCGTCGACCACCATGCAAGCTCCGTCGACGTCACTATGCCAGCTCAGTCGACCACCATTGGAGCAAGTCAACATCAACATCTTTTTTCTCTTTCATTTCACTCTCTAATGATTTTTTTTTGTTTAAATGGTTTTAACTAAACCGAATTAGTCTGAACAGATTTCGGACGGTCCGATTTTAAAACTAAAACTGACATATTTTCGGTTTTGCCGGTTCTAATAGATTAGAAACTGATATGTTCAGTTCGGTATGTGGTTCTGTCCCAAATTGAACCAAACCGAATCATGCACCCCCCTAATAGTAATTGTCATGACCTTCCATCCTAGAGGTGGGAGGTTTGTGAAAGAGTAAGGAACATGCAAGCGGAAGCAATTTGAACCTAAAACATTTTGTGGATTAAGCATGCTTGTTCATTAACCAAAAACAGAGTTTTAGAAACTTACATTGGTGTAGCTCAAAATTGAAGAAATCCTTTAGTTGTTTTTTATCACGAACACTTCGTGGACCACCAGTAGAGCCTTCCAACTATTCTCCGGCTTTAGAACGGATTGTGGGATCCAAGTTGTAATGAATTTGAAGCAAGTATGAAGTTTTTAGAGAGTTTGGAGTTGTTGGTTTTGAGAGAAGAAATTCGCCTAAATTTTCAGCATTCATCAACCCATCTTTTCCTGAATTAATCTAAAGAAGAATTCATACAATTTAAATTAATCAACAAAAGACACAAGTAGGTGATTAATTTAGTGGGAAACGATATGCTATATAAGGTTAAAAGAGGGTATTGAGTCAACACTTACCACCTCCTAAAAACCATGCAATTGAATTTCTAAAATTCAATTTTAAAAATGAAAGTTCTTTTTCTTTTCCCCTTTTTTTTTTTCTTTTTTTTCCTTCTTTTTCTTTTTATTTTAAATAAAATTAATTAAAATAATTAATTTTAAATACAATTAATTTTTTTTACAAAAAATTAATTAACCATTTAATTAATAATATTTCACTAATTCTGACTTCTCTCAATTCGATGAGTCTCTATTCATGTGATCAATATTTAAACCACATTTAAATATTTTCAACTCACCTTTATCGCTCAATTCATAATTAAACGAAGCAAATCGATATAATTAATACTTACTCCCTCAACCAAATTTGAATGATGCATATTCTTTTATCACGCTGTTCTAAGGTTTAGTTCGACATGAGCTAATAGGGGAACCTAATGGACCTACAGATCATGAGCTCAAACGATCCGAAATTAACCGACTAAACTCTTTAACATAGTTAATCAACATTCGTTAACTACTGTGACACTCCACTATATGTACTCTTCTCACTGTAGATATATTTATGTCCACTTGATATAACCATGATTAGTAAGTTGATTCTTCATAAGTTGTTCGTAATTATAGCTGGGTCAAAATCACCATTTTACCCCTATAATTATTATATGTTCCTTAAGTCCTATTGGTTCTCTAATGAACAATTAGTTTGTGGTTTAATCACCAAACTGAGTCCCTCTCGGACCAATGAGAAGGTGGAGCTTCTTGGTCAAGAACCGGAGTCAATACTTAAGGGAACAACACCTCTCTACTACCCCTAGAATCAGGTAGGAGTGAATTCCATCTCGCAAGACTATATCCTTAGCTATCTATTCGGTCTTGTCCCTAAAATGGTAGGTTTTTTGGGTCGGCAAACTCGAGCCACTCTCACCCATGTAGATTAAAATATAATCTCAAATAAACAGGAGTTCCTAGTTAGCTTAGGATTAGGATCGAGTTACCTAGGTCATCATTTGAAATAATTAATCTTAACAGTAAACGACGATATAAAGTAAAAGTGACTATCTCGTGGTTCGGTCTTATGCAAACTCATTGCATAGGATTCCCCAACTCACATGTCTTTACATGAATGATTTACGATCAAATCGTTTGTATCAAATACAAAGTGGGCCACATCCATAGTGTCCCTAGGTTAAGGTACCCAACCATATCCTTATACTATAGACCATTTTGGCTTTTACTCGAACTTGATCCATTTTTATGTCTACACATGAAGTCCAAATAGTCATGCTAAAGCCAAAGGTTCTTAGTTTATTGGATTTAGATTTATGTTAAACGCAACTCACTTATTCAATAACATCTTTATTGAAAAAAACTTTAGTATCAACTTTATTGAGAAATAGAATATGTTTATTGTTTACAAACAATGAGTTTTATGATATAAACCCCAACATACTCCCACTTGGACTAAAACTCTAGTGGGGTAATATATACATAATGCTGAGTTTAGAGAAAAACATATAAATACAATAAACTAGGGCATTATCACATACCCATGGTTTTCTCTCACTTGCCCTAGATTATATAACTCGTAGTCCTAGACTTATTAGGTGAGTCTCAAACACTTTAGTCGTGAGTACCTTTGTAAATGAATCAACAATGTTATGCTCTGAAGCTATCTCTTTGACAATTATGTCTCCTCGTTGCACAATCTCTTTGATGCGATGGTATTTGTGTTTAATGTGCTTTCCGCGTTGCTGGCTTCTAGGTTCTTTAGAATTTCAATTGCACCACTATTATCACAATAAAGGGTAATAAACAGATGCATATTTGGAACCACTTCTAAATCTTTTAAGAACTTTTAAGCCATACAGCCTCCTTTGCTGCTTCACATGCAACTACGTCCCCTCCATGGTAGAGTCAACAATATAAAGTCAGCAATACAACCTTGCTTGATACTCCTCCAAGCTACTGCTCCTTCATTTAGAGTGAACACTGATCCCAATGTAGATTTCCTTGAATCCTTATCGATTTGAAAATCAGAGTCAATGTAACTTGTAAGGGATCCTTAGTGCCATACGCGAGCTTATAGTCCCTCGTTCTTCTTAGATATTTGACAATATTCTTAACGGCAATCCGATGATCATATCCTGGATTGGACTAATACCTGCTGACAATCCCTATTGCATAGCATATGTCAGGTCGTGTACATAACATGACATACATCAAACTACCAACTGCTGATACATAGGGAATTTGTCTCATATCCTCAATTCTTTGAGGTGTCTTAGGACACTGTTCCTTTAATAGATGAACTCCATGTCTGAAAGGTAACAAACCTCTTTCAGAAGTCTGCATCTTGTATGTAGACATCATTTTGTCAATATATGATGCCTGAGACAAGGCTAACATTTTATTCTTGCAATTCTGAACTATTTGGATTCCAAGCACATACTGAGCTTCTCCTAGATCTTTCATTTGGAATTAGGTTGCTAACCATTGTTTAACATCAGCCAGGAATCTTACATCATTCCCAATGAGTAGGATATCATCTACGTACAATACTAAGAAGGCTACAATGGTGTTGACAATCCTTTTGTAGACACAAGGTTCATCAATATTTTGTTCAAAGCTATAAGATTTTATCGTAGTGTCAAATCTTATATTCCAGGATCTAGAAGTTTGTTTTAATTCATAAATGGATCGTTTAAGCGTACAAGTCTTTTGTTCTTGATCCTGATCAATGAACCCCTCTGGTTGAGCCATATAGATACTCTCTTCAAGATTGCCATTTAGAAAAGCTATCTTGACATATCCATTTTTTAAATTTCATAATCATAAAACGTGGCAATGGATAAGAGTATTCTAATCGGTTCTAGCACGGCAACAGGGGAGCAGGTTTTTTCATAGTCCACCTCCTCTTTTTGGGTATAATCCTTTGCCGCTAGTCGAGCCTTAAAAGTTTGTACTTTATTGGTTTGGTCTCGTTTCCTCTTATAAATCTACAACCAATAGGTTTTACCTCCATTCGACTAATCTACAAGTTCCTAGACCGAATTGAAGTACATAAGACTCCATTTCAAGATTCATGGCTTTGATCCATTGGTCTCAGTCTACATCATTCATTGCTTATTTATAGGTCAATGGATCCTTATTACCATCATCATGTATGACGACCTGAGTTTCTGTTAAATTCATGTAACGGTCGAGTTGATAGATATCATACTACGTCGAGGCACACTCAATTCTTGAGAAGGATGTGACTGACCAAAAGTACCAGTTCTATCATCAAACTTTGTTGATGGACTGACTTGATCAACAACTCTTGTTGATTTATCTGTAGCTTCTTTGGAAATTTCATTTAGTAATAGTTTACTTCAAGATTGATGATCTTTCATGTGGTCTTCCTCTAAAAATATAGCGTTTGTTGACACAAATACTTTGTTTTCTTGAGGATCATAAAATAGACTACCTTTTGTTTCTTTGGGATATCCTACGAATAGACATAATTTTGAACGACGTTCCAACTTTTTTTGAATTTGTACCAATACATGTGCAGGGCACCCCCAAATTCTGAAGTGTCGTAAACTATCGTTACGCCCTCTCCATAATTCATATGGTGTTTCTGAAACACTTTTAGAAGGAACCGTGTTCAAAATGTGTACAATGGTCTCTACTGGATGTCCCCAAAATGAATTGGGCAATTTAGCACAACTTATCATTGAATGAACCATATTTAACTGGGTTCTAATTCTCCTTTCTGATACACCATTATGCTGAGGTGTACCAGACGCAGAGAGTTGAGACTGGATTCCATGTTCTATCAGATAGTCATGGAATCTCAGGTCCATGTACTCTCCACCTCGATCAGATTAAAGTGTCTTAATAGTTTTACCTAATGGTTCTCAACCTCAGCCTTGAATTCCTTGAATTTTTCAAAGACTTCGAACTTGAGATGCATAAGGTAAAGATAGCCATATCTTGAATAATCATCAATAAAATTAATGAAATACTCATACCTTCCTCGTGTTTTGATATTCATTAGACCACAGAGATCCAAATGTACGAGTTCTAAAGGTTCTTTGGCTTTAAGACCTTTTCTAGTAAAAGATCTTTTGGTCATTTTTCCTTCAAAACAGAACTCACATGGAGATAAAGAGTTGTCTTCTAACTGACTTAGGAGTCCACTGTTGACCAATCTTTCAATTCTATTGAGATTAATGTGGTCAAGTCTTAAGTGCCATTAATAGGTACTAGGAGAAACTTTTGCCTTTATTTTGAGTTTCAACTATTTTAAACATCTTAGTATCTAACATGGCTTTTGTTTCAGTCGATCTTAACACATATAAATTATTTATAGATTTGTAGAACAAATTTGAACACCTCTTTTGCTAACAAACACTTTATTAACTTCAAAAGATACTTTGTACAACTGTTCCAACAAGCAAGAGATAGATATTAAGTTCCTTTCCAATCTAGGAACTAAAAGTACATCGCTTAACAAAATAAATCTATCTCTAAAAAACAACTTTACATCTCCTACTGCTTTGGCTGAGATGACCTCTCATGTTCTAACCGTAAGAGTTATCTCACCTTTTGCAAGCTGTTTCCAGGAACTAGTTTCTTGAGAAGAAAAACAAATATGGTCAGTGGCCCCTGAATCTAGTATCCAAGTGAAGTTATCATTCACCATTAAACATGTTTCGAGTAAATCATTTTTATCTTATCTTGCTTTCTCAGCTTTTTTCTCAGCAAGGTATTTTGGGCAATTTCGTTACCAGTGCCCGTCTTCGTTACAAGGAAACACTTTCTTTTTTCTGCAGCTTGTCCCTTCCTTTGCGAGTTATAAGAGCCTTACCTTTCATTTTCTTTTCTTTTTTATACTCTTATTCTTTGAAGTGGAAGGTTGAAAAGCGCTTGAAAAGTGTTTTTTATTCTCTTAAATTAAGGGAGTTTCTATTAGATTTCACTTGTTTGCTAGTGGTTTTTAGGTCAACTTAAAGAAGATAAGAATTGAAAGCCAAAAGAACAAAACCGAGCCAAAATCAATAAAAAAAGAGAAGAAAACTACAAAATCCCTAAAAATAGGACAGTGCCACGTCGCCAACTTGGCTCTTCCACAATGCTTTTTCCTGAGAGCAAGCATTCAAGCAAGCGTAGCAGTGCTGGCGTAGCGTTGCGGCTTGGCGTTGAGGGTAGGAATCCATGAGCACACCGCGCGGCGCCATCTCACAGCTCGGCGACACCACCTTTTAATGTCGGTGAGCGCAACGACGCCATCTCATAGTGCCATGGCGCTAGCTTTCCTTATTTGAAAAATCTACAATTTTGGAAAGAAATTTAGGTGGCTAAGTCTATAAATTGAAGGATTTCCAACAACCTTAGGCACAGAGAACAACACAATAGAGAGCCTCAAAGAGTGAGTTCGCTACAAGGAAGAGAGAAAAGAGTTTGAGAGAGAGTTTGGTGCCTTTCGAGTTCCTGACGTGAAGATCAAGGACATCTTGGCAGTTCCTTCTCAATTAAGAGCTTTTTACAATAGAGTTTTTCTTTCTTTACTCTCTTTCTATTATGAAATTAGTCTTGAACATGTTGCCTAAAGCTATGAGTGACTAGACTTTTTAGTTTTATGGTATTAATGAATTGTTTATGAAGTTATGTTAATATTGTAGACTTTTCATGGTGTGTTGTAATGAATATGTTTTTCATTGTTTTTGTGCTTAATTCTTGGTGATTGGCCATCCATGCATGTTCGATTACATGTATGATTGAAGTAATTGTATGTCTAATTGGATCTATAACAATGAATTGTTATTAATCTATCAGGCGGATAGTTAGGTTAACAATGAAAGTTGCTAAAGACTACTCCTAATGCCATGTAACTTATATTGGTTTCAAGATGTTAGTAATCAATTAGGTTGCATGAAAAAAGGTTGTTTTTGATAGAAAATAATCCGGATTTATGTTTCTAGACTTAACCATATGAACTGCAATAAAATCCATGAATCTTAGAATGTTACATAATGAATTAAACAAGGATTCAATACCTTAGAACTCTTTTTGACTCTTGTATTCCAAATTTCCTTTCTTTTCTTATTAGCTTTTCTTAAATCACAACTTGAAGATGAATCATTGAATAAAATTGATTCAATTGTAGAATAGCTAAGTAATTTAAACCTTCACAATTGGATCCTTAAATGGAACGATATTCAAAATTTAACTGTCTTATATTATAACTTGACCCATACACTTGTGGTAACACGAAAATTGCGCATCAAGTTTTTGGCGCCGTTGACGGGGATCCAAAGAACGATTTTTATTGCTTAATATTCATAACAATTGATAGATCTTATTTTGAGGTGTATATTATTTTGGTTGCTAATTTCGTCGATTTATGCATCGTGATAATACTAACCTTCTCCCTCTTGATCCTGAGATTGTTAGGATGTTTAGAAGAAATCTAAGGGTTCAACACGTTCCCACCGAGGAGATGGCGGAGGACATACCGAAGGCAATTTGAGAACTTTCAACCGATACTACCGACAAATCAACACGGCATTATGAACGTGCCCATTGAAAAGTGCTTGAAAAGTGCTTTCTATTCTCTCAAATTAAGGGAGTTTATATTAGATTTCACTTGTTTGCTAGTGGTTTTCAGGTCAAAATAAAGAAAATTAGAAGTGAAAGCCAAAATATTAAAATCGAGCCACAATCTCGTGAAAAAGAGAAGAAAAATCCAAATCTACCAAAAATAGGGCAGCACCTTGGTGCCGGTAAGGCGTTGCCGCGATGCTTTTTCCCGAGAGCAGCCTCTGCCTTAGCACAGCGCCACCATCACAACGCTGTGGCACGACGTCGAGGGTAGGTTTCTATGATGCATAACGCCGTGGCGCCATTCAGCAGCGCGACAACCCATCCTTCAATGACGGTCAGTGCAACAACGCTATTTTCTGGCGCCATGGCGCCATCTTTCCTATTTTGAAAAATCTACATTTTTGGAAAGAATTTTGGTCGGTGAACTCTATAAATTGAAGGGTTTCCAGCAGCCCTAATCACCAATCTAGACATCAGAGATACAAAAAGAAGAGAATTGAGTGAAAGTTTATTAGAGAGTTCAAAGAGTGAGTTAGCTGCAAGGAAGAGAGAAAAGAGTTCAAGAGCGAGTCGTGGTGCCGTTCAAGCTCGATGTGAAGATCAAGGACATCTTGACGGTGCTTCCTCAATCAAGAGCTTCTTTTAAGTAGTGTTTCCCTTTCTTTACACTATTTCTTTGTTTATATTATGAACATGTTGCTTGAAGCTATGAGTGGCTAAACTCTTTAGTTTTAGGGTTTTGATGAATTGTTTATAAAGTTATGTTCATATTGTAGACTATTCATGGTTTTGTTGTAATGCTTATGCTTTTCTTTGTTATTGTGCTTAAGTTCTTGTTGAATGGCCATGTTTGAATGTTAGGTTAGATGTATGGTTGAAAGATTGTATATCTGCTTTCCTTTCTAGTTTTTCAAAATCACAACTTAAATTCTAATATTCAAATAAAATTGATTCAATTCTAGAATAGCTAAGTAACTTAAACCTTCACAATTAGATCTTCAGTGAAACGATATTCAAACTTCATCGTCTTATTTTATAACTTGACCCGTACAGTTGCGGTTAACACGAAAAGTGCGCATCACCCATCAATGTCAACAACTTTGAGCTAAAATTGGGATTGATTCAAATGGCTAGAGAGCTTGCCTTTAGAGGAAGAACAGAATGAAGATCCTCATAAGCACCTACAGTCTTTTTTAGAGATATGCAGAACGGTAAAGATGAATGGTGTTTCTAATGATGTTATTAAACTAAGACTTTTCCCCTTCTCTTTACAGGATCGAGCAAAGGATTGGTTGGAAACCATATCTTCAGATAGTATCACTACATGGGAGATCTTGGCTCGAGCTTTCTTGAACAAATATTTTCCACCGACTAAGTCCCAAAGGCTAAGAACGGAGATCGGTACATTTTGCTAACTTGAGGATGAGCAATTGTATGAGGCTTGGGAAAGGTATAAGGATCTCTTGAGACGATGTCCTCAACATGGCTATCCCAATTGGTTGCAAATTCAACTATTCTATAATGGGTTGTCAAGTTCAACAAAATCTATTTTTTAGATGCTACCGTCGGAGGCTCAATTTCACAAGAGGCCTATACCATACTAGAAGACTTGGCCACTGCATCTTACACTTGGCCATGTGAAAGATCTTCTACAATTATTCCAAAAGCCGTCGGATTTATGAGGTGGATGAGGTAAATTCTCTTAAAGCACAAATGCTTCCCTTACTAATCTCTCTCTAAATTGACTGCAGGGGGCCAAGCCCAAGTAAATTCACCATCTATTGCATCTCTTGCCACCATGGCTTCAGAGATGTCTATACAAAAGGAGTTGGAACAAGGAGACAATGAGACGACCAATTAGGTTGATAGAGGACACTATAGAGGCCACCACCAATAACAACAACTTCCAACTCATTATGATCCTAATTTGAGGAACCATGAAAACTTTTCTTATGCTAATAATAGGAATGTTTTGCAAGGTCATCCTGGTTTTTCTAATGTTGGTCCACCCCACACCGAGAAGAAGTCCAACCTAGAAGATTTAATGGTAGAGTTCATCAAAGAGTCTAAACGAAGGACCATCACATTAGAGAACACGGTACAAAGTCATGGCAAGGCTATTCATAATATTGAAGTACAAATTAGTCAAATAGCCATGTCTTTTCAAACAATGCAAAAGGGAAAGTATCCTAGTTGCCCTAAAAAGAATTGAAAGGAGGAGTGCAAAGCCTTGACTTTGAGGAGTAGGAAAAAACTGTCCACTCCTTTGATTGATTTCGAGGATGAGGAGCAAGAGGTAAATGAGGCCATCCATGAGCCTATCATAGAAAATGTACCCAAGGAGGCCATAGAAAAGGTAAAGGAGTCAACATCTTCAAGTAAGTCATTTAATCCTCTACCTTTTGTACCTAACACTTTGCCTTATCCTTAATGCTTTAGAAAGAAAGAAATAAACTCTCAATTTTCCAAATTCTTAGAATTATTCAATAAGTTTCATATTAATATCCCATTTGCTGAGGCTTTGGAGCAATGCTCAACTATGCTAAACTTATGAAAGATGTCTAAAAAGAAGAAATTTGGGCAATATGAGATGATTAGCATGATAAACGAGTGCAGTGCTGTGCTGCAAAAGAAGCTACACAAAAACTTAAAGATCTAGGGAGTTTTACTATACCTTGTACTATTTGGTCTTTAAATGTTACTAGAGCTCTTTGTGATCTTGGTGCTTCTATTAATTTAATGCCTTTATCTGTCTACAAGAAGCTTGACATTGGAGAAGTCCAACCTACCACTATCACTTCGTAGTTAGCTGATAGATCCTTGGCCTATCTTGGAGGTATTGTTGAGGATGTGTTAGTTAAAGCTGACAAGTTTATCTTCCTTGCAGATTTTGTAGTCTTGGACATGGAGGAGCACTCTGAGATTCCTATTATCCTTGGGCGCCCATTCCTAGCAACTGGGAAGGCCATCATTGATGTCCAACAAGGGAAGTTGACTCTAAGGGTGAATGATGAGAATGTTGTTTTTAAGATTTAGAAGTCCTTGAGTCATCATGATGAGGGTAGTACTTGCCATTCAATTGAAATAATTGATTAAACTATCTTTGAGCATGTTGAGGTTGTGCTTGCTATTGATCATTTAAAACAAAGCATAGTGGACTTCGATGTTGATAATATGGATACTATATTTGATGTAATTGCTTTGTATACTAAGTGGTTTGATAACATGTCGGTATGCACTAAAATGTATAAACCAATCTTCTAGCTCCTTTGCATGTTATTTACAATGTCAATGTTGAGAAACCTGTTTTAGAATTAAAAGTACTATCTCCTCATTTAAAAATGCATTCTTAGATGATATGTCTTCCTTTCCTGTTACTATATCTTCTTATTTAAATTTTGTGGAAGAAGAAAAGTTGTTGAAAGTGTTAAGAGAACATAAGTCTGCTATTGGTTGGTCTATTGAGGATCTTAAAGGCATTAGTCCATCAGTTTGTATGAACATAATTTTGATGGAAGATACCTTTAATCCTTCAGCAAAACACCAAAAGAGACTTAATCCTGCCATAAAAACAGTAGTCAAGAAAGAAGTGCTCAATCTTTTGAATGCAGATATCATTTATGCCATCTCTGACAGTTTATGGGTAAGTCATGTTCAAGTAGTACCCAAGGTGGTATGGTAGTTGTTAAAAAATGAAAAAGATGAGATGATTGCCACTGGAACAGTGACAAGATGGCGTGTGTGTATTTACTATAGGAAGTTGAATAAGGCCACTAGAAAATATCATTTTCCTCTTCCTTTTGTAGATCAAATGCTTGATAGACTTGCAGGTTATTCTCACTTTTGCTTTCTAGATGGATATTCTGGTTACAAACAAATTGTCATTCCTCATGAGGATCAAGAAAATACCACATTTACTTGTCCCTATGGGACATTTGCTTTTAGGAGAATGCCTTTTGGTTTGTGCAATGCCTTTGCTACTTTTCAACGTTGTGTGATGTCTATTTTTCAGGGCTCATTGAAGACATAATGGAGGTTTTCATGGATGATTTTTCTGTTTTTGGGTCTTCATTTGATTCTTGTCTTGCTAATCTTACTTGTGTTTTGCAGAGGTACCAAGATGCTAACCTTGCATTTGAATTGGGAGAAATGCCACTTCATGGTTAAGGAGGGTATCGTTCTAGGGCACAAAGTCTCAAAAAGAGTATTGGAGGTGGATAGGGCTAAAATCGCTGCCATTGAACAATTGCCACCTCCCGCTAATGTGAAGGGAGTTAGAAGCTTCCTAGGGCATGTAGGGTTTTATAGGAGATTTATTAAGGATTTTCTCAAAATTGCAAAGCCCTTGAGTAACTTGTTAGAAAAGGACGCTAAATTTGTATTTGATGATGCATGTCTACTAGCTTCTAATACTTTGAAAGAAATATTGATTTCCGCACCAATTATTGTTGTACCTGAATGGAGTCAGTCTTTTTAGATCATGTGTGATACTAGTGATTATGCTTTAGGAGCTGTTTTAGGCCAACGTAGAGATAACATTTTTAGGGCAATTTACTATGCTAGTAGGACTCTTGATAGTACTCAACATGAATATACTACTACTGAAAAAGAACTCCTAGCTGTTGTGTTTGCCCTTGATAAATTTAGATCATATTTACTTGGCTATAAATTATAGTACATGATCTTGAAATCAAAGATAGAAAAGGATGTGAAAATGTGGTTGCAGACCATCTATCTAGGATTGAGAATGGGGATGCTAACTCATGTCCCCCCATTGTTGAGATGTTCCTTGATGAACAACAGTATCAGGTGAAAGATAGTTTACCTTGGTTTGCTGACATTAACTATCTTGTAGGAGGACATTTGCCACTTGACATGAACACTCAATAGAGGAAGAGATTTGTAAAATCATGTGATAGGTGCCAACGTATTGACAATATTTCTAGACATCATAAGCTTCCCATGAAATCTATCTTTGAGGTGGAGCTCTTCGATGTCCGGGGTATTGACTTTATAGGACCTTTTCCTATATCTTCTAATGGCTACCTATATATTCTAGTTGCAGTTGATTATGTATCTAAATGGGTAGAATCCATAACTACTAGGACCAATGATGCTCGCACTGTTTTAAAATTCTTGCATAAGAACATATTTACACGTTTTGGCACACCTTGAGTTATTGTTAGTGATGAGGGTTCTCATTCTCACTTTTGCAATAAATTATTTGAATTCATGATGCAAAAGTATGGTGTTAATCACAAAATTGCCACAACTTATCATCCTCAAACTAATGGTCTTGCTGAGCTATCTAATAGGAAAATCAAGCAGGTTCTGGAAAAGACTGTCAAGATCAATAGGAAAGATTGGGTTTTAAAGCTTGATGATGCACTATGGGCCTACCGTACGGCTTTCAAAACCCCAATAGGTACTTCACCCTATAGGTTGGTGTTTGGAAAAGCTTGTCACTTACCGATAGAACTGGAGCATAGAGCTTATTGGGCCATCAAGAAGTTGAACATGAACTTTGAGAAAGCCGGTGAGAAGTGCCTCCTGGATATATCATCTTTTGTGTTTTATTCTTTTGAGTTGGTGAAAATAAATGTTTTGAAGTAAATGATATCTAAAATGCATGATATGATGAAGGAATGTAAATCTCATGTCAGCACAATGTAATTAAGAAACGCAAAGTAGCGAAGAATTAGACATGAATCCTGAGAGATTGTCAAGAGATTGATGTGCTTGATCTGTGGGAGAAATGACAGTTACAAATTTCACTTAAAATCACGTAATTACGCAAGAATGACGCAAGGCGCTGAATCAGCTTATGATGATGCAAGTCTGCCAGCGTTACAACACGGATCCTATAAAAAGGCAAACCTAAGGCTAAGAGGGTTGTTGAAATCTTCGAGAAAATTCTCAAGTGACACTAGAGTTATTTCCAGACGACAACTAGAGATGAACAACTCGAGAGAGAAGTTTTCCTTTCAATCATCCATCTCACGAAAAAAACTATCACGCAACTAGAGTTGGCAGATTTGAGAGATCGAGCATAGGCCGATTATTTCATGCTTTCTATCTTGTTCTTTACTGTCTTATGTTTCTTAGTGTAACAAAAGATTGTAATCTTTGAAACCTTTGATTCATTCCATTAATCTAGACATCCTTCATGTCTACCATTTTTTGTCCCTTATCATTTGTGTATTAACATCCATGAGTAGCTAAATTTCTTAAGGGTGAAGGGTTGTGTTGTTGTCTATTTAAGAAACAACGATTGGGTTATTTCATCTTACTGAATGTGTTGAATCTAATACTCATTTTCATTTAGTCAATCGAGATGAGTAGTAATAATCAACTGTTTGAGAGAGTAAGTGATTGTGGAAATCATTAAGCAAGGCTAAGAAGTATTTCTAGACATAGAAGTAACTTTAGAATTGAATATTCTCACATGCATCATGAGTGGTGCAAATTGAGAGTTGATAATATGAAACAATTCACTCTGCGTTTCTGGAAATAGGCAATAACCAACCTTAGCCTTGTTTTTCTTTCGATTCACATTTATACCTTTGTTAATTATTGCTGTGATGCATCATAATCCATTTCCCACCAATTTAGTATAGTTTTTTATTGCTTATTTACTTTTAACGCATTGTAACCATTTTTACTTTCTTGTTACACATATAGCTCAAATAATTAAAGAAAATTTGAAATCTGCAGTCCCTGCGTTCGACCTTGGACTCACCGAGAAACTTAATTTTGACTTATACTTAGGTTAAAGCTAGGAAAACTTGAATAATTAATAATGCATGCAATACACCTTAAAGTGGACAACAAGGTTTTGGCGCCGTTTCTAGGGACTATTGTATTGATTCAATTTTCTTGTTTGTTTTAGTTATAGGAATACCACAGTGGAAGAAGTATTATGAGTTTTATCCCTGCTAGAAACTCCAAACAGTATATAATCGACGAGACCACCTCAGAGTTTGATATTGACCTTGAAATTGAGATGACCTTTAGAAAAAGGATTAGACATAATAGACGAAGAAGGACCAACTGTAGCTTAGACAGAAACATGGTTGAACCATAGAACCATACTTAAGGTGATAGCCAGAATAACGCGAATGCAGATCAGCAAACGAACCCTATTTTGCTAGCACATGACAGAAACTGGCCGATGCGAGAGTATGCGTCGTTAAATTTATACGACTTTTCGCTAGGAATTTTACGCCCAACCTTCGAAGGAAATGGGAGGTTTGAGATTAAGCCTGTCATGTTGCAGATGTTGCAACCTGCAGGGCAATTTGGGGGTGCTTTTGGTGAAGACCCACATGCATATCTGAAAAGTTTTCTGGAGATATGTAATGCTTTCTCAATTGCGGGAGTGACACAAGATGGTATCCGACTATCTCTATTCCCGTTCTCTCTTAGAGATGAGGCACGACAATGGGCTTACTCATTTAAGCCAGGCGAGATTGCTACTTGGGAGCAAATGGTTTAAAAGTTTATGCAAATGTATTTTCCTCCGATAGTAAGCGCAAAAAGGAGACGTGACATTGTCACCTTTGAGCAAAACGATTCGGAGATGTTGAGTGAGGCTTGGACCCGATTCAAAAGGTTGGTAAGGAATTGTCCACACAATGGGATTTCTGATTGCATCCAAATGGAAATTTTCTATAGAGGGCTCAACAGACCGTCACAATTAGTTGCTGATGTGTCACACCCCTTCCCAGATTTCCTTCCCAACCTAGAAGTAGGTGCGACCTACACACACACTCGTCATCATATATCTTGAAACATCAATCAATACCAGATCAATTATACAAGACTTTATGCTAGTGAAGCGTCATGAGTTAAACATAAATTTTAAATTCTGATTTCTCAACTCATAATTCATAATTACAAGTATTTGTTCAACACACAGTACAAAACCCACTCTCGTTATACTACAAAGATCATGTATGACAAAACATGTACATAAACTGAATATTTACAACTATCCCAGAGAACTAATGTAGAGTCAGCCCAGACGAGGATCTTCTGTAGGCTAGGCGTCCCGGACACGCTCGCTACCTGAAACGAACAACAATAAACAAGAAAGAGTGAGCCTAAAGCCCAGTGAGTGCCTAAGATATGTAATTACAATTTAATCCTTGAGTTAACAATGTTCATAATAACTACTATATATATATTATTAGTACAGATTCCTGGGTCACTCATGCCACTAACAATATAACATAAATATCTTTCCAAGAGGTAGCGGAGCAAAGCTCAATGCTATTAACCTCATAATTCAATTTCTATTATTCATATATTCACATGCCTTCACATTTTGTCCTTCGGCGTTTCACTCAAGTGCTTTCTCATATTGTCCTTCAGCACTGAGTTCCATATCAATCCACTGCTCAAGTGCTTTCACTCGTGGTCCTTCAGCACCGAGCTATCATGTACTTATTTTCCATATGTCTTCTCACAAGGTCCCGCGACATTGGAATCCATCTCAATCAATTTCTCAAGTGCCTTCACCCATGGTCCTTCAGCACTGTGTATCATATATCATATCCCCATAGGCCTTCACAAATGGTCTTTCGGCCGTTGGTTGCATTTAGATAACATGCATACAGAAGTTCATATAACATACTTGTTTTCACTTGTACAATGTTAGAAATAATCCTTGGATGAATTAGAAAGTCACTCACGATTTATCTTAGGCCTCGAGCGGATTATATACTTTTCCAAGCTCTTCTTGGCTTGTAAAAACACATTTCTCACATTAGGTTTTCTTTGAACTCCTTTTCCATAATCATTAAGTATACATATTCATATATCATTCTCAATCCATTATTGAGACTCTCTTTTTCCAATGTATTCATAACTAGCGATACTCGATGTCACTAGCAAGACTACTAGCGAAATCACACCACTGGATACTACACTAGTGATACCGGAGTGAACTAGACTAGCGCGTTTACCTTAAGGAGCGATACCCAGCGAGACTTCAGCGAGAGTTGTGAGACGCAAAGCTCTTTGCGTTATCAGCGACACTCGTTTCGCTGCTCACTCTTCAGCTCCTTAGCGATACCACTGTCTAATGACACTTGAAATCACTGCTTCCTTCCTTCATTTTTAACTCTCTCTTTATCCTGCTAAAAACCATATTACAGCTTAAATCAGAACTTCCCCTCTTCTACAATTTTGTAAAGTAGTGAGTTTCTTAGCGTACCTCAAAATTTCAGGCCATAACTCGTCTTCGTTTGAGAACTGTTCCTAAATAACTTCGACTGCCTTGAATTGTCTAGCAATTCAACTTCGATTACTTCCTCCTAGAAATTAACACATTTTTGCTCAGATTTAGCTTAAACATCCTTCATGGAAGTTGCTAGGAATTGAATCAACTTACTAACCTCAAAATTTCAGTCCTAGCTTCAACTTCCGCAGCTCACTCTCCTTCAAATACCGATTGGTGTCCAGATTTATCAGCAACAATCAAGCTTCTGGTTCCAGCTTCAAAGTCACCATGAAAATGGTCTTGTTTCTGCTTGAATTCGATATAAACACCTTCTTCCACCTCTCCTCGTTGTTCTTCTGTGAAATGGAGTCAATCTGAGTTCGAAAATATGTCCAAAAGGATTTAATTATTCGATGCACTCACTTATATGTCAATATAAATCACCGACTTACCTGCTCTACCATCATCTTCCTTCTTGAATTAGCCAACGCAACCTTTCGTGCATGGCTTCGGCAATGCATAACCTCAACTTACCATGTCACTAATTGCCCAACGCTGAATAGTCGACTACTGTATGGCCCTCTTGGCCCCTTTTTTATGCACCAACGCATACCAACCTTCAACGCATACGCCATCTCAACACATAGCAATGCCAACTTCTAGCACATAGTAGCCTTCAACGCATACTTCTACTAACGCATATTGCACTCTCCTTCCTTCACATCTACTTCCATGCCGAGCTGCCCTCTTCAACGCATGCCTACCAGTGGCAACTCTTGTCAAGCTTAGACATACCCTCAACGCATAATCACCCATCACATGGCCAACACTTAGTCATTTTTGCTCTCACACAACTCGGCCAATTTTTCTTTACTCAATATCTATCTCATAGTTTCTTCTTACTTACCTTCTCTCATTCACAAGTACGGGGCTTACAATTACCACCTCCTTACAAAGATTTCGTCCCCGAAATCAGTAATGGTCGATTCCTAAACAAATAAATATGGATATTGTTTCATCATTTGCTCCTTTGGTTCCCATGTTGCTTCTTCTATTTCATGATTTCTCCATAAAACTTTAACCAACGGAATTACTTTAGTTCTCAGCACCTGGTTCTTTTCATCTAATATCTGCACAGGTTTCTCTTCATAACTCAAATCTTCATGAAGCTCCACTGGTTGTATTTCTAACACATGATTAGGATCTGGAACATACTTCCTTAAAACTGAAATGTGGAAAACATTATGTATCCTGGACATTTCCATTGGTAATGCTAGTCGATAGGCCACGGGTCCCACCCTTTCCAAGATTTCAAAGGGTCCTATATACCTAGGGCTCAGCTTTCCTCTTTTCCCAAATCTTAGGATCCCTTTCCATGGTGATAGTTTTAAGAATACCTTATCACCGACCTCAAATTCAAGATCCTTCCTTCTTTTATCTTCATAACTTTTCTGTCGGTCCCTAGCCACTTTAAGATTAGCTTTAATCAACTCCTCTTTTTCTGTTTTAGATTACACAATTTCCGGCCCAATCAACTTCCTTTCACCCACTTCTCCCCAGCACACCGGAGTTCTGTACGGTCTACCATAGAGTGCTTCATATGGTGCCATTCCAATACTTGCTTGGTAGCTATTATTATAAGCAAATTCCATCAAAGACAAATATTCGTCCCAGCTACCCTTAAACTGTAGTACACCGGCTCGTAACATATCTTCTAAAGCCTGTATCATCCTCTCCGACTGTCCATCAGTTTGAGGATGAAAGGCAGTACTAAATTGCAACTTGGTTCCTAGCGCCTTCTGCAAACTTCCCCAGAACTTAGAAGTAAATCTAGGGTCTCTATTAGATACTACAGTTACTGGTACACCATACTGACTCACAATTCTGTCCACATAAAGCTGTGCTAATCTATCCGGGGTAAATGTTGTCTTAACTGGTAGAAACCGGGCTATCTTAGTCAGTCGGTTTACTATTACCCATACACCGTCCATACCTATTGTTGTTCTCGGTAATCCAAATAAAAATTTCATAGTCATATGTTCCCATTGCCACTCAGGTACGGGAAGCGGATGTAGCAATCCTGCTGGCTTTTGATGTTCGGGTTTGACCTGTTGGCAGATTAAACACTTGGCCACATACTCAGCTATCTCCTTTTTCATACTCGGCCACCAATAGAATCTCTGCAATGTTCTATACATCTTGGTACTACTAGGATGCCTAGCATATGCTGAACTATGTGCCTCTTCTAAGATTAACTGTTTAATTTCTTGATTCTTTGGCACACAAGTTCTACCTTGTTTCAAAAGCACACCATCAGACCTGAGCTCATAATCTGATCTCCGCTGTGCTCTTACTTCTTCCATCAATTTCTTCATTGCAAGATCTTCTGACTGTTTTCTTGTCACCTCATCCACAAGTTTAGGTCTCAACTGGAAATGTGCTAGTAAAGCTTCTGTTCTGGTTACACTCAAGCTAGCTGCATTATCTTTAAATTCTTGTAATACGACCGCTCTAATTGCATTTACTCTCCCGACTACACTTCTGCTTTTCCTGCTTAATGCGTCAGCTACAACATTTGCTCTTATTGGGTGATAATTTATGGTACAATCATAATCTTTGATTAATTCTAACCACCTCCTTTGTCTCATGTTGAGTTCTTTCTGATCAAAGATGTATTTCAAACTTTTGTGATCCTTATAGATATGGCACTTCTCTCCGAACAAATAGTGCCGCCATATCTTTAGTGCCAATACCACCGCTGCCAGTTCCAGGTCGTGGGTAGGGTAATTAACTTCATGTGGCCTTAACTACCTAGAGACATAGGCTATAACTTTACCTTCCTACATCAGTACACAACCTAACCCCTGATGAGAGGCATCACAATACACTTCGAACTCCTTTCCCGTCTCCGGAAGTGCTAAAATGGGTGCCGTCACCAATCTTGTCTTTAACTCTCGAAAACTTCGTTCACATTCCTCATTCCACTCAAATTTAGTATTTTTCTTAGTTAATTGGGTCAGTGGCAATGCTATCTTAGAACATCCCTGTACAAAATGCCGATAATACCCTGCGAGTCCCAGAAAACTAAGAACCTCCGATACAGTCTTTGGCTGTTCCCACTTGGTAATTGCTTCAGTCTTTTAAGGATCTACACATACTCCCACAGCTGAAACAATATGCCCAAGGAACATTACTTGCTTCAACCAGAACTCGCATTTGCTAAACTTCGCATATAATTTCTTTTCTTTCAGAACCTGCAAGACAGTTCTAAGATGCTCCACATGTTCACTTCTACTTCCAGAGTACACCAGGATGTCATCAATAAACACAATTACAAACTAGTCCAAATAAGGATGGAAAATCCTGTTCATTAAGTCCATAATACTGCTGGGGCATTTGTCAAACCAAAAGGCATCACGAGAAATTTGTAATGTCCGTATCTTGTGCTAAAAGCTGTTTTTGGAATATCTGTCTCCCTGACCTTCAACTGATGATATCCAGATCTTAGGTCTATCTTTAAAAACATCGATGCCCACTAAGTTGATCAAACAAATCATCAATACAAGGCAAAGGATACTTGTTGCGCACAGTTACCTTATTCAATTGATGATAATCAATACACAGTCTTAGAGTACCATCTTTTTTCTTCACGAATAACACCGGTGCCCCATGGGGATACACTTGGTCTAATGTACCCCTTATCTACTAACTCTTGTAATTGCACCTTCAACTCCTGTAATTCTGATGGTGCCATACTGTATGGTGCCTATGAAATAGGTGTTGTTCCAGGAAGTAAATCAATAGTAAACTCCACCTCTCTATCAGGTGGTAATCCTGACAATTCCTCAGTAAACACATCAGGGAACTCTTGCACTACCGGTACATCCTCTAGTTTTAGCTTCTCTGACTTAGCTTCTGTTACATGAGCTAAATATGCTTCACAGCCTTTACTCAATAGCTTCCTGGCCTTTACCGCGGAAATTACATAGGTAGGAAGAATTCGCCTTCTTCCTTTAAAAACTACCTCGATCCGATCAGATTTCACTAACCCCACTTCTTTCTTGAAGCAATCAACTTTCGCATGGTATTTTGATAGAAAGTCCATACCAAGAATAACATCAATCTCCAATAATGCTAGAGGTAACAGATTAACTAACCATACCATGTCATTAATCACAATTTCACACTCAAAGTAAGCATGTTCTATCACAATAGTTTCCCCAATAGGGGTGTTCAATAACAATGTTTCAGGCAAGTGTTCTACTTTTTTATTTATATGCACAGCAAATTCACGAGACACAAATGAATGGGTAGCCCTTGAATCTATCAATACATGCGCATTGTTAGAGCAAATAGTGAGCATACCCGTGACTACATCCGGTGCCATCTCGGCCTCCTACTGTGTCATAGCAAACACCTATCCCTGTTGTCTTGGTCTCCCTACATGACCTCTCTGTCGACCTTCTCTATTCCCTTCTTTGGCTTCCATCTCCCGCCTGGTCTGGTTTACTGTCTACGATACAGTTCTCTGTGTTACTTCTCTTCCTTTCTTAGGTTGAGGACAATCTCTTTTGAAATGTCCTGATTGTCCGCAATTAAAACAAACATCAGACCATGCAAAACACTGCCCCCAATGGTTGCTACCACAAGAAGTACAATATGGTTTATGTGCTGAACTAGCCTCAGATTCATTACGTTGACTGAACTGTGAGCATCCTGTAGGTACAGATGTCTGAGGAAACCTCCCTCGTCCCTTCTGCGGATTCCCTCCTTGTGGTCCCCTTGGGAAGAATGAACCACTAGATCAGGCCTTAAACCTTCCTTTACCAGAGACTCCTGGTGCAAAACGTCATCCCTCACCTCGGTAAGTTTGCTCCCGAGATGAGTAATAAGTCTGGCCAGTCCTACTTCCACCTCTGCCAAATCCATCTCCCGCTAAACTCTTCTCTACTCTCACAGCTGCTTCTACTAATTTTGGAAAATTAGTCCATTCTGTGCTTGCCATCACTAGGGTCAGGATTTCACGGCGCAAGCCTTCCTCGAATCGCTTGCACTTATCTGCTTCTTCTGCTACTAATGCCAGGGCATACCTGGCAAGCTCGATGAATTTCCTCTCATATTCAGCAACTGACATATTCCCCTGCACTAGATTAAGGAATTCCTTTCTTTTCTCATCGCAATAGGACTTAGGGTAGTATTTTTCCTGAAAATATTTTTTAAAGTCTGCCCATGTTAAAGAGTCCACATTTAAGTTCTGGTGCTCAGTCAAATGCCACCAATCTTTAGCCCCTTTCTGGAGCATGAAAGTGGCCAAATCAAGTTTCCTGTCTTCCGGACAATGCATAACTCTGAAACATTTCTCTATTTGATTTAACCATGCTTCAGCTTCTGCAGGATCTGTGGTGCCTTCAAACACTTGGGCACCCAAGGCTTTAAACCGTTCTACCCCGAACTTTCTCTCAGGATCTCCCTGAGCTGATTCCATACTGGCTACCATTATCTGTGCTATTCTGCTAAAGATTTGTTCTTCCATATTATTACTCGCCTGAGGATTACTAGATTCTCCTTCAGACGTTTGCCTCTCCTCTTCGGTAGCATGTGATGTCTCGGCGCCTTCCTGCCTACCTCGTCTGGTGCCTCTGGGCATGTTCCTATAACATAGTATCTAATCAATTTACTATTACATGTTCCTAACTACTATGCATGATCTCACAGCCCAAAACCTTATGCTCTGATACCAAATTGTCACACCCCTTCCCAGATTTCCTTCCCAACCTAGAAGTAGGTGAGACCTACACACACTTATGCCAGTGAAGCGTCATGAGTTAAACATAAATTCTAAATTCTGATTTCTCAACTCATAATTCATAATTACAGGTATTTGTTCAACACACAGTACAAAACCCACTCTCGTTATACTACAAGGATCATGTATGACAAAACATGTACATAAACTGGATATTTACAACTATCCCAGAGAACTAATGCGGAGTAAGCCCAGACGAGGATCTTCTGTAGGCTAGGCGTCCCGGACACGCTCGCTACTTGAAACGAACAACAATAAACAAGAAAGCATGAGCCTAAAGCCCAGTGAGTGACTAAGATATCTAATTACAATTTAATCCTTGAGTTAACACTGTTCAGAATAACAACTATATATATATTATTAGTACAGATTCCTGGGTCACTCATGCCATTAACAATATAACATAAACATCTTTCCAAGAGGTAGCGGAGCAAAGCTCAACGCTGTTAACCTCATAATTCAATTCCTATTATTCATATATTCACACGCCTTCACATTTCGTCCCTCGACATTTCAACTCTCAAGTGCTTTCTCATATTGTCCCTCAGCACTGAGTTCCATATCAATCCACTGCTCAAGTGCCTTCACTTGTGGTCCCTCAGCACCGAGCTATCATGTACATGTTTTGTGATAACTTGTAGAAATACAAGTTATTATAGCCTTTTTCTTACAAAAGTAGAGAATAAATAGAGAAGCATGCGATAGTTTAAGCTAAATTCTACTAATAAATCTTCCTACGCGTTCTACTCCTGTATTTTTATGAATATAATAATTTTACCACTTTTTGAGCCTACAACGCATGTTTTAACGTAGGAATGCAAACGATGAGTTGATAACCTCTTAACATAAGACTGTGCGTTAGCAACCTATGACTCGTTGACATCTGCCAAACTTCTCCATGAACGCATAATTATGAAAAACGCAAGGAGAGGAAAATTAGATCATAATTTTGAGAGATTGTCGGAAGATTGACATACATAATTTGTGGCTAAAGTGGTGGATCTAAATTGACCTGAGAATTACGCAATTAGGCGAGATGGATGCATGATAATTGTGAACGCAACATCTATAAAAGGGCAGTCCCGCAAGATGAGAAAGGGTTGTTCATTCTCGGAAGAATTCCTAAGTGATAGCAGAGTTCTCTCGAGAAGACAACTGGAGACGAATAACTCGAGAGAGAAGAGTCTTCCGTCCGCCTGACCACTTCACAGCAGAACCTCACGCTTCCATCCCGGTGACTCAAGACAGTGATGCCCTTTTCCTGCTTTCTATCTTGTTTTTCTAGTTTGATTTTAGATTTGTGTCAAGACATTGAGCTATCTAAAGTTGTATTCCATTCATCAATCTATATTTCTTCCATGTCTACTCATTTCTCTACATTGTTCGCTTTCTACTTTGAACCCATGAGTAACTAATCTATCACGGGTTAAGGGTTGCGTTAGCATCTAAATAAGAACCATAGTGTAACTATTGGATCTTGTCAATTGTAATCTTAATCTGATGTTTATGTCCATCTAGCTAATCATATAAGTAGTAATAATCAGATTGCTCGAGAGGGTAAGTGATTGTTGAACTCAATTGACAAGGCCAAGTAGTGTTGCCTAGACATAGGAACAACCTTGGCACTTAACACTCTCCTATGCATTATAGACATATAACGCATAGCGGCTGACAACCGGGAGAAGAGTCGCAAGTATGAATAGACTATCACCATGCGTTTCTGATGTTAGATGTTAACCAACCCTAAACCTGTTTTTACCTATTCATTAAATTCACCTAGCTGACTTTGCTGTGTCGCATGCCTTTTCATCTTCCACATTTTAGTTTAGTGTACATGTTATCGCTTCCTTTAGATTAGAAACAAACACCTCTCTCGAATTATTCTTGGTTACCACTACAACGCATATAATCCACTTAAATAAAGAATCAATATAATCCCTGTGTTCGACCTCGAACTCACCGAGAAAACCTACTCCTTTGCTTATACTTGGGTAAAGGATAGGAAAACTTGACAGATCACAAATGTATAGCATTAAGCATAAGAAAGACGAATAGTATGTTAAACGCATAGGAAGCTTAATAATAATAGATAGACGCAGTAACAAGTTTTGCACTTCAGATCTGCATTGCATCGTAACAACAAGTTTTTGGCGCCGTTGCCGGGGATTATTGTATTGATTTTTTTTTTTGGATTGTTTATGTTGTAGGAATTCCTCAGTCGAAGGAGTATAGCAAGTTTCTCTTCTGTCAGAAGCTTCTAACAGTATATGAGTGACGGGAGCATCCCAACACTTGATATTGACCCAGAGATTGAGAGGACATTCAGAAGAAGGACAAGACAGAATAAACAAAGAAGGAACAACTGAGCTACAGAAGAAAATATGGACGCACAACACAATCAGCCTCAGGTTCGTCAAGGTGGGGTTAGGCAAAACGCAGATACACAAGAGCATGCAGACCAAGAGATAAGCCCAATTCTCTTGGCGCATGATAGAAATCGCCCAATGAGGGAGTATGCGTCGCCCAACCTGTATAATTTCGCACCAGGAATTTTACAACCAACCTTTGAAGGTAATGGAAGGTTTGAAATGAAGCCAGTGATGTTGCAGATGTTGCAAGCCGCAAGGCAATTTAGGGGTGCAATGGGTGACGACCTGCATGCACACTTGAAAAGCTTCTTAGAGGTATGTAGCACATTCTCCATGGCTGAAGTACTGCAAGACAGCATCAGGATGATGTTATTCCCTTTCTCCATAGTTGTGTGCAATATGGTGAGAGACACCTGTATAATATGTGTCCTTACAATCCACAATCTGTTTACTATGTTCAGAATAATCCATACGCTAAAACATATAATCCGGGTTGGAGAAACCATCCTAACTTTGGATGGGGAGGAAACCAACAACAGACGCAGGGAACTGAGCAACAGCCGCAGAGAAGCAACCCTCATGTTCACAACCAAGGTATCCAAGAGCATCAGCCACAAAGAAACCAGTCAGCAAACACATCATCATCATCCATGGAAGCTCTAGTACGAGAATATATCAGTAAGAATGATGCAATGCTCCAAAATCAGGCCACTGCAATTCGCAATTTAGAAGTTCAAATGGGACAAATTGCAGGTGAGCTCAAAAACAGACCTCAAGAAGCATTGCCAAGTAATACCGAAACCCCACGAGGCAACAGTAAAGAACAACGTCAAGCTATGACATTGAGGAGTGGGAAAACTCTTCCCACTGAGACACAAGACCAGAGGACACAAGGAAACCTGCAGCCTCACATCACTCCACAACCAACTCCAACAGCACCAACCAATGATCCACAACCATCATCAATCACCACAATTGCTCAAGAGCAGGAGAATAGAGGGAGGAGAGAAAAAGCAACACAGGCAGAACCTGCGTCGGTATATCAAGATACCACTCCCCCTATGCGTCCACCCTTTCCTCAACGCCTAAAGAAGAAAAATGATGAGGGCCAGTTTCAAAAATTTATGAACGTTCTCAAACAACTTCACATCAACATTCCATTGGTGGAAGCCCTGGAACAAATGCCAAGTTATGTCAAATTTCTAAAAGACATACTATCCAAAAAGAGAAGGTTTGGAGAATTTGAGACTGTAGCATTAACGCAGGAATGTAGTGCGTGTTCAAAAACAATATACCTGCTAAAATGAAAGATCCAGGGAGTTTTACATTGCCATGTTCCATAGGAGGAATGGACGTAGGCCAGGCATTATGCGACTTAGGAGCCAGTATAAATTTAATGCCACTGTCTATATTCAAGAAGTTGGGTATAGGAGAAGCACGGCCCACTACAGTCACACTTCAATTTGCGGACCGCTCCATCAAGCACCCCGAGGGCAAAATCAAGGATGTTTTTGTGAAGGTGAACAAATTCGTCTTCCCAGCCGACTTCATAATCCTGGATTATGAAGTTGATAGAGAGGTGCCTATTATCCTAGGAAGGGGAACTAGCAATTCATGTGGACGACCAGCAGGTAAAGTTTAATGTCTTTAATGCGTTGAAATATCCTGATGATTTTCACTCTTGTCAGATGATTGAAGATATAACTGAAGAAAAGGCAAGCATTATAGACGCATGGTCAGAAGATGAAACAATGCTGGATGAAATGGATGAGGAAAAAGAGGTGGAAATCGGTGTAATCTCCAACGCAAGCTTTGAACGCCTAGATTTTTGCAACCAATCAACGGAGAAGACAAAGCCATCTCTAGAAGAACTGCCAAACCTTGAGCTAAAAACACTACCGACACATCTTAAGTATGCATATTTGGGAGAAGATAGCACACTACCGGTCATCATATCCTCTGCGTTGACCACAGACTATGAAAAGGCTTTGCTGCAAATACTCAGAAATCATATCGAAGCCATTGGATGGACCTTAGCGGACATAAGAGGAATAAGCCCTTCATACTGTATGCATAAAATTCGGTTGGAAGAGGGTAAGGTAGGTTCAGTAGAAAGGCAGCGCAGGTTTAACCCAGCCATGAAGGAGGTTGTGAAGAAAGAAATCATCAAATGGCTCGACGCAGAGGTCATTTATCCAATCTTTGACAGCAGCTGGGTAAACCCAGTTCAATGTGTACCAAAGAAGGGGGGATGACAATGATTACGAATAGTAAAAATGAGCTGATACCAACATGAACGGTCACTGGTTGGCGCATCTGTATGGACTATCGCAAGCTGAACGTGGCGACAAAGAAAGATCACTTCCCATTGCCATTCATCAACCAGATGCTAGACAGGCTAGCAGGAAATGAATTCTTCTACTTCCTTGACGGATATTCTGGCTATAACCAGATCATGATAGCTCCGAAAGATCAAGAGAAAACAACGTTCACTTGCAAATATGACACCTTTGCATTCAGACGCATGCCATTCGGGCTATGTAACGCACCAGGAACGTTCCAAAGGTGCATGATGGCAATATTTTCCAAATATCTAGAACATTCGGTGGAGGTGTTTATGGACGACTTCTCAGTATTCGGGGAATCATATGAATGCTTGGCCAACCTGGAACGCGTATTAAAGAAATGCGAAGACACAAACCTAGTCCTCAACTGGGAGAAATGCCACTTCATGGTCATTGAAGGTATTGTGTTGGGACATAAGATTTCTAAGGTTGGACTAGAAGTTGATCAAGCAAAAATAGATGCGATAGCCAAGCTGCCAACCCCTACAAATGTAAAGACTTTGCGAAGTTTCCTAGGTCATGTGGGCTTTTATAGAAGATTCATCAAAGGATTTTCGCAAATCGCAAAACCACTAAGTGCACTGTTGGAAGCTAATAGGGAGTTCAACTTTGATAACGCATGTCTGCATGTGTTTGAGTCTTTAAGGCAAGCCCTAAGCACCAGTTTTAGTTGCACCAGACTAGTCTCTCCCATTTGAGCTGATGTGCGACGCAAGTAACCATGCAGTGGGAGCAGTGCTGGGGCAAAGGAAAGAGAAAATCATGCACCCGATCTTTTATGCTAGTAAAACATTGAACAGGACTATACTACTACTGAAAAGGAAATGTTAGTCGTAGTCTTTGCAGTTGACAAATTTAGGGCATATTTGGTAGGGTCAAAGGTGACCATCTATACTGATCATTCTGCGATCAAGTATTTAATGGCGAAAAAGGACGCAAAGCCTAGACTCATTCGATGGATCTTATTGTTGCAAGAATTTGATTTGGAGATCAAAGATAGGAAGGGAACCGAGAATCAGGTTGCGGACCACCTATCTAGGTTGGAAAATAAAGAGGTCCAAGAAAGTTGAAGTGATATAGAGGAGTGGTTCCCAGACAAGCACATCATGAACGCAGAGAGTCAGGAACCGTGGTATGCAGACATAGTGAATTATTTGGTCCACAACCAATGGCCAACGCTCAACAAAGGAAGAGGCTCCGACACAAAAGTAAGTTCTACTGCTCGGATGAGCCATATCTATACAGACTTGGCTCGGACCACATCTTGCATCGATGCATTCCAGAATATGAAACGCATAGCATTCTGAGAAGCTGTCATGAAGCACCTTACGGAGGACACTTCGGGGACAGAGAACAGCTGCAAAGGTATTGTAGAGTGGGTATTTCTGGCCCACATTATTCAAAGACGCAAGGGCATATGCAGTAGCTTGCGATCGTTGTCAGAGGACAGGCAATATTTTCAATTGAAATGAGATGCCTCTGAACTCAATCCTGGAAGTTGAGTTGTTCGACGTATGGGGAATCGATTTTATGGGACCATTCCCTCCATCTTGCGGTAATCAATACATCCAAGTAGCGGTTGACTACGTATCAAAATGGGTTGAAGCAGTGGCCTATGCAAAGAATGACGCAAACACGGTGTCCAAGTTCTTAAAAAGACAAATCTTTTCTCGATTTGGGACACCAAGGGCGATAATTAGTGATGAAGGTGCACATTTTATAAATCGCATAATCACTAACTTATTGACAAAATTTAATGTCTCGCATAGGGTAGCAACTGCCTATCACCCACAGACAAATGGCCAAGCTGAGATAACAAATAGGGAGATTAAGTCCATACTTGAAAAAGTTGTGAGTACATCAAGGAAAGATTGGACGAAGAGATTAGATGAAGCTCTCTAGGCATACAGAACGATATTTAAAACACCCATAGGCATGTCACCCTATGCGTTGGTGTTCGGAAAAGCATGCCATCTCCCGTTAGAGCTGGAGCACAAGGCCATGTGGGCCATGAAGAAGCTCAATCTAGACCAGGACGCAACAGGCGAAGCAAGAAAGTTTCAATTAAACGAACTCATGGAGTGGAGACATTCAGCTTATGAAAACGCAAAGATGTATAAAGAAAGGACCACAAAATGGCAAAACAAAAATATCAGTAAGAAAACGCTATACGTCGGACAGAAGGTCCTATTATTTAACTCAAGATTGCGTTTATTTCCAGGTAAGCTGAAGTCTCGCTGGTCTGGACCATTCATAATCAAGGAAGTGTTTCCGCATGGTGCTGTCAAGCTAACAAATGAAGATGAAACTACCTCCTTCAAGGTCAATGGACAAAGGGTAAAACCCTACCACATTGGAGAGCTGGAAATCGTCAAAACCTCCATTGACTTATGCGAGTGTAATAACTGGAGCTTGCGTTGAAGGGTCCCTGCGTTGCTGAACACCTACTTTTCCAGGGACGCTTTCTTTTACTCTTGTCTTCTTCCTTTTTATTCATATTTGTATTAGTATTTATTTATTTTATTTTATTTCACTTCATTCTACTGTATTTTTTTCTTCTTCTTCTTTGCTTTCTTTCTTGTATTCGCACTTTATTTTTAGTATTTACTTTTCATTCTTTGAATTCAATTTTAGGAGTAGTTTAAATTAAATAAGCATGGAATTATGCGTCGAGCTTCAATTGAAACTCTGATTTCACCGCATACTCTACTATTTATGCTACGTTCAACGCATAAGTGAACTGAGAACCATGCGTTCATCAGTTATGCGTTTACCAATTAAATGAATGCGTTTCAGAAAGAGCAAGCAGAGGAACGCATGCATCTTTTGAGTCGATGCGTTTTCCCAGAAGCACTCGAGTGCTTATTTGCGTCATTAGCCGCCCATCACACTTGATGGGTGTGCGGCTCAATAAATTTGCCTAGATCAGCGGGATTTCGGATATCGCGTATCTACATTTAATGCCGACTGTAAGCCCCATACTTGTTATTGAGAGAAGGTAAGTAAAAAGAAATTATGGGGCATGTAAGTAAAGAAAATTGGCTAAGTTGGGGGAGAGTGAAAATGGTTAAGTGTTGGCCATGCGATGAGTGACCATGCGTTGAAGGATGTTTAAGCTTGACAAGAGTTGCCACTGATAAGCATGTGTTGAAGAGGACAGCTTGGCGGGGAAGTAGATGTGAAGGGAGAAGGAACAGAAGTATGCGTTGAAGGCTACTATGTGCTAGAAGTTGGCATCACTATGCGTTGAGATGGCCTATGCATTGAAGGATGGAATGCATCGGACATAGAAAAGTGGCCGAGAGGGCCATGCGGTAATCGGCTATTCGACATTGAGCAATCAGTGGCATTGTAAGTTGAGACTATGCGTTACCGAAGCCATGTGCGGAAGGTGGCGTTGGCTAATTCCAGAAGGAGGATGATATTAGAGCTGGTAAGTCAGTGATTTATATTGACATATAAAAGAGTGCATCGAATAATTAAGCCTTTTTGGATATATTTTCGAACTCAGATTAACTCCATTTCACAGAGAACAACGAGGAGAGGTAGAAGAAGGTACTTATATCGAATTTGAGTAGAAATCGGATCAGTTTCAAGATGATTTTGAAGCAGGAACCAGAAACTTGATTGTTACTGATAGATTTGGACACCAATAGGTGTTTGAAGGAGAGTGAACCGAGGACGTCGATGCTGGAACTGAAATTTTGAGGTAAGTAAGTTGAGTCAATTCTTAGCAACTTCCATGAAGGATGTTTAAGCTAAATCCGAGCAAAAATGTGTTAATCTCTAAGAAGAAGTAAGCGGAGTTGAACTGCTAAGCAAATCAAGGCAGCCGAAGTTATTTGAGAATAATTCTCAAATGAAGACGAGTCATGGTCTAAATTTTGAGGTAAGCTAGGAAACTCACTACTTTACAAGATTGTAGAAGAAGGGAAGTTCTGATTTTGGTTGTAATATGGTTTTTAGTAGGATAAAGGAAGAGTTTGAGGGGAAGGAAGGAAAACAGTGATATCAAGTGTCGCTAGACAGTGGTATCGCTAAGGAGCGGGAGAGTGAGCAGCGGAACGGGTGTCGCTGATCAACGCAAAGGAGCTCTGCATCTCACAACCCTCGTTGAAGTCTCGCTAGGTATCGCTTCTTAAGATGATATCGCTAGTCTAATTCACTCCAGTTTCGCTAGTGCAGTACCCAGTAATGTGAATTTCGTTGGTTGTCTCGTTAGTAACATAGAGTATCGCTAGTCATGGATATGCATACCTAATGATTTTTGAAAAATGAGTGCGAAGGAAACCTAACATGAGAAATGTGTTTTATAGGCCAAGAAGAGCTCGGAAAAGCATACAAACCTCTCGGGGCCTAAGACAAACTGTGAGTGGCTCTCTAATTTGTCCAAGGATCATCGTTAATAATGTGCAAGTGAAAACAAGTATATTATGTGAACTCTTGTATGTGTGATATCTAAATGCAAACCACGGCCAAAGGACCCTATGTGAAGGCCTATGGAGATATGATATAAGATACACAGTGCCGAGGGACCATAAGTGAAGGCACTAGTGAAATTGATTGAGATAGTTTCCAATGCCGAAGGACCTTGTGAGAAGGCATATGGAAATCAATACATGAAGGCTAAGTGCTGAAGGACCATGAGTGAAGGCACTTGAGCAGTGAATTTATGATGAAACTCAGTGCTGAGGGACATTATGAGAAGGCACTTGAGTGTTGAAACGCCGAAGGACGAAATGTGAAGGCATATGTATATATGACTATATGAATATTAGGAACAGAATACTTGATATGAGGTTAATAGCATTGAGCTATGCTCCGCTGCTTCTTAGAAAGATATCTATGCTATTTTGTTGAATGGCATGAGTGATCCAGCAATCTGTACTAACAAGATATATAGTAGTGTTATAATCAGCATTAACTCAAGGATTAGATTGTAATTGATATTTTAGTCACTCACTGGGCTTTAAGCTCACGCCTTTTTGCTTATTGTTGTTCGCTTTAGGTAGCGAGCGTGTCCGGGGCGCCTAGCCTACAGAAGATCCTCGTCTGGGCTTATTTGGTTTTAGTTCTCTGGGATAGTTGTAAATACTCAGTCTAAGTACATATTTTGTCATATATGATTTTGTGGCATAACGAGCATGAGTTTTGTACTGTATGCTGAACAAATACACTTGTATGATAAATTATGAGCTGAGAAACCTTATGTAAAACTTATGATTACCTTATAATGTTTCATTAGTATAAACGTTTGTACATTTGATCTAGTATCAAATTGTGTTTCAAGATATAAGTTGACGTGTATGTGTATAGGTTGCACCTACTCCTAGGTTAGGAAGGTAATCTGGGAGAGGGTGTGACACCGACGACTTAATTAGCCCTTTATTAACGCGATCCGGTTTTCCATTTACCATTTTCAAAACCCCTTCATCTCTCAAACCTCCAGCTGCATTCTTCGCACTTCTGTCTATGTCTAGCCAATCAGACTCATAAAATCAAGAACGCCTCGTCGGCGACGTTTCCCCAATATCTTCCTACAATACCTAGTATTCGACCTCATCTTCTTCTTCATTTGAACTGCGCCCAGTCCCCGAGGTATTTCCTAACCCTCGAGCTCCATTTTTCTCTTCCACTCGACCTGTGAGGCCTTTTGCTTCTCCAGTCCACCCTAGACCTCCAAACCCCAAACCTCCATTTATCCCAAATTTTTCTGCATCCCGAATCAAGGCTAGTGCCCAAAGACCGCCTATTTTTCCGACCATTCTTCAGACCTTTAGTCCGTCCACCAGTAGTCGATCTTGACTCAGACGACTGTGTGGAAGTCCTGAACATTCAACCCCTGAGCCGAATCGAACCAGCACCTACTCCAAAACCTAAAAGCCAAGTCAAGTCCTGTATCCCAAAGCACAGAATGAAGAGTGTTAAGGAGTTTTCCGCCGCAAACATCAATGCCGGAAACCAACGTCTAAGCATGAAAAACTCCAAAGCCGAGCAACTGGGTCCTGGAACAGTTCGCGATGAAGCTAGCACACTGTATGGACGTAGTGAAATTCGCCGCAAAGACGAGCGGAATGTCTTCGGCGATATCTTCGAGAGGATTGCTCAAGAGGAAAGAGACGCAAAGGCTAGGGATGATGACGGGGAGGTCAACCAACCTTTGCCTTTTCAAGACATCCCAGCACAAGAGGGACTGATGAAGTGGGGGGAGGAGTAGAAGAGGATGTGGTTGTGGAAGAAGGGGAAGTGAACTTTGCGCGTCCCCCAGACGAATGGATAGCACACATTCTCAACGGCCTGCGGGACCCGTTGAAGCATGCATTTTAGATGCAAGAAGTGAATCACCCTCACCGATAAAAGAGGACCAGAGTCAGCCAAAACAGACTCGGGAGGGTGAAGAGACTGGGGGAAATAAGGAAGGAGACGTCGCCTACAGCAAGGAGGTCGTAGGTGAGACAGTCAAAACGCATGGGTTAGTCCCTGCGTCTATCAGTCCTGAGGAGACGACCGTAGACTCCAATGAAGGACCTATCAAAAAAGTTGTGATGGCCATAGAGGCCAAGAGAAGAAGAGAAGAAGAAGAAGAAGTGGTACCCGTGATAAGGAAGAAAAGAAGGGTATCAGAAGAAACTGCCAAGGATGAAGAGCCGAAGAACGCAGAGCAAGGAGACGGTCTTGAGTCCCCTATTACAGCAACATCCTTTGATCGGCTGGTAGAGAAGATGGAGAAGAAAAGGTCCAAGTTGAGGAAAGAGCTCAGGGCCCTAAGAAAAGGAGTATAGAAAATTGCTAAGGATGCATTGTCCAGCAAAAAAGTGAGCAGGGTAGTGCGACCTGAGGAAGAATTAGAAACGCAAGGCCTTCCTGATCCTCAAATTGACAAAGCTGCTATGGCATTAGAGGAGGAAATGAGGGAAGAAGAAAGAATAGAAAAAGGCAGCTAAGGAGCTTGAAAGAGAGTTGCAAATAGAAGAAGATAAGGAGCTGGCTGCACGAATAAATGCCTAAGAAGATAGGGAGGGCAAGAAGAAAAAGAAAAAGAAAAGTAGGCACCACTCACCTACAAGGAAGGAACGCATAGGGGAGGATGCGTTAGAGGAGCAAGGTACCAGCACCTTGAAAAAGAAGAAAAAGAAAGTGACTGACGTGGCCAAGAGCAAGAAAAAGACAATGGATAAAATACCTGCCAAGGCCAAAGGAAAAGAAAAGGTGGCGGATGCGTCACCAAAAAAGGAGGGAAAAGGGAGACGCAGGGCGTTCCCTGATTTACTGATGTAGGTGGGATTTTTCCCCGAAGAAGCCCCATTGCCGCCGTACATCACTAAAATCATCGACTACCACGGTTGGAGAAATTTATGTTCCAGCACTCCTTGGATCCAACCTGACTTAGTCCGCAGCTTCTATAACGGACGCATTGACGAAGAGGAGGATGTGATAGTAGTTGAAGAAAATGAGGTTGCATTCAACGCAAGGGAAATAAACGCAATATATAAGTTGAGGGACAATGCGGATGCAGAAGGAAACAAAATAATAGAATCAACTCTACCGGAGTTAATGGAAGACGCAATCCGTGTATTGGCAAAGCCCGGGGCAAAGTGGGACGTATCACCCACAGGCATTAAAACTTTGCCTGCTAATAGCCTACAGCCAGAGGCAACCTGTGGGTATACTTGGTGAAGAAGCGGCTAATCCCAACGATGCATGACAGCACAGTGTCAAGGGACCGGGTAATGGCAACTTATTGCATTATGGGTCGCATTCTCCTTGATGTAGGACGCATAATTGCGGCACAGATAAGAGGGGTCTTCAATAAACCAAGAGGCCAGCTCTTTTTCCCCACACTTATCATGAACCTATGCGCCAATGCTGCCATCGAAAGGCCGACAGAAGTATTAGACGCAGAGAAGATGATCGAAGTCAATGGGGTAATCGCCCATAAGACTCTGAGTCGGTTGATGAGAGGATCGCAACATCTGCCAGAGCCTGCTAAGGCCACCAAAAGACCTCATCAACCCACTCAATCAACTAAAGTGTCGCCTCCGAAGCCGCAAATGCAGAAGAAGGGGAAGTCATCCAAACAGAAGTGCAAGACTGTGGCAAGTCTTTATGCCACCATTAGACCATCCCCTTCTTCAATTCCTTCACCCCCACTTCCAACAACCAGAAGAGAACTAACTCCACCTCCTCCTAAGACGCATCGCCCATAACCCTCTCAACCTCAACCTTCCACAAAACCTATCTTTCCAACCTCCTCAATAAGAGTTGATGACTCACACTACAGAGATTTTGGTGCAACTACTATGCGTCCATCATCCCCAGCGTTTGATGAAACTCCATCAACCTCTGGCCCTCAGCCAACCCATACTCAACCACAATCGCAGCCTCAACCTCAAGAAGCCCAACTCGACCTCGACTGGGAGACAGTGCAAACATACCTGCAACAATCAATCTTGCATCCAATGATGCATTCAATGAATATGTTAGCACGCTGGCAGACGGAACAGTTTCACTTTCCATTGAATTACATTCATCAACTGTTTTCGATTCGACTGGAAGTCCCGCCCCCTAACATTCCTGAACGCCTACAACATCCACTTGTCTTCCCAATGCTGCAACGCCCTGCACTTGAGCAGAAACGTAAACCTGATGAAGAGAAGTCAGATAGTTAAAATTTAGGGGTGTAGTCAGAGTTGTATCTTCTTTACAGCTTTCCTTATATTTATCTTCAATAGAATGTATGCGTTTGTGGGAAAAGAATTAATAGAATGAAAATTTCTCCATCTTATTGGGTTTCTAATTACCTCTTTGCATTGTCACTTGTTGTAAATTCATTCTAAGTACATATATAATTATTCCCAACTTTTATCTTTGTGTTGAAAAGTTAGCCATTGTGATGATTATCATGCTTACACTTTTGCACACTCTTAAGTTAGATTACTTTCAATGCGTCTGCATACTATTCCTTAGAAACGCAAACCTACTTTACATGTATACAAGCGGCCAATTCAAACCTCTTTTACAAAATTTTGCAACATCATCTTTGTTTACAATTTAAGCAATGAGGACCTTGTTGCTCTCAAGTTTGGGGTGAAAGAGGTTTGAACTGTCAAAGATAAAAATATGAGGAACTTATTTCTCCATTAAAAAAAAATTTAAATGCAAAACTCTGCTGACAAGACTAATATATTTATCTTGTTAAGAGTTTAGCTGAAAACGACACATGCCCATAGTTGACCGCCTTCATGTGGGTAATCATAATCAGCAACGCATAGATAAAATAACAAACTCCAATGTCTAGTGAGGAAATTGAACTTAGATAAGAGTTCAGTCGAGAAGGGCACTTGCTCGTAGCTGGCTGCCTCCATGCACCCCATAGTTGGTATGTCAGAACGAAGGTGGGTAACCCTACTCGACGCATGGTTACTTATAAACAATAAAACAAATGAAAGAAAAAGGAACTTTATATCTTCATCTTTTCAGACTCAATGTTAAAAGAAGAAGCAAAAATTTTGTGAATAATGAGTAAAGAATTTTGAAAAGAAAGTTTGCCGCATACAAGTTAGACCTGTTCTAAAGAAAAGAATATAGAGGTAGAGAAGTAATATAACTGACGGGTAGCTGATTGAGTATAGCATTCTGAGAGACTAGTCAATGTGTTGATAAAACTTTGGGGATGATTGAAGTTTCTTAGATAGAAATTATGCTTGAGGACAAACATTTATCTAAGTTTGGGGGTGTAATAACTTGTAGAAATACAAGTTATTATAGCCTTTTTCTTAGAAAAATAGAGAATAAATAGAGAAGCATGCTGTAGTTTGAGCTAAATTCTACTAATAAATCTTCCTACGCGTTCTACTCTAGTATTTTTATAAAGATAATAATTTTACCACTTTTTGAGCCTAAAATGCATGTTTTAACGCAGGAATGCAAACGATGAGTTGACTACCTCTTAACGCAAGACTATGCGTTAGCAACCTATGACGCGTTGACATCCGTCAAACTTCTCCATGAACGCATAATTATAAAAAACGCAAGGAGCGGAAAATCAGATCATAATCTTGAGAGATTGTCGGAAGATTGACATACATAATCTGTGGCTAAAGTGGTGGATCTAAATTGACCCGAGAATTACGCAATTAGGGGACATGGATGCATGATAATTGCGAACGCAACATCTATAAAAGGGTAGTCCTGCAAGATGAGAAAGGGTTGTTCATTCTCCGAAGAATTCCTAAGTGACAGTAGAGTTCTCTCGAGAAGACAACCGGAGACGAATAGCTCGAGAGAGAAGAGTCTTCCGTCCGCCTAACCACTTCACAGCAGAACCTCACGCTTCCATCCCCGTGACTCAAGACATTGACGCCCTTCTCCTGCTTTCTATCTTGTTTTTCTAGTTTGATTTTAGATTTGTGTCAAGACATTGAGCTATCTAATGTTGTATTCCGTTCATCAATCTATATTTCTTCCATGTCTACTGTTGTTGTTATTTTGTATGTGTAAATTGTCCTAACGCAAAGTGTTAAATGATGTGTTTATGCGTTCATCATGTCATGCTTTGAGCATGCTATGCGTCTTACTACTATGCGTTGGTGGTCTTGTCAAATTTTTCTATCCTTTACCCAAGTATAAGCAAAGGACTAGGTATTCTCGGTGAGTCCGAGGTCGAACACAGGGATTATATTGATTAAGTTTTCAATTGAATTTCATGTGTTGCAGTGGAAACCAATAAATAGTTCAGAGAGTTGATTTTAGTCTAAAGAAAGCGATTGTTTACTAGACTAAAAATTGTGGAATATGGAAAGCATGCGACACAGCAAGTTCAGCTAAAGATGTGTGTGAATGGATAAAGAAAGGGTTCGGGTTGATTAACATCTAACATCGGAAACGCACAGTAGTATTCTATTTATACTTGCGACTCTTCTCCCGGTTGTCAGCCGCTATGCGTTATATGTCTATAACGCATAGGAGAGTATTAAGAACCAAGGTTATCCCCATAGACAGGCAATACTACTTGGCCCTTGTCAATTGAGTTCCACAATCACTTACCCTCTTGAGCAGTTTGATTATTACTACTTATATCGATTTGTCAGATGGACATAAGCATCGGATTAAGCTCGCAATTGACAAGATAAAATAGTTACACTGTGGTTCCTAGTTAGATGCTAACGCAACCCTAGACCCTTGAGTAATTAGTTACTCATGGTTTGAAAGTAAAAAGAGGAAAGTTCAGAGAAATTAGTAGACATGGAAGATAATTATATTGATGAAATGAAATACAACTTTAGATGAGCTCAATGTCTTGACACAAATCTAAAATCAAGATAGAACAATAAGAAAGAAAGCAGGGAAAAGCGTCAATGTCTTGAGACGCCCAGATGGAAGCGTGAGGCTATGCTGTGAAGTGGTCCGGCGGAGGGAAGACTCTTCTCTCTCGAGCTATTCGTCTCCGGTTGAAGTCTGGAGAGAACTCTACTGTCACTTATGAAGTTCTTCGGAGACTCAACAACCCTTTCTCATCTTGCGGAGCTGCTCTTTTATGGATGATGCGTTCGCAATTAATGGCAAATCTGCTTGATTGGCGGCGAGATTGATACTATGCGCCCATCTCGCCTGATTGCGTGATTCTCGGGTCAATTAAGATCCACCACTTTGGCCACAAATCATGTTCGTCAATCATCCTTCAATCTCTCAAGAGTCTGCTTTGATTCTTAGCGCCTTGCATTAATGGTCGTCTATGCGTCCATGAATAGTTTGGCCGATGTCAACGCGGCGTAGGTTGCTAACGCGTAGTCTTGCGTTGAATAGTTGTTAACGCATCTTCAGGTTGTTTGCGTTCCGTTCAGATCAGCGTCCATGAAAAACAGATTGCTAATGCGTCGTCCTGTGTTAAGACGTCATCAACGCATCATTTGCATTCCTGCGTTAAAACATGCATTTTAGGCTCAAAAAGTGGTAAAATCATTTATCTTCATAGAAATACAAGAGTATAACGCAAAAGAAGATTTATTAATAAAAATCACATAAACTGCCGCATGCTTCTCTATTTAATCTCTATTTATCTAAGAGAAAGGCTATCATAACTTGTATTTCTACAAGTTATCATCTACCCATTTCTCTACATTGTTCGCTTTCTACTTTAAATCCATGAGTAACTAATCTATCACGGGTTAAGGGTTGCGTTAACATCTAAATAAGAACCATAGTGTAACTATTGGATCTTGTCAATTGTAATCTTAATCCGATGCTTATGTCCATCTAGCTAATCAATATAAGTAGTAATAATTAGACTGCTCGAGAGGGTAAGTGATTGTGGAACTCAATTGACAAGGCTAAGTAGTGTTGCCTAGACATAGGAACAACCTTGGCACTTAACACTCTCCTATGCATTATAGACATATAACGCATAGCGGCTGACAACCGGGAGAAGAGTCGCAAGTATGAATAGACTATCACCATGCGTTTCTGATGTTAGATGTTAACCAACCCTAAACCTGTTTTTACCTATTCATTAAATTCACCTAGCTGACTTTGCTGTGTCGCATGCCTTTTCATCTTCCACATTTTAGTTTAGTGTACATGTTATCGCTTCCTTTAGATTAGAAACAAACACCTCTCTCGAATTATTCTTGGTTACCACTACAACGCATATAATCCACTTAAATAAAGAATCAATATAATCCCTGTGTTCGACCTCGGACTCACCGAGAAAACCTACTCCTTTGCTTATACTTGGGTAAAGGATAGGAAAACTTGACAGATCACAAACGTATAGCATTAAGCATAAGTAAGACGCATAGTATGTTAAACGCATAGGAAGCTTAATAATAATAGATAGACGCAGTAACAAGTTTTGCACTTCAGATCTGTATTACATCGCACCAACAGAAATGCATGATGGTTTGTAATCTTAGACTAAGGAAAAATAAAAGAGTATACATGCCCTTGAAAAAAAAAAAGTGTACACAAAATATATGAGCTTTACATGTCTATCCTTATGATTAAACTTGTAATGAGTATGCATGGATGTGGGTAAAAAGAGCTGCCTTTGTTGTGATTAGTAAGGGCCCCTGGGAATTGACTAGGTACAAGTCCCCACAATGAATGTGTGAAAGCTAGTACTCTCAGGTAAAAGAATGCAAGTTTAAGGCCTATGAAAAAATGTGACTGAATGGCACCTTAGTAGACATATTACTCGCTTGAAATGTATGGATGCTTGAAAATTGGTGCATGAGCTAGAGTAGGGGGAAAACTAAGGAAGCTCTCTTAAGTCACAATTTGAGTTTTAGCATTTTGAATTAAAGGAGGCTTGCACACACACACTTGGGAGATAGCAAGATTTGGCCTTTAATGTTTATACCAACATAGATATGCTTGCATGTTTCTACTTGAGCTCTTAAATGCCATTCTCTGAGACATGAGTTTTAGCACACTTTACGTTTAAATTCTCTATGTTGATTCTACTCTTTGCTCGATACTAGCAAATCTCTAAGTTTGGGGTGGTGAAAAGCGCGTGAAAAGTGCTTTTAATTCTCTTAAATTAAGGGATTTTCTATTAGATTTCACTTGTTTGCTAGTGGTTTTCAAGTTAATATAAAGAAAATAAGAATTGAAAGCCAAAAGAACGAAACTGAGCCAAAATCAAGCAAAAAAGAGAAGAAAATCACAAAATCCCTAAAAACAGGGTAGCGTTGCATCGCCAGCTCGGCGTTGCCATGACGCTTTTTCCCAAGAGCAAGCATTCAATCAAACGCAGCAGTGTTGGCGCAGCGTTGCAGCTCAGCACTGACGATAGCGATCAATGATGCACAACGCCGCAGCACCATCTCACAGCGTGGCGGCATCACCTTTTAATGTCGGTCATCGCAGCGACATCATCTCATAGCGTCACGACGCTAGCTTTCTTTATTTGAAAATCTACAATTTTGGAAAGAAATTTAGGCGGCCAAGTCTATAAATTGAAGGTTTTCAGCAACTCTAGGCACAGAGAACAACACAATATAGAGCCTCAAAGAATGAGTTGGCTGCAAGGAAGAGAGAAAAGAGTTTAAGAGAGAGTTTGGTGTCGTTCGAGTTCTCGACGTGAAGGTTAAGGATATCTTGGCGGTTCTTCCTCAATTGAAAAGTGCTTGAAAAGTGCTTTCTATTCTCTCAAATTAAGGAAGTTTATATCAGATTTCACTTGTTTGCTAGTGGTTTTCAGGACAAAATAAAGAAAATTAGAAGAGAAGACCAAAAGATCAAAACCGAGCTAAAATACAGTGAAAAAGAGAAGAAAAACTCCAAATCTGCCAAAATAGGGCAGCGCCGCGGCGTTGGTACGGTGTTGCCATGGTGCTTTTTTACCGAGAACGTGGCTTGCTTCAGCACATCGACAGTACTGCGGTGCCAACTTGACGCTTTCCTTTTTAAAGAAATTGCATTTTTGGAAAGATTTTTGAGCAGCCAACTTTATAAATAAGACGGTTTCCAATAGCCCTAATCATCAATCTACACATCAAGAAACACACCAAAAAGGGCCTCAAAGAGTAAGTTGGCTACAAGGAAGAAAGAAGAGTTTGAGAGAGAGTCTTGGTGTCGTTCGAGTTCCCGACGTGAAGACCGAAGGACATCTTGGCGGTTCCTCCTCAATCAAGGGCTTCTTCTTAGTAGAGTTTTCCTTTCTTTGTACTCTTTCTATGCTTAATTTGTTTATGAACATGTTGCTTCAAGCTATGAGTGGCTAAACTCTTTAGTTTTAAGATATTGATGAATTGTTTATGAAGTTATGTTGATATTGTAGAATAGTCATGGTTTTGTTGTAATGATTATGCTTTTCATTGTTATTGTGCTTAATTCGTGTTGATTGGCCATCCTTGAATGTTAGGTTAGATGTATGGTTAAGAGATTGTATGTCTAACTAGATCTATGACAATGAATTGTTGTTAATCTATCATGAAAATAGTTAGATTAACAATGAAAGTTGTTAAAGACTATTCTTAATGCCATGTAATTTGTATTGATTTCAAGAGATCAGTAATCAATTGAGTTCATGAGAAAATGTTGTTTTTTAGAGAAAATAACTTGGAATTAAATTTCTAGACTTAGGCATATGAATTAAAATAAAATCCATGAACCCTAGAATATTGCATGATGGAATAAACAAGGATTCATTAGCCTATAACTCTCTTTGACTCTTGTGTTTCTTACTTTATTTACTTTTCTTATTTAGTTTATATTTTCCAAAATTCACAACTTCAATTCCAATCCTTAAATAAAATTGATTTAATTCTAGAATAACTAAGTAACATAAACCTTCACAATTGGATCCTCAGTGGAACGATATCGGACTTATTGTCTTATATTATAACTTGACCCTTACACGTGTGGTTAATACTTAAAGTGCGCATCATGTTTTTGGCGCCGTTATCGGGGATCCAAAGAACGGTTTTTGTTACTTAATATTCATTAGAATTGATAGATCTTAATTTGAGTTGTATATTATTTTTTATTTTATTATTATTATTATTTTTGTTGATAATTTTGTCGGTTTATTCCTTGTGATAATACTAACAACCTTCCTCTTGACCCCGAGATTGAAAGGACATGTAGAAGAAACCTAATGGTTCAATACAATCAAATCAAGGAGATGGCGGAGGAGATACCAAAAGCAATTCGGGACTACTTTCAACCAACATTACCAGCAAATCAACTCGGAATAATGAATGTGCCCATCAATGTTAACAACTTTGAGTTGAAACTGAGGTTGATTCAAATGGCTAAAGAGCTAGACTTTAGAGGAAGAACCATTCAAGCTCAAGCTTTCTTGAACAAATAATTTCCACCGGCTGAATCTCAAAGGCTAAGAACAGAGATTGGAACATTCCGCCAACTTGAGGATGAACAACTTTATGAGGCTTGGGAGAGGTACAAGGATCTCTTGAGGAGGTGCCCTTAACATGACTACCCAGATTGGTTACAAATTCAACTCTTCTACAATGAATTATCAAGTTCAAAAAAATATATTCTAGATGCAACCGCCGGAGGGTCAATTTTCTCAAAGAATGCTCAAAAGGCCTATACCATACTAGAAGACTTGGTCACTACATCTTACAATTGGCCATGTGAACAATCTTCTCCAATCATCCCAAAAGTCATCAGACGATATGAGGTGGACGAGGTAAATTCTCTAAAAGCTCAATTGGCTTCTCTCACTAATGCTTTATCTAAATTGTCTCAAGGAAGTCAAGCCCAAGCAAATCCACCATCCATAGCTTCCCTTGCGGCCATGGCAAATCAACAAAAGACAAGTGAGTTAGAGGTGACCAATTATGTGGATAGAGGACAATATCCAGGTCAACAACAACTCCAGACTCACTAACAATAAGAATGTGTTGCAAGCACCTCAAGGATTCAATGGAGCAGGGAATGCAAGGACATCATCACTGGAGGACATAATGCTTGACTTTGTCAAAGAGTCAAGATCAAGGACGAACACATTGAAAAATTCAGTCCAAGCCATTGCAAGCATCGTTCAAAGCCAAGGTAAGGCAATTCAAAACTTGGAGGTTCAACTTAGTCAAATGGCCACATCTCTCCACACAATGCAAAAAGGTAAATTTCCAAGTTATCTAAAGAAGAACCCCAAGGAGGAATGCAATGCCATAATGCTAAGGAGTGGCACCCCAAGGAAGAATGCAATGCCATAACCCTAAGCAGTGGCAAGGAGTTGAACAAGCACATCATGATAGATGATGATGAGCTTCCACAAGAAGAGACTGAAGTCATCATAGAGGATGTTCCACAAAAAGAGAGTGCATCTAAGGAAAATGAGAAACCAAAGTCAAACATAGGGAGTACTTCTAACTCTACTTCTTTTATCCCTAACACTTTACCTTTTCCTTAAAGATTTTAAAAGAAAAAGATTGATGCTCAATTTTCTAAATTCTTAGACATATTCAAAAAGTTGAAAATTAACCTTCCTTTTGCAGAGGCATTAGAACAAATGCCTATGTATGCCAAGTTCATAAAGGATGTGTTGCTAAGAAGAAGAGATATGTAGATTACAAAACGGTTGAACTAACCGAAGAATGTAGTGCGGCACTACAAAGAAAATTGCCTCCAAAACTAAAGGATTTGAGGAGTTTCTCTATCCCTTGTCATTTAGGCAATAATTCGGTTACTAAAGCACTTTGTGATCTTGGAGCTTCCATTAACTTAATGCCTTTATCTATGTTTAGGAAGCTCAATGGTGGAAGGGTACAACCAACTACCATATCCTTCCTTTTGGCCAATCGATCATTTGTTCGTCCCTATGACATTGTGGAGGACGTCTTGGTTCAGGTAGGCAAGTTTATCTTCCTGACGAACTTTGTGATACTAGACATGGAGGAAGATGCCGAAGTCCCCATAATTTTTGGGAGACCTTTCTTGGCCATCGAAAGAGCCCTCATCGATGTGCAAGATGGAAAACTCACATTCCGCCTCAATGATGATAAGGTAACATTTGACATCTATAAAGCCCTTAAGCATCCGGATGTGAAAAGGTAAGAGCATCATGAACCAAGCACAAAGGTACGTCTACTAGTAAGAATTCGGTGCATGATGATCCTCCTTTGAATGGTAAGACTAATGGCATGCTTGATGTTAAATTAGAAAATTCTATGAAGCATGTCTCTAGTTGTGATAATGCTCCTAGTTCTTCTTGCATGCCTCCAGAACCTAAAATGAATTATGAACAAATCATAGAGAAGCATGTTAAAAATGAAGTGGTGAGTCTGATAAAATTTCATAATGATGACTCCTTAATGATACTTGACTACACTAGAAAAGATGATGTCAAACTTGATAATGATTTGTTGACCAACCCACTAAATGTTAATGAATATGTTTATGAATGTCAATAACGATTTTTATTGCTTAATATTCATAAGAATTGATAGATCTAATTCTGTCGGTTTATGCCTTGTGACAATATTAATCATCTCCCTCTTGATCCCGAGATTGATAGGACTTTTAGAAAAAGTCTAAGGGTTCAATAAAATCCCACCGAGGAGATGGTAGAGGACATACCCAAGGCAATTCGAGTTTACTTTCAACCGACACTACTGGCAAATCAAACTGGCATTATGAACGTACTCATCAATGTCAAGAACTTTGAGCTAAAATTGAGATTGATTCAAATGGCAAGAGAGATTGCCTTTAGAGGAAGAATGAATGAAGATCCTCATAAGCACCTACGATCTTTCTTAGAGATATGCAGAATAGTAAAGATGAATGGTGTTTCTAATGATGCTATTAAACTAAGACTCTTATCAAATTATGAAATTCTACCTTTTTGAACACAGAATAGAACCAAAAAGTACAAAAATAATAATAAAAAAAAAAGAATGCTGCCAGAATCATTGAAGGTCACACGCTTAAAGGTCAACGCGTCGAAAACCATGCGTCGACAAGAAAGAGTGATTCAGATGCTTAGTCGGCAACTGTCATGTTAATATGCAAGTGGACAACTAATTTACTAGATCATGATAGATCCAATTAATTGAAGATGCAAAGAAGTTTGCACAGTAGGACATGGAATTAAATGCAAAGGTGTCAGGTTATCATGAGACCACTTTTTTTTATGCCTATAAATAGCCCATTGCATTTCATGTTCAAGGTAGAGAGAAATACTCAGTGGTGAAAGCTCTGCGCAAATTCTCACTCAACCTTCATAGTCATCCTCCATTTCAAGCTCTTCTGTTAGAAGATTTTGAGAATTTTTAGAGTCACCTCTCAGAGAGTGAGAATCCATCCCCTATATAAATCATGTATCAAATAGCCACCATCTCAAGCCTCAAAGAAGCAATACATTGCCATTGGCAGCTTGACGACTTTTATTTCCTTCCTTTAATTATGAACATCCTTCTTATTTGTATTTTGTTAATGACTTTTGAGAGAGTTGATTATTTACGTAGCACAAATTTGATTGGCATTAATCTTCCATATATTCTCATCTACAACACTTTGCACTTTGAATGTTGAATGATTAATGAATTAAACGTAAATAGTTAGTATTTCCAAATGTGAATAAGTATGCTTTCATCTTGATTAAATGGGTATTTCAACTTGCTTGAATCTATTGAACAAATAAATCTAAGTTAGTACATTCATATGCTTGAAAGAGTCGGTGAGTAATTTCCAACATTTAACAAGAAAAGAACTAGTTTTAGAAATAAAGTTCAACTTTTGACCGAAAACTCACCATGCGTCTTAAAGATAAGATTAATGTGGTGTCGAAGCATCGACAGATGCGTTCTCAATCTTGAGTTTGTAAGCATGAAAAATTATTTATCACTTAGGAAAATGTTAGCTAGTTATCTTAACTTACCCTTTTTCATGGCTCCATCCCTTCCACGCATGCTATCTGAACATGTTTATACTTGACTAACTTCATCCATTATCCCCTTTGCATCACCATTCCACATGTTCATCCACCAACTTATCCTTGTATAAAGTTATTCTTTGTAGCTATCATAGAAAACAATAAACACTTGTAACTATTGTATTGGTCAACGCATCAAATTAAAGAACAATCTCAACGCATAATTATTACAAATTAAAGAAAACCTATTGAGATTTTAGATCTATATGACATACTTTATGCACAAACAAATTTAATACATTCAAAATGCATAAATAATTTGCATAAATAATTAAACACACTAAAGTGGGCCGATTTTGGCACCTAAAGCTTTTAAACAACTAAAATATTACAATAATAATTGAAAAACAAGCTCGAATTGCTCTTGAACCCTTCGAACCGGCCCGAACAAAGTCAAAACAACCTCAAAGCGCGTGAAAAAAAAATATGATCGCAACACTTTTCAACAACGCGCGATGCTCCGCTGCAGAATGCACTCCCCTGTTTTCATTCCAACTAGTTTTCTTCTCCGATTTCTTCAAATTACAACTTGATTTCAACTCTAATGACTCCAGCAAATTTACAGACCCTTCTTCACACAATAAAGCCCATAAACAAGTGGACAATTATAATAATTACAACAAATCAAAGCTCAATTAGATGCCAAAAAACTATAATATATCCAACTTTAGCAACCAAACCATTCATCTCAAGTATTAACACCCACCAAGCTTAAATTAATGCAAATTGAGTGCCCAAAACATGCTCTGATACCAATTGAAAGCGTAAGGAACATGCAAGCAGAAACAATTTGGATCTAAAACACTATAATTACATCAATTTTATGGATTAAGCATGCTTGTTCATTGACAAAAAACAAAGATTTAGAAAATTACATTGGTGTGGCTAAAAATTGAAGAAACCCTTTTGTTGTTTTTTTTATCATGAACTCTTCGTGGACCACCAATAGAGCCTTCCCAACTATTCTCTGGCCTTAGAACAGATTGTGAGATCCAAATTGTGATGAATTTGAAGCAAGTATGAAATTTTTAGAGAGTTTGGAGTTGTTGGTTTTGAGAGAAGAAATTAGCCTAAATTTTCAGCATTCATCAACCCATATTTTCTTAATTAATCTATATTTAAAGAAGAATTGATACAATTTAAATTAACCACAAAAAGACACTAAGTAGGAAATTAATTTAGTGGAAAAAGATGTGTTTATATGAGATTAAAAGAGGGTATTGAGTCAACACTTACCACCTCTTAAAAACCATGCAATGGAACTGTTTAAATTCAAATTTAAAAAGGAAAATTCTTTTTCTTTTCCTTTTTTCTTCCTTTTTCTTTTTTCTTTTTTTAGTTTTAAATAAAATTAATTCAAATAATTAGTTTTAAATAAAATTAATTTTTTAAAAAATGAATTAAACATTTTAATTAATTATATTAATTTAATATTAAATATTAAATTAATAAATTTTCACTAATCCCAACTTCTGTCAATCCGATAAATCTCTATTCATATGATCAATATTTAAACCACATTTAAATATTTTTAACTCTCCTTTATCGTTCAATTCATAATTAAACAAAGCAAATCATATATAATAAATACTTACTCCTCAACCGAATTCAAATGATTCAAATTCTTTCATCATATTGTTCTAAAGTTTAGTCCGATATGAGCTAGTAGGAGGACCTAACGAACCTACATATTATGAGCTCAAATGATCCAAAATTAACCTACTAAATTCTTTAACGTAGTTAATCAATATTCGTTAACTACCGTGACACTTCGCTATAGCCTAGTAGCTATACTCTCCTCACTATTGATATATTTATGTCCACTTTGATATAACCATGATTAGTAAGTTGATCTTTCACAAGTTGTTCGTAATTATAGTTGGGTCAAAATCACCATTTTACCCCTATAATTACTATATGTTCCTTAAGTCTCACTGGTTCTCTAATGAACAATTAGTTTGTGGTCTAACCACCAAATTGAGTCCCTTGTTCAAGAATCAGAGTCAACACTAAAAAGAACAACCTCTCTACTATCCCTAGAATCAGGTAGGAGTGAATTCCATCTCGTAAGACTATGTCCCCAGCTATCTATCCGGTCTTATCCCTAAAATGGTAGGCTTCTTGAGTCGGCGAACCAAGACCACTCTTACCCATGCAGATCAAAGGATAATCTTAAATAAAGGAGTTCATAGTTAGCTCAGGATTAAAATTGAGTTGCCTAGATCATCATTTTGAAATAATCAGTCTTAATAGTAAACGACATTATAAAGTAAAAGTGACTATCTCGTGGTCTGGTCTTACACAAACCATTGCATAGGATGTCCCCACTTGCATGTCTTTATATGATTGATTTAGGATCACATCGTTTATATCAAACACAAAGTGGGCTACATCTATAGTGTCCCTAGGATTAGGTACCCAACCTTATCCTTATCCTTATCCTATAGACCATTGTGGCTTTTACTAGAGCTTGATCCATTTTTATGTCTACACATGAAGTCCAAGTATTCATATTAAAGCCAATGACTCTTACTTTATTAGATTTAGATCTATTTTAAACGCAACTCACTTATTGAATAACATCTTTACCGAAAGAAACTTTAATATCAACTTTATCGAAAAATATAATATGTTTATTGTTTACAAATCACACATTTTAGGACATAAAACCCAACAGTTCGATCCTTCATCCCTACAATTGTTGTACTAAAAACAAATACCAAATTGTTTGGGGCAAAAGTTAAAAACTGGTTATAAGTTATTTTTAAGTTGCATTCTCACAAGAACAAAATACTCCCAAAAGGAAATCCCAAAAATGTCTCAAATAGAGTTTTGGATTACGAGGGAAGAAGAAAAGGTAAAGTTGTCCTAGGAACCTATTTATGATTTGGTAAATTATAAGTTTAGTCTCTAAACTTTTAATTTTGTATCAATTCAATTCTTCAATTTTAAAAGATGTCTACTAAGTCTTTCAATGTTTAATTCTGTGTTCAAAAGGTATAATTGTTTAGTGTTCAAAAGGTATAATTATTTAGTGTCTAAGAAGTCTTTGAATTTTTCATCTTGTATCTAATAGATCTTGAATCTCTAATTTTGTGATTAATAGGTCTTTGACCTATTTAAAAATTTTAAAGTTCACGGAACTACTAAATACAAAAATGAAAATTTATGATCCTATTAAGCATAATGTTCAAATTTTGATTTAAAATTCAATTATTTTTTAAATTTTCAAATATGTATGGACATATTAAACTCAATTTTCCGTCCAAATATATCTTCACCACTAGACATTGAAGAGAAAAGAAAAGAAAAAGAAATTTGTGAAATTTTAAAAGACAGAAGGTGGAATTGTTCATTCAAACATATCTCCACCATTAGATATTAATATTTTATATTTATGATTTAAATCACACTCATATATAAGATATACAATTTCAACCTAAATAGTTGTAGCGTGACAAGAACGTGACTATTTGTCCAAACATATTTTCATCATTAGATTATGATTTTTCATATCTATGGTCTACATCACACTCATACACAAAAAGATATATCACTTCAATCCAAATAATTGTAACCTAGAAATGATGTCATTCAAATATGTCTCTCCTTAGATCATGATGTTTCATATTTATGGTCTAGATCACACATGTACAGAAAAGAATACATCATTTCACATATAACCACTTCAACCTGAATAGTTGTAACCAAAGACAAAAAAGAAATGAGGTAAGTAAGAGCAAAATAGATATGAAGGGTACAAGGGTTCTTTTAAAATAAATTTAAAACTTACCTTTCAAAATATAGGAATATAATTTAAGCCAACCTACTCATTGATATTTTTAATAATTTAGGACTATTTAGCCCATTCTACGTTTAGGACTCCAATTATAATTGTTGGATTCCAACTATTATAACTTACAATGTCGACAAAAATATCGAAGTCATAATTTTATAAAAATATCGATAAAATGTTGATTTCGATGGATATTTATAGAAAAGATCAGAAGATAAACTTGAGTTAATAAATAAATATTTTATGATTTTCAAACAAACTAACATGTCTATTATCTATTATGTATATTATACTTATATTAGTAATATTATATTTGAAGTTTTTCTACCATATAATGAAAATATTAATTAAACAAAATCAAGGAAATCTGTGTCGACTTTAATAGTTACCACTACTATAATGATCCCCAAAGACACCTTTACTTTTAAAAATTTATTAATATTATTTAAAATAATAATCCAAATAATAAATCAACTTCCTCTCTTTCTCCGACTCTTAAACCCTACCTCTCTTTCTCTCTCTCACGCTTTGAGGGGAAAATTTCTAGTATTCCCTTGAATAATGTCGCAACATATGTATTTATGAATTTCTTCTTTGTTTCTACACAAATCTTCTTTCAGTTTATGGTCGCCCAAGACTTTCCCATTTTGTTTTCAAATTGCGGGGCGAAGTTGTTTCGGAATTCACGACTTGAATCTGTTAAATCATTGCCAATAATGGCGGAATCTATTTGCAGAGCACTTAGAGACGGTGCGTTACCGGGAGAGCTCGCGCCTGCTCTCACTATAAAGGATTCCATCAATTCACCATTTGGGTTTAACGCATTTGCCCATGTTCTGGCGCAGCTCTCGAGCAATATTTTGGCCGGTAAATCGCATTCTCGGTTAGTTCAATTCCCTTTTAGAGATATCATTTAGGAGATTGAAATTGTGTAGGAATGGCGGTCGTTTTGATTGTTTTGCTTTGCTGGTGTGATTTTGATCTTAGAGGCCTCGTTCTACTTGCGTTCTCTCGAAGTCCGGCGTATTACGTTGAGCTGTTGAAGAAGAGAGGCCTGAATGTTGGGTCGTCTACTAAATGGTAAATTTGCAACATTTTCGCCTGTTTCAATTGTTTAATTTCTAAGAGAGTGCAGGGATAACAAGGGAAGAATCCCTTGTTAACATAATTTAGAGGGTGCTTTTCTTTCCCCGGCTAGAATGTGAAGAATTTAATACGAGTCATTAGCTCCAATTGAGTTTTTCTTTGTCAAGTTCAGTTTAGGTTCATTTGATAATACTTTTATTTTTAGTTTTATTTCGTTAAATTTACATTTGTTGCCTCCAATTTTCATTTCTATTGATTTCTTAAAGAAAGATTTGAATTCTTAGTCAAATTACTAAAAAACAAAAACTAACCCTTTTTTTTTCTTTTTCATTTTAGTTTTCAAGAATTGGCATGGGCTTTTAAAACTTTGGTATATGGTGGATAACAAAACAAAGAAACTTAAGTAGAAACAATGTTTATAGGCTTAATTTTTAAAAAACCAAATGATTATCAAACAGGGTTTAGGGGATCTGGTTACCTTCTTTTCTGTTAGAATAATGCTCGTGGGATCAAGCTCTGCAAATGTTTATGCATTTAGTTGAATGACTTGATAGCTTGCTTATTTGGACGGTATATGTGGTGAGAGAACCTGATTTTTTTTGCGGCGATAATGTGAAGGAGTTAATGCAAAGAAATAAGAGCAAAATGAGGAGCTCATTGACTTAAAGGTTGCAAAATTGCTTTTTCATGTGCTATGTATGAGACAATCTAAACATCTTGAACAAATGCGATGTCATGCGACCCAAATTGTAATGGCTGATTGACTGGTGCAAGTGAGTAATGTATCCAAAAGCTCAAGATGATATTTTAATGTACATTTAATCTTTTCTAATATATTCATAACATTTTCTCTTACTTTCGCGTTTGGAAATTTCTTGAGACTCAACAAGTAGATTATCAATATTAATCAATTGAGGTGAAATTGACACCACAAAGTAGCAACAACTTTTGTTCCTCACCACGAGAAATGCTATGAATCTCAATATTCCAAAAATTAACTTAAATTTATCATTGGAAAAAATGTTAATACTTTATCTCATATAAATTATTTCTCTTTTCTTTACTGATATTTTTTATGTGCAAGTTCATTTGACCTTATTTGTGTTATAGGATTCAAATTTTGGACTGTTATACAGATCCTCTTGGTTGGAAGGAACGTTTTATGGAGGGTGAAAAAATTTCAAATGTTGACCAAGAAGTTTCAAATTTATCTCATCTTTGTACAAATGTGAGGGATATGGATAAACTATTCTCTTCAATTATTACACTTGGAAAAGGTATGACTATAATCTTAATTGAGAGTATAGTTGAGTGATTTTCTGGCCTTATTTTGCAAGGAAAAGTTTATGAGTTAAATTTTAATGTTCTAGCAGGATTTGTTGGAGAAGGAACTGTACGGTTTTGTGTTGCCGTAGACTCTGTATGTACTTTCTCTCTTTCAAGACATGTGATATTTTAGATGTGCCGAGGAACCACATCCCACATTTTCTTATACCATCCTGCTAATTTTCTTCTGCATATTGCCTATTAAAAGTATAATTAAGAATGTCCAACTGTCAAGACGTATTTTCCTTTCTCAAAAACGAACCAGAATATTTCTTTTGTCCTGCATATTACTTATTGAATATAGTTAAGACTATTTAATTTTATCTCCTTAGAACTCATGGACATGGTTGTACAACCCATAGAATAAATTATGTTCAAGTAAGATTGTCAAGACTATGAAATTGTCAAGGAGTATTCTCCTTTCTAGATTCCGTGTGGAATGATAATACTTTCTTTCTTGGTTGGTGATAAGAAATATGTATAAACAATGTGAATCATCTGTTGAGTCTTTCATTTTTAGTTTAGTGCTAGTCAGATTCCCTAGGTATAGTCTCACATGTTGTATATCTGTTTTGTAGAGTTTTGTTCTTTTCTTTATTTTTATTCATTAGTAACCTGAATGTTGTTGCTTTTATTTTCTCATTGTTATTTAATTTTATGAAATTTTACCAGGTAACTGACATGTTGAGACATTCATCTACATCAGCACTTGCAGGTCTGTTAAGCGGCCTTCGGAGCAATGGTATGGATATATTAATTACCTCCCAAATCTTTTACTGCTGAAATAAATCATATCTCGTGAGTTGTGATTGATATTCTTCACTTTGTTGATCCAGTTTTAACTGTTATGTAATTGTAGATTCAGTTTCAAGTACATTTTGGTTGGTACATGAAGACCTTCATGAGGGAAAGGTCATAGCTGCTCTTGAATATATGTCCTCCATAGTGGCAACAGTTGAGGCATTAACTCCATCCCCATATATGCGCACAAGCAATCTGGAGAATTCCTATCTTGAACACAGCTCTACCAAAGGGAGGTTTCATGTGCGGATTAAACGAAGAAATGGACGCGTTCGGGTCATTGTAAATTCTCTTCTCTTTGCAAAACTTTTGGTATTTTGATGTGAAACTTTTGGTTCACCATATTCTTGATGTTCTATGCTTAGTGTGAAGATTTTATTGTCGAGCCATCGGGCATGAAATTTACATCCATTTCATCTGAAGATGCAGTCATCAATCAAGGCCTTATACCGAAGGTTGGTTTATCTTGATTTTGACCTCTTTCAATGGTTTACATAATTTTCTTTTTTACAAAGTTTTGATTTATCAAAATTGAGTTTCGTAGCACAAGGAGTAATCTTCTTAAATTTTATCTGCTTCTTATGTTTAGATGCACAAACATAAAGAACATGTGTTCTTGATATGCCTGATCTTTCCATAGCTACTATGGTCATTGAAACTTCTCTTTCTCATAATTTACATGAATGAAGAACTGACGAATGGACGATGTTTCTTCTCTAAGGTGCAATTCAATCTTCAGTTGTCAGAGAAAGAGCGAAATGACAGGGCCAGAGTTGTTCTTCCTTTTGAGCATCAAGGTTCAGCATTTTGACACTCTATCTTTGCATATTGCAAAATAATTTCGAGGTTAATTGTAAATTTGGTTTCTATAATTTGAAAAAAAGTTAAAATGTAATCCTATGATAGCTTGATAAAACCCTTATAAACAGTTTCTGAGAATTTTATCAAACCATAAGGAACTGTTTATGGGGTTTTATCAAATCATAAGAACTAAATTTTAACTTTTAAATCTATGGGGACTGAATTCTAGCTTTTCTCAACCTATAGAGACCAAATGTGTATTTAAACTAATTCTGACCGGAGTTGATCTATTTTCTAGATGGTTAAATTCTCCTGACCTTGCTGTTTTTCTTGCTCTCACTGTCTTCTCTACACAATGTTCGGATTCTATTGTAGGAAATGGTAAACCGATACAAATATACGATGGTCGACGATCTCTTACTGAAAGCAAAGATGACAATACACCTCTCATAACCAGTGAGAAAGGCAATGATGAAGGATCAGGAAAGGGCGAGATTGTATATTTCCGCGATTCAGATGATGAGATGCCAGATTCTGATGAGGACCCAGATGATGATTTAGACATATAATGTCCATGGTTCATTATGGAAGTCGGAGGTTTTGTATCATGTATCTTTTTCTTATTACTTCAAATTGTTGTTCGATTTCATGTGAAAAGATGTGCCTAGTAGCAGCATCTCGGGCATGATGATAAAAATCAATGAAGTTCCTCTCATCTTTGGGATTTTTTTTTTTTTTTTTTTTTTTTTT
>QLSR01000372.1:823067-1007035 GCA_031780015.1 Citrullus colocynthis
TTTTTTTTTTTTTTTTTTTTTTTTTTTTTTTTTTTTTTTTTCACTCAGAATCTACATAGGTTCATTGTTTACCAAGAACCTTTTACAGTGCCATGATCAATCAAGAAACAGGGAAGAACAAGAGATTTTCTTGACGGATGGCTCAAATTAGGTTGCACTAATTTTGAATGATCTATATTCTAAAAACTAACATTTTTGCCTTCGTTACAAAGCACCAAAGTTAATATTTTCTTAGTGCCCGTATGTGGTCAGCATTTTCACACATCGTGCTTGCATTTAGGTTACCGATCAACCGTTACATATGCTTCAATGAATCCTCATGCTCGTGCTTCTTCCACCTTCTAATCGTTTATTGCAAACGCAAGGATTGAGGAGGGGAAGGAATGCGAGGAAGTGATCTATTTCCAATGTTTAAAGAGGGGAAAGAGAAACATGAGTGTGAGGATATGAGGAAGGAGCACGATTGAGAGGGATAGTGAAAGTAGCAAGCACAATCTAAGTGCAATGTGACGTAAGCAAAAGGTTAGTATTCATTATTTTCAAAATTTGGATCATATTGTTATTCGTTGTTAAATTCAAATATAATGCGTTGTGCCATGGAAATCACTACGTTGAAAGCAAATTCAATATGACCTCAGTATGATAGTTCTTGTCGGTTGCTCTCCAAGATTAACACAACACAAACATCAACGTGCACTTGTCGAATGGAGGGTTGGAATCAAATCGAGAGAAAGTCTTTGCTCAAAGAAAAAGAAGAATTTGAGAACATTAAGGGCACATAATTAACCCTAATACATTTTTAATCCAACAATTAATGCTTCAAAGGTAAAAAAGAAATAAAATTATTTCTTTTTTTTTTTACGCAAGCGCGGTTACTTGAACCCGCTCGCCCGGACAGACAATAGTGGCATATGTGTGGGGAAAGATCCTTTACTACCACTCTCACTTTTACAAGTCACTAGAGGTGCTCTCATATTTATACCCTCTAGTCACTCCTCCAATGTGGGACAAAAGAAAACTCTTTATGTGACTTTCCTTATGGGCTAGGCTCTGGTATGTGTGGGTCATTCTCAACAGTCCCCATGAATGCCTATAGGTACCAAGAAAAAAAAATAGAAAGATAGTAGTGATTCTAAGCAATGGAATGATGGTAAACTTAAGCATCAATATCCTGTGATTTGAATTGATGCATGATGAAGTAGGGCAACAACTGCATTTATAGAAGTGAGTTACTTCTTAACTTTTGTAAATTTTGGTTGGACCCCACAACACGTTTCAATCCTTTGATTTCTATCTTGATTTTACGATAAAATCATACTTGAAGTGTTATTTAGGCCATGCACATAAAACCTTGAGTCATTGTGAAAACTCTAGAAAGAGACTCTTAAACTCTTTCATAGAAAGCGACTACACCCTCTCACGTTAATTACTTCATCAAGTCTATTGCAACAGACCAGTCAAAACTGAGCTAGGAAGACTTTCCAAATTATCCATGAAGTCTATTGTAATAAACTACCCAAATAAAGGGTTGTGGATCACTATAAGGGTTTGAGTCTCGTACTTGTTGAAGACTATAGAATTACTTTTCTTGTTAGACCTTTAGTGAGAGAATCTAATGAATTCCTCTCGGACCTCACTTACTCCAAGGAGATAATTCATTCTTTGAACAGTTGTTTCATAGTTCCATGTCTCAAGCTTATATACCTCCTTTTGCCATTGTACACATTATTTTTGGCAATACCTATGGGAACTTGTGAATCACAATGTAAAGAAACTAGTACGATGCCCCCCACAATAGCACATCTTCCAGTAAAACGTCTTAACCACTTTACTTCTTGTCTAACTAGTTCGAGTGTTATAAATTCTGACTCCATCTTGGGTTGTGCTATACAGGTTTGGTTTGCTGACTTCTAGGAAATAGCTCCTCCCCTTACCATAAACACATATTCACTAGTAGAACCTACTGTTATCTGTTACCCAATTTGCATCACAATATCCTTCCAACACTGTTGGAAAATTGTTAAAGTGCAAAAAAAAGTCTATTGTATCTCTAAGGCACCTAAGTAAATGACGAAAAGCTATCTAATGGTCTTTATTAGGGTAATGTGTATATCTACTCAATCTACTCACAACATTATCGGATCTAGTATAGTTCATTAAAAACATAACATTACTAATATTTTTTCCATATTCAGATTGAGAAACACCTTCACTCTTATTCTTTTTAAGACTCATACTATGATCATAGGGTGTTCTTACAGATGTATCATCAAAATATTCAAGTCTCTTTAGCAGTTTTTAATGTAGTGTGATTAACATAAAGAAAATCTATTTTTCAGTTTTCCTTATTTTAAGACCAATTATCACATCTGCTACACCTAAATCTTTCATTTTAAATTGTGAGGATAAAAATATCTTAGTGTCATTAGTTTTTTTTTTTTTTTTTTTTTTTTTTTTTAACCAAAGATCAACATATCATCAACATACAAACAAATAGTCACATAGTCAGCTCCAAACAACTTTGAGTAAACACATGGATTAGAGTAGTTTACTTTAAAATCATTATTTACTAAAGTGTTGTTAAACTTTTCATACCATTGTTTAGGAGCTTATTTTAGACAATAAAGAGATTTCATGAGTTTACAGACCTTATCTTTTTGACCAGCAACAATAAAACCTTTAGGTTGTGTCATATATATTTCCTCTTCCAAATCCCTATTGAGGAATGTCGTCTTTACATCCATCTGATGTATTAGAATGTCATGTGTCGCTGCATAGGCTATCATTACTCTAATAGTAGCTAGTTTAGTCACTGGCGAGTAAGAGTTAAAATAAGATATGTCTTGCTTTTGTGTGTATCCCACAACCACTAGCATTAAACTTATCTATTGTACCATTTCGTCTCATTTTCTTCTTAAATATCCATTTACACTTAATGAGTTTACTTTATGTAGGTAGTTCCACTAATTCCCAAGTTTGATTCATAATTAAGAAATCTAATTCACTCTGGATTGTTTCTCTCCAAAAACTAGAATTTGTAGGGCTTAAAGCTTCTTGATAGGTTTTTGGGTCCTCATCTATTAAGTATATGCAAGCAAATTGATTGTCTATTTTATCTAAATTTTCAACTAGGAAGGTAGTTAGAAAATTAGATTCAAAATTCTACTAACATTTTGCCTTTACTTCTTCTAGCTCTAATTCATGCGTGTTATTAGAGGTAAGAAAAGGGTATCAAACATTTGATTGATGCTTGAAGTACTAGCAGTTTGATTATGAAGTGAATTATCTACTAATTGATTAGCAGTTTTAATCATGGGAAAAACATGCTAAAAACATAGCATCTCTATATTCACACGATGGATTATAACTTAAGCACATAACCTATATGCGGCACAATTATTAGCATAACCGATAAAAACATAATCAAAAGTTTTAGATCCAACTATGAGTTTCTTGAATTCTTGATGTGCTACCTTGGCTAAACACTTTTACACTCTTAAGTAATTTATGTTAGGTGTGGATAACCCTTCCACAACTCGTAGGGAGTCTTATCTAGTTTTTTTGTGAGGAAGCCTCTTAAGAATAAAACAGGCATAAAGCACAACTTCATTCAACATGTTATCAGATAATCTATAACTCAATAACATAATACTCATCATTTCTTTTAAAGTTCTATTTTTACGTTCTGCTATGTCATTTTGTTGAAGTGAATACAGAGCAGTTACTTCATGAATGATACAGTCTAATTCACAAAATTCTTTAAGGAAAATGTCACTATAATCACCTCCTCTATCAGATCTAGTTCTTTTCATTTTTCTATATAATTGATTTTCTACTTCAATATTGAACTTTAAAAACATGCTAATAGCTTTATCCTTTGATTTTAGAAGATAAATTTTTGTATATCTAGAATAATCATCAATATACTGCAAAAGCAAAAATACATAAAAGGGAAGAAAATAATAAAGGAAAATATTAATTAGGAATAAAATAATACTAATAAATCTAATTTACTTTAACAACTACTTTGTCCTCTAACATCTAGAACTGCAACCACTTATCAATTACGTATTTCTGTCAGCATTGTCGCTTCCATATTTGGATTCGAGTGTATTCCAAATTATTTTTGCAGATTAAATGACAAACATATCGAACAGGGAGTCCATCATGTGGTTGAGCAAATGGCCGCAAACTATCTTATTGTCCTTCTCAAAGTTGTTCTTGCCCATGGCGAGAACATGATCACCAGTAGCATCCTTTGAAGTAGTTGTATTAGCGACAACAACAACATCCTTGATAGTTGTTGCATCAGTGAAAACATGAGGTTTGGATCTTTCCAGTAACTCCATAGTTAGAATGTAATCTACTTCCAATTGCTCAAAGAAGATTAGCAATTTTTGGGACGTGCAGCAGTAGTTAGCTCCATCAAATGGCTCCAATTTGGATAGAACTGGAATAACTTTTTTGGACTTGATCAACATCGAATTTGCTTTCAAATTTTTGTTCGTCGTTAGATTCGAATCTAATGCATTGTGTCATGGAAACCATTGCCTTGAAAGCAAATTTGACACAACCTTGGTGCGAATCGTTCTTATTGGTTGCTCCCCAAGGTTAAAACAACACCCCCTTCAGACGTGCACTTGTTGGAGGGTTGAATTCAAATTGAGAGAAAGTCTTTGCTCATAATCAAAGGAAGACACATCGGAAAAAAATTATTATTTTGGATATGGTAGCTTTGGTTTCTTTAAAAGGAGGTGAAGCAAGGGAGAAGAAGAACCGCTTGAGGGCACACAATTAATCCTAAAACGTTTTTTAATAAAAAAATTAATGTTTCAACAATTTAAAAATAAAAATGAAAAGAAATAAAATTTATTCATTTTTTTCACATGAGTATGGTTACACAAACCTACTCACCAACATGCATATGGGAAAAAACTCTTTTCTATCACTCTCTCTACATTATTAGTTATTAGAGCTACTCTCATATTTATACCATTTAGTTACTCCCTAATTTTTTCAATATGGGATAAAAGAAAACTGTCCATGTGACTTTGCTTATGAACCATGGGTCTATGCTATATGTGGATCATTCCTAACGAACATTAGCACAATTTGTAATTGTGTAGTATATAAAAGGAAAAGGGAAATTCGATAAGATGGCAAAATATAAGGTTGAAATATGAATTCCCTCGGAGTTAAATGAACAAAATCCAAGCGTGGCTGGTGAAAGAGTTTGAAGTAGCTTCAATTGCGCAAAAAAACAACTTTAATTTAAAAAGTTTAGAATATCCTATCTATCAACTTTAATTTTTTAATTCAAGGATACTTTAGCTCTTCTAAAAGTTAAAACTCGCCAAAAGATTACTTTACACATAAAAAAACTAAAAAACAGTATTAGGTGGATAGGCATAATTATTAGCTACCTTTATAACTTTGTAATGTGGATATGTAAAATTATTAGCTAACTTTCGAACTTTGTATCCTCAAATAATATATACTAGGAAAAGAATACATTTTAGTTCTCAAAATTTAGAGTGTTGTCTATTTTGCCTCTAAAGTTCCAACAAGTTTATATATTAACAAACTTCTATGCGATTTTTTCATTAGTCAACTAGCAGCCAATTTGGGATTCGAGACCATTTAGAAACTAACTTTTAAACTTGAATGATTAAGACTTTATTTGGCAACCATTTCATTTTTGTTTTTGGCTTTTGAAAATCAGGGTCTCTCAATTTCTTACAATGATTTGGATCTTTATTGAGTAAAAGAGTTGAATTCTTAGTCAAATTTTAAAAACAAAACAAAATTTTAAAAACTACATTTTTTTTAGTTTTTTTTCTAAAATTTGACTTTATTTTTTAAAACATTGGTAAAAAGTAGATAACAGAGCGATAACTGTAGAGGTAAAATGAGTGTTTGTAGGTTTAATTATTAAAAACTAAATGGTTATCAAAATGGGCCTAACATGTCACTTTTAAAACTTTAGAAACAAAATAAGCACAAATTTCAAATTTCAAAAAACGAAAATGTATTTTGCCTCATATAATATCAATTACAATTCATTCACGTGAATCTCCTCGATCATACCCTCTAATCTAATGAAAATTCTCCCCAAGATGTTCCATCAAATTTTCCCTCCAAATATTGAACCAAATTCAAACAAATTTTGTTGATTGAAGCATAACGATTTTATGAAATTAGGCTTTCCAATGCCTAATTCCAATAAATAATTAATAATAATAGCAAAATAAAATCTAATCTTGTCAAAAATGTAGAAAATTATTTTTGACAAAACTATTGAAAATATTTACAAATAATAGCAAGATATCACAATATCATAGATAGATTGCGATAGACTACTATCTGTGTCTATCATGACAGAACTAGACATAATAGTAGTCTATTGCAGATAGATAAGAAAATTTTGCTATATTTATAAATATTTTGCTTCATTTTCCTATAATTGAAAATATTCCTCAAAATGCTAATATTATATATATATATATATATAGCTCTTTTCAAATGTAGCAAAAAGAATCAAAATATTTACAAATATAGAAAAATTTCACTGGTTATTTGTGATAGACTATGATAGATCGCGATAGACAACTATCTGTGTCATGATAGTCACAAATAGTAGTCTATCGCAGTCTATCGACTGTGTATTTTGCTATTAGTTGTAAATATTTTCAGCATTTTTTCCATTTAATATAATTTTTCTATACATATATTATTATTTCCCGAGGACAGGACCCTAATTCTCAAATGTGGATTCCCAAACCCAAGTTTTTTTTCTTTTTTCATGCTCACCCCTCTTTTATAAACACAGAAATATTTTTTTCAAAAAATCATTTTTCTAAAAGAAATAAAATGTCTCACGCGACACGCTTTTATCGAGTGCAGCCAACACCAAAGTATTTTCTACTGAAAAATCAGATAAGAGATGTGCATTAAAAATATGTATAGAATTTTGAATAGAGAGCAAATTAACTTAATATTTAGTTGATAACTATAACTAATTTTATTGTCTATAAATATAGTATATCAAATACGTTTAAAATAGTTGTTTAAATTATAATCTAATTTTAAAATATGTAATACAACTTAGTTCTCAAATTTTTATTTTTGGATTCCTTTAAGCCCTTAAATTCAAGACCAGAAATATCTAATGTAACACCGCCCCCAAATAAAAAAACAAGATGAAATATTAAAAAAACTAAAATAAAAAGAATAAAGAGATTATAATGAAATGTTATGAAGAGAATCGCTCTAGATACCCTTGACCTTTGGGGTCTAGAAAGAACAATTTGTCCAAGTTCAAGACATTTTAAATTCCCTCTCTTAATATTAAAACATGTAATATTTGCACACTAAAGGCAACATTTTTTTATCTTAAGCTAGGGGCTAGAGCTAGGCCACTTATATTAATTCTAAATCCCCAACGAATACAATTAAATTAAGTCCAGGTGTGTCATTTCTATTTGTCTTTAGCTCTCTTATTAAAAGAAAAAAGTAGTTTTTAAATTTAACTATAATCCAAAACATTGAAGTAGAAAACAAATAAAATCCAATACACATGGTTATGTTTTTTTAAGAGAAAAAAATATGCAAACTGTTCTTAATTTTTTTAAGAAAATATTTTTGGTCTCTACATTTTCATTTATGAAAGTAACAATTTAGTCCTTAAACTTTAATAAAGAATGTATAGTCTTTGTACTTTATAATTTATAATAATTTAGTCCTTATTGCGAAAAATATTAGTGTAATTTAATGAAACTTCATACATTTGTAGAGTGATAAATTGATTAGAAATAAAAAGATTATTATAAACTATAAAAACTAAGTAATTATGTAATAAAAATAGATACTTAATTGTGTTGAGAATTTAAACGATAGAAACTAAATTGTTAGAAATTATAAAGTTTATAGACTAAAGTGTTACACATTTAGTATCAGGGACTAAACAATCGTTACGAACTAAAGTTCAAGGTCTAAATCGTTAAAGTTGAAGGATGAGAAGTATTTTTAACCAATAGCATAACAATAGTTTGTCCTTTGCATGAAAGTAATTTACTTATAACTTATACCAACTTTGATAAACCCCAAAAAAGGTAAAATCATATAATACAAAGAGATATTAAAAGAGAGAAGAAAAGGGTAATACAATACAAAACAGTACCAAAAAAAATTAGGTAAAGGGAGTATTATTCAATAGAAGAGCAATTAAAATAAATAATAGGGAAAAAATCCACTACCACCATTATATTAAAAAGCTTATATAAACCCCATGTATGAGTTCTAAAATAAGTTACTTGAAAGCTTTGATAGAGAAGAAATTATTGGCAATAATGGAGATGGTTTACAACCTCCCTTAAAGGCTTCCAATATTCTTTACATTATTGTAAATGAGATATAATGTATGGAGTGTTGGGAGCCCATAAGGAAGGTGGAAAAGCTTCTTCAGTGTTGTATTCAGGAAGACGAATAGCTGATTTTGTCTTCTATTTTCGTTTGTTTGTTATATTATGCTCATTTCGAGATAGAATTTTCTTCTTCTATCCTATTATCAAAATGAATTTTCTTCTTCTATCCTATTATTTGTTTGTTTTTAACCCATGTGTTGTCGTTCTTTCGAAAAATTGAAACCTTGCTGTTGAGTTTTGTTTTTTTCATCGATGACTTTAGAATTTTAAAAGGAAGTTTTTTTTTTTTTTTTTTTTCAATGGTGAGTTTTGTTTGGAATTTAGATCATTTAGGAACTGAGAGAAGAAAAACACACACACATTTCTATAAAGATTTGGGCTCTTTTCTACCATATTTAAAAGTAAAATCGCATGGACTTTGGTCTCAAATAGACCATGTGTGTGTAATCGTAGAGATGTGAAAAGAGAGAGAATATTTTTTCAATTTTAATTCAATCACATGATTAACTTAATCTTGAATGGAAAAAATCAGGTTGATTGGCTATATGGAAAAATTTGTAGGAGAGAGCTTAGTGATGGAAATTTTGGTTACTTCTCTAAGGTATGGCTTCTTTTTCTTTCTTTTACTCTTCAAAAGGTTCAAGCTGTGTGATTTTATTTTATGGGCATTATGCTTCTCTTGTATGTGAATTTGGTATTCTTTTTATAGTACTGTTTCCATTTTATGTTCTGATTACATATTTAGCAATTTTGTTTGGTATTTAACTAACAATTTCATTACCCACTCAATATCAATCAATATTAAGTTAGCATTATCAACTTTAATGTCAAATTTTTGAACTCCGCCAATAATGAGAAAAATATCAATATCAACTTTGTTTGAATGCATGATTTACTCATATTATTATTATTCTTGTTAAAACAAAAGTTCATTTATATTATTACATTAGTATGCATAAGTTATTTAATTAACAAGTGATAGTAAAATAATAATAAGACGGTTAAAGTGTCAATATAGTTTAGATATAATTGGTGTGTATATTACCTTTTTTTTAAGTCAAAGAGTTTTTTTCTTTTTTTTTTTTTATTGAAAACAAGGTACAAATCTTCGTACTATTACCTGTTGTACTAAAAGTAAGTAAAAATAATAATAATAAGAATATATATTAAATGTTTAAATTTTGAAAGTTACTTTTTGTACTAAGTCTAAAGGTAAGATCTTGAACTTTGAATTTTACCCAATTTAATGTGTATATATCGTCTTTAATCAACTAAGTAATTTTCATAATTTTTATGGTTTTGAAGATTTTTTTTACTAGTTATACGGATTTTTGTGACTATACAAGGGTACTTTTGTCATTTGCGATATTTACTTCTCTAGTTGGATTAATGCATTTTATTGACAGTTTGAGTTTTTTTCCCCCTAGGTTTTTAGTGTTTTTGGTTTTTAGTGTTTTTTTGTTAATGATTTATTGGTTGGTTCATAATTCTTCCTAGTAGTAAAAGTTTGTGGTTAAAATTAACACGTGCGCTAAATACAAGTTAAAAAGCAAACCTCCCTTTGTTACCTCCCTTTGTTTATTAGAAACTAAGTCTTTGCTATGATGCTTTTTTTTTATTTATTTATATAAAATATTTCTAACTCTTAACACTTTGAAAAATATTTTATGACACTTGAACTCTGATATATATATAGGTGTAAAAATTGGAAGGCATACTTAGTACCTTAGGTTGAGTATTTTTTGGACTAATCCAAAAATTCGGGTTGGTCGAATTAGCAATCAAAAAGACCCTAATAAAGTCTTCAACCCAACCCTTAGAGTTGGGTTATCGGGTCATAATTTTTTTTCTTTTTAATTTAAACTGTAAATTTATCTATAACACATATGACATAATTAAAATCTCATAAAATTCAAATGTCAAATACCAAATATCTATGATACTTATTACAAACTTTAAATAAAGAAAAACATTATAACAATTCTAAAAGAAAATATTAAAAATTCACAAATTCATCTATCCGAAGTAATCAAACTTTAAACAAAAATATATATATATATAATTCATTATTATATATGTAATTCGAGTCCTTTTAGTCATCACCTAATCCAACCCAACCTTTACATTTTGGGCTAGGTAGTTCGGTTTTTTCAGGTTGTTGGATCATTTGAACACTTTCATAACCAAGTTTTACACATCAACTATCATATCATTAATTTACGTGAATGATATAGTAAATTATGTCAAGTATGTTTTTCAATTTTTACACAATTAGTCACTATGTCTCAAAGTTTATGATTAAAGATGAAATGGGTATTTAGTTCATTTATATTTTTTTAGTTCATTTCTATTTTGTAGCTCAATCTCATGTTCACTATCAGATAATAAAATTAGTAACAAATACAAAATCTTAATGAAGAAAACTTTCATTAATGTACATAATTTCATACCATCTATATAGTCTACTGCTCCACAATTTGTTAGAACATACAATTTTGTAGTTTAGCACATGATAATTCTTTCATTTGTGAATCACCAATTGGATGTGCTTTTTGTGAAAATATAGGTAGATGTCCATTGTTTTATGAGGTACCAAGGTCCAATGTATCATCATTCCAAACTATTCTATTGAACTTTTTTTCAATTCGATGCAAATATATTGAACAAAAGGTTAATGCTTCATTTGCTATAAACACTTCTGCTATTGAACATTCAGGACGAGCTTTATTTCTAACATATTGTTTTAGTGTTCTCAAACTCCTACAAGCTTGGATACATTTAGGGTATATAACACATGAAATGAAAATAAGTATAACCAATAGGCCCAACGAATTTGGCTTCAGCAAGTAAATGAACAGCTAGATGCACCACAATATCAAAGAATGCTAGAGAAAATATTCTTTCAAACTTACAAAAGATTATCACAATCCACTCTTGTAATTTGTTCAAAGTATCCACTTTCAACGTGTTCGCAGTCAGTGCTCTGAAAATTTTTGACAATTCAGCAATTGCACCACTAACATCTTTCGGTAAGAAAAGACGAACTTCTGCTGGTAAAAGTCTTTGTAGTAACACATGTGAATCATAACTTTTTAGTTCATATATCTTTCCATCTTTGACACTAACACATCTTATGTTCGATGCAAAACTATCAAGAAACTTAACTGTTTTTAAGAAATCACAAAACTTCTTTCTTTCAATAACTGTCATTGTATAACTTGAATGTGGTTTCACCAATTCATTCTCAACACGTTGAAGATGTAGTTCTTTACGAATATTCAACTTCATTAAATCCTTACGTGCTTTATCAGTGTCTTTCGTTTTTCCTTCAATATTCAGTAATGTACCTAATAAATTATCACAAATATTTTTCTCAATATGCATGACATCAAGTTTGTGTCGGATCTAAGACTTGACCAATATGGTAACTCAAAAAAGATGCTTTTCTTCACCCAATTTAAATCATTATAAGCACGCTTCCTTTTTCATTGCAATATATTTATTGTTTTTCCAAGTGGGGGAAAATTCATTGCTTCCAATTGGTGAAAAACATCTAATCCTGAAAAAGATCAAGGTGCAACTCTATATTTTATTTTGCCACTAAATTGCTTATTTTGCACCATGATGATTCATAGGTAAATAGCGACGATGCCCCATGTAGCAAATCTTATTATGCAATGAATCAAATGAGACATCTTGATTACACAAAGGACATGTTTTATATCCTTTACTACTCCATATGGACAAATTTCCATGTGTTAGAAAGTTATTAATTGTCCACATTAAAGCTACATGAAGACTAAAGTTGACCTCTATGAGCATCGTAAGTCTCAATGCCATGACTTCATAAATCTTTTAATTCCTCTATTAGGGGCTGTAAATAAATAACTATCTCTTGTCCTGGAGATTTTGGCCCTCGTATAAGCAACAAAAAATGAAGAAAACTGCTTCTTTCATGCATTTCCAAGGTGACAAGTTATATGGTATTAGCATTACTGGCCATGTACTATGTGATGCTCATATTACCAAATGGTTTGAATCCATTAGTAGCCAATGCTAACCTTACATTCCTTAGATCTTCTGCAAACCGATCATATATTCTATCAAAATCTTTACATGCCTCAGATCTGCTAGATGTCTTAAAAGTCCGTCAATTTTCGTTCTTTTTTTCTTTATGTCATCTCATATCACTAGCAGTATGCTTTGACTGAAATAATCTTTGTAATCTTGGTTTCAAGGGAACATGTCTTAAAATCTTATGTGGAACCTTTCCTTTCCTATTATTAATTTTGTAAGAAGATTCATTGCAATCACTACAAGAAATTTTGTTTTTCCAAATGAAAATTTTTCAAATGCCTAAAAAACCATTGGGTAAAGTTCCTTTTCCCGACGGTTTATGAAGCGTCAAAACAAGTAGCTATCCCGACATCATTTTTTATTTTTGTTGGGAAAAGTATGCCTATCCCGGCAAAATGTAGTTAGCGTCAGGAGAGAGTAGTTCTCCCGACACCGAGTGCTACCATCGGGATATATATATATATATAATGGAAACTTTTTTTCAAAGTTACCTCTTGACAGTTTTTTAAACTGTGGGGACAGAAGGGTTTTTCCGACGGTTTTAAAAACCATCGAGAGAGAAGGGATTTTTCGACGGTGAACAAACTGTCAAGTAAAGGGGATTCTCCCGAAAAAAGAGGTAGATCTCCCAACGGTTTTAAAAAATCGTTGTGAGAGGATGGTTTTCCCAATGGTTTCAAAACTGTCGAGAGAGGGGTTGTTAAAACCCCTCATTTCTCCCACATTCCTCGATTGAAGCCTTCATTTTTCTCTCTTTTTCTTTGCCCTAACCACCGCCCCACCCGCAACTAGCCGCCTCTGCTGCTCAGATCTCACCGCCCATCACCTGCCAACCGCCAGCCGCTGGACTCCTGCCAATGCCACTTGCACCCGCCAACGACGTCACCTACAACACGTCCACGCCCATCCACGCTACCTGCAACAGCTCCCCCAACCGACGCCACCTGCAGCACACCCACGCCCGTTAAACCACCCTCTTTAGTCGTCGATACACATCTTTCTCTTTCCCACTTCATTTTGCTTCAAAGAGTAAGATATTTGTTTTTTTTTTTTCAATTTTTATTTTTGAGATTATAGTTTAGTTGTTTGTTTTACCATTTGGATGAGATTAAGTGGGTTATTGTAAATTTGAAGTGATTTGTGTACTAATTTTGGAAATATTTTTTATGGTGATGAATGAAGAAAAATTAAACTTGAAATTAGTTTTAAGTTTTGATTGTTTTAATTATTTTAAGTTCTAATGTTCATAATTTCAAGTTTAAGTATGTTTTGTTATTCTATTTATATACTTGAGATTAGTATTGGATTATTTGGTATGTTTATGTTAATGTTAAGTATTGTTATGTGTTTTTTTTTTTTTTTCAATTTTTTTAGAGATTAAGTTTATTTGTTTGTTTTACAATTTGGATGAGGTTGAATATAAGTTGAGTTAATTGGTTTATTTTGTATGTTGATGTTAATTTGTGGTTGAATATTGTTATATGAGTGAGTAGATAGTTGAGTTAATTGGTTTGTTTTGTATGTTTATGTTTTGTACGGTTGTTAAACTTGGGGATTTAATTTAGAATTGATTGTGTTGTTATATTTAGAAATTTGATTTAAATTAATTGAGTATGTAGTTTAATAGTACAAGATAATTTTAGATTCGAGTAATTATTTATTTATTTTAGAAATCTAATAGACTATTTTAAACTTCAAACTTCTTTTCTTTTTCTAAGCATTGTCTAGCTAATGTAACCAACTACACTGAGTTATACCTTAGCATACTTTATTGGTTGTATGGTGACAACACCTGAAAAGAACAAAATGCTTTGTTCATAAAAGAGTTGGTAAAAACAATCATCTAACTATTAGGAATTGAAACTGTAAGTTTTAACAAAACTTATTATTTAATTCATAACGACTTGAAAGTCATGGTCTTACAACTCATGAACTCTTAAGGAGATAAATCACAATAGGTATGGACTCTTCAACTTTAATGGTATAATAATTAGAAAAATGCATATATTGTTATCTTGCAGTTATGGTTACAACATAAATGTATAATTATGTTTAAGTTTGAGATAGAATTTATGTGTGTGTGTGTGAGGGATGGGAGTAAACTAATTAGGAAAAAGTATATGATGAAAAATGTATATATTGAGTATGAGATTAAAGGGTGCATGAATGTTTGTTTGAGTTTGAGATTATATTTGAGATTGGTAATAGCTTTATATTGAGTTTAAAGTTGGTATAGGAGTAAATGCATAGTTATATTTAAGGTTGAGTTTGAAATTAAGTTTTATATTGAGTTTGAGCATGTGCATTTAAATCTTCTAAGGTTGAGTTTGAGAAGACCAAGTTGGAAAAGGAGGATGTAGCATTAAGAACACCCGATCCACCAAGGCCTTGCGCGCACACCTTGCACAAGAGTATTCTGACTCCAACGAATATGAGAATAAACGATAACCCCCAACTGATTGCCACGTTCCTTTGCCTCCGCATTGAATACAGATACTTCTGAAAGATCAACAACATCATCATTCAAAAGGTTGATTATCTCCAAGCAATCTGACTAAATAAAAATATTTGGTATATGTAGTGAAAGAAATACACTCAAGCCCAAAATAAATCGCCATAGCTTCAAGGATCTCAACCCCCTTACAGCGAGAGATAAACTTAAGACCAGCTATGCAAGTGTGCCCCAAATTGTCCCGGAGCACCCAACCTAAATTGCCAATGTTGGAATTCGGATTCATAGTTATATTTAAGCTTGAGTTGAATTTAAGTTTTATATTGAGTTTGAAATTGGTATATGGATAAATACATTGAGTTTGAAATTATGTTTGAGATTTGGTATATGTTATAATATTACTAAATTAAGTTTAAATTTTATATTGAATTTGAGATTAGTATGTGAATAAATGCATAGCTATGTTTAAGTTTTATATAATTGTTGCTATTAGTACATGGGTAAATGCTTAATGTTTAAGTTTGAGTTAAAATTTATATAATAAGTTTATATACTTATATAAATTTGTATTTTGTAGGTAGCTCGAAGGACTAGCTTCAAGATGGATCTCTCGGAAAAACAAATTTAGGTTCTAGATTTGTATTTTGTAGATCTGTAATGTTATTTTGGTGTTAATGTTTTATGGATATTATGTAATGTTTAACATAAAGATAATATGTAATGTTGAATGTAATCTTAAATGTCATTTTAGTGTTTATGTTTTAATTATGTAATTTTTAAGATAATATGTATTGTTATTTGAGTGTTAATGTTATGGAAGAAAATTAATTAATGTTGAATGTTATAGTTTATTTGACTATATTTGTAAAATTTAAATAGGTTTTGATATTTAATAAATTATAAAAATTTAATATGAAAAAAATACCTCTCCTGACGCCAAGTTTAAAGATGGCGTCGAGAAAAACAACATTCATAATATTTTGTTAAAACTTTTCCCAACGCCATACTACATTTTGTCGGGACAGAGAACCTCTCCCTATGCCTCATAAAATGGCATCAGGAGAATGCTTTCTACCGACGCCCAACCACATTCTAGCGTTAGGAGAAGCAATTTCTCCCAAAGCCCAAAGTTGCCATTGAGAGAAACCACTTCTCCCGACGCTAGAAATGAGTTGGCTTGCGTTAGGACAGAAGCATTTCTCTCGACGTCTATAAGGTGGCGTCAAGAGAAGCCATTTTTTCCAATGCTAGAAATCGACCTTTTGGCGTCCGAAGAAAATCGCACCGCTTTTTCCATTGATAAATGGTGTAAACCCGACGGGATGACATTTTTGCGTCTGAAAAAGGTTTTTCCGACAAGGCTATCCTGACGGTAGAAAAACTATCTGAAAGGGCTTTCCTGACGTTTTTTTTACTTTTTCTGATGGTTTTGGCAATCGAGAAAGGGTAAATTTCTTGTAGTAATGTTCACAAATTTCTACGTGCTCATATTCTCTCCAAAATAGCATACAATCATTCTTACAAGCATGTATGCATTTATAACCTAAACCCAAGTCATGCAATGTTTTTTTTGCATCGTAATAAGATTTTGAATTTTTGTACCATCAGGTAAGGATTCTTTGGGTAATTTCAATAACATATCAAAGGACGTATTGTTCCAATGATTCATTACTTTGATATGCATTAATTTAACTAGAAAAAGTAAAGCAGAAATCTTAGTACATCCAGAGTATAATTCTTCAGTAATCTCATTAAACCTCTTGATTGAAATTCATTATTTCTACGTCCCATATTATCACTTGTTTCAACTCTGATGGACCTCCCATCACCTTGATTTTCAATGCTTCCCTCACTTGTTAAACCGATCAACAATTCAAGCATTTCATTTTCATTAACTAGATTTTCATGATTAGGCTCCACAAATTTCTTGTCTACAAGTTTATGTAGATTCCAAAAAAGAAAAGTCTTGGAGTTTCTCTGTGATAAATCCATCTAACACAGGTGACAACCATTCCATATTTATATAAATCACTTTCGACGTCACAAGGTTGTTTCATTATGACATTTTGACAATTTTTGCATGGACAACATATACCATCTCTTATCAACATGCTCCATTGTCAAATTAATAAATGATCCTATTCAGTATGTATATTCTTTGCAATAACTATTTCAAAGTTTGTCCAACTTTTGTCCATACTTTTATCGTATGAAAAATAAAATAAAATAAAAGGGTAAGATCACAATTTCATTATGATTTAATCAAACAAAAACATCCAAATATTTTATCAACATTCTCAATGAAAAAGTTTCAACTAAAAATTAAATGCTAAAATGCTAAAAAAATCAAATGCAAAAATGTACATACATTCAAGGAGCCTAACCAAAGAAACCCAACCTACAAACAGAATCTCTAAACAGAAGAAACAAGTTCAAAATTTATTTTTCAAAATTTAAAAGTTGAAAAACATAACAATACACAAACAACATAATACCACACAACCACTCAACAAACTGAAGTCTAAACTAGTTTGCATCAAGCTACTTTCATCTAGATTAGAAAAGTATTGAAAAACATAATACTTAGATGAATACATTAGGCTGTAAGAGAAAATGAAAAAGAATATGGTTGAGAAAATATTAAAAATATATATAATGAAAATAAATAAGTTTTAAAGAAACACAAGAAGCATTGAGGAAAGCTCTCTTTTCTATAGCACCATACCTTGTAACAGAGGGCAAGGGAACCATACCAAATAATTTTTACTTCTAAATTCAATTTTGTCCTTTTAAGCTATATTAATCAACATATTGCGAATAATTATATTGGAAATATCTTTTGAGATAAGCTAAAATGCAATAAAAAAAACATTAATTAGTCAATAAAACTCAAAAAAAAAAAAAATTACAATCAGCCCACCCAAGTTCATTTAACTGCTAGGGAAGCAAAAGGAAGTATTATAGTAGTACAATATACTTGGATTTAGGGAGATTACAGGAAATGGGGTTTGGTTTTAATAATGAAGCAGAGGAAAAATGAGAAGAGGAAAATAAAGAGACAAGTGCAGTAAATGAGTTGATATTAGTTCTTACTCATCTGATTTACAATGCTTGAGGAGCCTTCTATAAATACACAATGAATGAAGAAAATCTTAGTTAATGATGAGATTAGGTAAATAAGATATTGCTACCTAATACATAATAAATGAAGTTTAGATTTGCAAGTAATAAATATGAACAGTGAATAGTGAACAGCAGATCATGTCATAGTAGCCCCTCCTCAAACGAGACGGAGGGAAATGCTGAAGACCGAGTTTGTCTCATAAAGTCTAGAACATCTGAGGTGATAACGGCTTAGTTAGAGTGTCTACTAATTGATCTTAGGAACGAATGTGACGAATGACGAGCTATTTGGAAAGAATTAGATCACGAATGAAGTGAGCATCGATTTCAATGTGTTTAGTGCGAGCATGGAAAACCAGATTGTGGGCGAGGGCGGCAGCTGAGACGTTGTCACCAAAGTAGGAGAGCAAAAGTAAGAGAAATGCCAATGTCATGGAGTAATTGATGAAGCTAGAGCATTTCACGTGCTCTATGAGATAGAGCGCGATACTTGTTGTTTCTTGGAACTCCATGAGATAAGGGAGTTGCCAAAGAAAATGCAATAACCACTAACGGATTTCCAGTCATCAGGGGATGATGCCTAATCGGCATCTGAGTATCCGGTAAGAGAAAGGGATTGTGCAGGGGATAAAAACAATCCAAGATGACTTGTTCCTTGGAGATAGCGAAGAAGATGCTTAAGAGCACACTAGTGGAGTTGAGTTGGTTGCTGATTGAATTGACTAAATTTATTTACGGCAAATGCAATGTCTGGTTGGGTGTGCTGTAAATACTGGAGAGAGCCAATGGTGCTTTGATAGAGTTGAGGATCTGTCATGAGATCTCCATCAAATTGAGACAATTGTTTACTAGTGATCATGGGAGTTGGTGCTGGTTTGATATGTTGCAGATTGAGTTGAAGGAGTAGGTCTTGTATGTACTTAGTTTGGGAAAGAAGAAGACCATGATCCGTGAATGTGGCTTGAATGCCAAGAAAGTAGTCTAATAAACCAAGATCTTTGAAAGCAAAGGTAGTTTGAAGTTTGCAGATGAAGGAGTTATGAAGAGATTGAGAGGAATCGGTGAGGATGATGTCGTCAACATAAACCAGCAACAAAATGGTTTCCTTGTGAGAGCAGAAAATAAAGGAGAGATCAGCTTTAGATTGAGTGAAATTGCAGTGCAAGAGGAAAGTGCGAAGTTCTTCATACCACACTCGGGTGCTTGTTTAAGGTCATAGAGGGCCTTACGAAGTCAACAAACATGATCATGGAACTTAGGATGAATGTAACCTTGTGGTTGAGAAATGTAGACTTCAACTTTGAGGGTTCCATGAAGGAAGGTGTTGCTGAGGTCAAGCTGTCGGATGGGCCAATAATGTGTTAGGACGAGGGTGAGAACAACCTAAACAAAGGTGGGTTTGATGATTGGGCTGTAAGTTTCTCCATAGTCGATGCCAGGAATTTGTAAGTAGTCTTTGGCTACCAAACATGCTTTGTATCTTTGAATATGGCCAACCAAGTCTCTCTTCATTTTGTATACCCACTTGGTAGGGTCTATATTTTGATTGGGGTTAAGAGGTACCAAGTCCCATGTGTGCTTTATTTGGAGAGCATGAAATTCTTGATCCATTGCTTGTCGCCACTGATTGGAAGAAGCAACCTCTTTATAAAGAGTGGGTTCTAATTGGGATCAATCTTGACTTCCTGTAGTTGTGCCAAATAGCCATAAGGTTGTCTTGGTTTGAAAATTCCTACCTTCACTCGGGATAGTTATTGGATGTGCATTGACAACTATGGGAATAGGGCTGGAGGGTGTCGAAGGTGTGGTATCATTAGAGGAGGAATTAGGTGTATAAGTGTTAGCAGGAATGGTATAAGGGAGGCCGAAGAAGATGATTCAATAGGTGAATTTGGTTAGTCACGTGTGTTGTCTGTGTTGGTTTGTGGGTTAGAATGATGGTGTAATGGTGTTTGATGCGCACTTTAAGTGTTAATCGCAAGTGTATGGGTCAAAATTATAATATAAGATGGTGAAGTCCGAATATCATTCCATTAAGGATCCAATTATGAAGGATTAAGTTACTTAGCTATTCTCGAATCAAATCAATTTTATTTGAGGATTGGAATTCAAGTTGTGAATTTTGGAAAATATAAACTAAATAAGCAAAAAAAGTAAGAAACACAAGAGTCAAAGAGGGTTTTACGGTAATGAATCCTAGTTTATTTCATCATGCAATATTCTAGAGTTCATGGAATTCATTGTAATTCATATGCTTAAGTCTAGAAACTTAATTCCAAGTTATTTTCTCTTAAAAACAACCTTTTTTCATGCAATTCAATTGATTACTAATCTCTTGAAATCAATACAAATTACATGGCATTAAGAATAGTTTTTAGCAACTTTCATTGTAAACCTAACTATTTTCATGATAGATTAACAACAATTCTTTGTTATAGATAGTTAAACATACAATCTTTCAATCATACATTTAACCTAACATTCAAACATGGCTATTCAACAAGAATTTAAGCACAATAACAAAGAAAAGCATAATCATTACAACAAAACCATGAATAGTCTATAATATCAACATAACTTTATAAACAAATAATTAAAACCCTAAAACTTAAGAGTTTAGCCACTCATAGCTTGAAGCAACATGTTCAAACAATATAAACAAAATAAGAGTGTAAAGAAAGGAAACTCTACTAAAAAGAGGCTCTTGATTGAGGCAGTACCGTCACAATCTCCTTGGCTTTCCCCGGAACTCGAACAACACTACGACTATTTCTTGAACTCTTTTCGTCTTCCTTGCAGCTGACTCACTCCTTGAACTCTCTAATGGACTTTCACTCAATTCTCTTCTTCTTGTGTCTCTTGGTCTATAAATTGGTGATTAGGGCTACTGGAAACCCTCTTATTTATAGAGTTAGCCGCCCAAAATTCTTTTCAAAAATACCAAATCTTCAAATTTGGAAAGTTGGCACTATGACGCTGACCAATATGGAAAGTCGATGCCGCTACGCTACTGGATGGCATCGCGGCACTGACGCTGTGTTGAAGCAGACTGATCTCTCAGAAAAAAGCATCACAGCAACCCTGTACCGACGCCGCGACGCTGCCCTATTTTTGGCAAATGTGTATTATTCTTCTCTTTTTCACTAGGTTCTAGCTCGGTTTTGATTTATTGGCTTTCACATCTAATTTTCTTTATTTTGACTTGAAAACCACTAGCAAACAAGTGAAATCTAATATAAACTCTTTTAATTTGAGAGAATATAAAGCACTTTTCAAGCGCTTTTCACCATCCCAAACTTAGAGCTTTTTTAGTTTCGAGCAAAGAATATAATCAAATAATAGGGAGTTTAGATGAAGAAGTGTGCTATCGACTCATGTCTCAGAGAATAGCATTTAAGAGCTTAAGTAGAAACATGCATGCATATCTATATTGGTATACTCATTCAAGGCCAAATCTTGCTATCTCCCATGTGTGTGTGTGCAAGCCTCATTCAATTTAAAATGCTAAAACTCAAATTGGGACTTAAGAGAGCTTTCTTAGTTTTCCTCCTACTCTAGCTCATGCACCAATCTTCAAGCATCCACACATTTCAAGTGGATAATATGTCCACTAAGGTGCTTTTCAATCATATATTTTTTTTATGGGCCCTAAACTTGCATTCTTTTACCTAGGGGCACTAGCTTTCACACATTCACTATAAAGACTCGTACCTAGTCAATTCCCAGCGTCCCTACTGATCATAGCAAAGGTAGCTCTTTTTACCCCCTATCCATGCATACTCATTACAAGTTTTAACATTTTAAAAGATCGACATATAAAGCTCATATATTTTGTGTACAGTTTTTTCTTTTTCTCGAAGGCATGTATACTCTTTTCTTTTTCCTTAGTCTAAGATTACAAACTATCATGCATTTCTACTCTCTAACCGCAGGGGCCTTTCGGAGTGACAACCAAATATGCCCAACTTAATCCTTTTTTCAGTTAAAGATTCTAAATTAAAGTGGCTACGTGCTCAAGAATATGGAAGATGTTACGAGGGACTTAAATAAATTTAACTCGAGATGATGCTATTCTATTTCCACAATAAGTCATCTATCATGCGAATTCGAATCTCATCATGGGTAATCAATATCAAAGTACACAACCATAAAAAAAAATATTCCCAAAATTTCATTAACATGCATATGATCATTAAAAACTCACAAACATGCATAATAGGATAAGAAAACACACAAAAGTACAAGTGACACCTCCCACCCCAAACTTAGAATCATGCATTGTCCCCAATGCATAAGAGTATCTAACAAGAAAGAACAAGCCTGGGAGCAAGCGGGAAGCCACCAAACAGGCTTGGTGTCAAGAGTATATTGTGTGATAAACCAAGATCCTGAAAATGAAGAAAGCATATGGGTGACTCAAAGATTATTGGAATCAAAGAAAAATAAAGAAAACAATAAAATTGGTTTGCTTCCCAATAAGCGCTTGGTTTAAGGTCTTTTAGCTAGACCGAACCAAAGGATCATTCAATGAAAGCAAGGTTCTCATTTTGGCGTTCTTCCTCACCAATGTAATGCTTCAAGCGTTGAAAATTTACTTTGAAGATTGTCTTATCATCGCTTTGCAATTCCACGGCTCCAGGTGGGGACTCCTTGATAATGAAAAAGGGACCCGACCATCGTGTCCTAAGCTTACCTAGAAACAAACATAAACATAAATTGAAAAGTAATACTCTTTGTCTAGGAAGAAAGGTTCGTGGGGCGATCTTCTTGTCATGTTATCTAGCAGTGCACTCTTTGTAGAGTTTGACATTCTCATAAGCTTGAGCGCAGAACTCCTCCATCACATTGAGTTCCAAGAGGCGTTTCTAACCGGCCTTCTCAAAATCCATGTTTAGCTTCTTGATGGCTCAATAAGCCTATGCTCTAGCTCTACCGGTAAGTGACAAGCCTTTCAAAATGCCAACATGTACGGTGAAATACCAATTGGGGTTTTGAAAGCTGTACCGTAAGTCCACAGTGCATCATCGAGCTTAAGGGCCCAATCCTTCCTATTGGTCTTGACGGTCTTTTCCAAAACCTGCTTGATATCCCTATTAGATAACTCAGCAAGACCATTAGTTTGGGGATAATAAGCTGTAGCAATTTTATGATTAACATTATATTTTGGCATCATGGATTCAAACAATTTATTACAAAAGTGAGAACTCTCATCACTAATAATAGCTCTAGGTGTACCAAAACGTGTGAAAATGCAAGAATTTTAAAACAGTCCAAGCATCATTGGTTCTAGTAGCTGTTGCCAATTTTAGGTGTTATAATTTTAGTACAAAGTATGCGTCGAGAATTACTCAAGTATGTTCATTAATCAACAAGTTTTCCTATAAAAACCTATGTGTAAGCTTCTATAGGTTTCCTAGTGAATCCAGGGTCGAAAGCAGGGATTTGTAATAAATTAGGCGCTGAGACTAAATACATAATCTATGCGGTGACTGTACAAGTATTATGTTCATGGAATTTTATGTCTAAGTCTATACATAAAGAATAAATAACATTTTCCTACAATTAACATGGTGAGGTGGTCGCGGAGAATGTTAGTCAAATGTCATTTAGTTAGATAGCATGCGTTGAGAATGATGATGGAACCATGCGGTACAATAAAGTTAAAGCAGCAGCTAGACGTTACTTAAGCTTATCTAAGTGTATTTACATACCTACAAACTTTGGGTTTAAGAATCCATCTTTCGATGTTTCGACACCACATTAATTTTATCTCTAAAACTCATGGTAAGTTTATTTTGGCATAAGATGAGCTACATTTCTGAACTCATTGTGACATCCCAAATTTTCAAGTAATTTATTTTTTAAAAAAATTAATTATCTTGAATTATTTGGTTAGTTGTTTGAATTTTGAAGCTTTAATTAGATTTTGTTGAGAAAATAATCCAATTTAGAGTAATCGTGATAAAAGATTTGGATTTAATTCCGTTAGTGGAAATTTGAATTTATTTGTGGAAGATTTAAAAGTTGGATTTAACTTGAAGTTTTGGAATTGGGTGATATTTAAGAACTTGATTAATTTAAGAAAATATGGGGATAGAGGATAAGTTGGAATTGAATTTAAGTTGGAAAATTGATTTATGAGGAGATATTTTGGTTAAATAAATTATTAAGTGGTGATTGGAAAATATTTGATTTGATGGGTTGAGGAATATTAAATTAAATAAGTTGCATATGTTTTAGGAAAAGGAAAAGGAAAATGAAAAGGAAAAGGAAAATATATATATATATATATATATATTTAGGGTCTTGGAAAAGGAAAAGGAAAGAGAATTTAAGGAAGAATATATATATATTTAAGCCAATTTTGGATTCCATTCGGTTTTGATCTGCAAGCCACTGCCCAACTGCTCTCTCCATTCAGCTTCGCTGGCATCATCCCTTTTCGTGGGATATGCTGGAATTTCAAAATTTGGTTAGACCATGACGATTTTGGTAAGTATCGTTGATTTTCTTGTAATTTCGTGAATACCCATTGGTGTTTGTTTTAATTATTGTTACTCATTGGGTTTGGGTTTGGGTTTTAGATTCAAGCTTCGAAGAATTTTGAAACCGGAAGCAAGCTATCCAAGTAGGTTAAAAGGTCCATTTTGGTTGGCCCATTGTTTGAAGTATGGAAGATGACTACGACCATTGCACTTTGGATTTGTTTTCGAAAGGGCTTTGGAGAAGGTCGAGATTGGAGGAGCTAATGGTTGGGAATCTGGAATTGGGTGTTTTGGTTGGCTTTGGCTTTGGTCATTTTTAGGCGTATCCTCAGGTAAGGGACTTACTACTGAGTCTATGCTGACGATCATGGTTACTTATTGACTGAACTATGGTTATTGTATGGACTGGATTATTGCATTGGCTGGTTATGATTATTGTGTTTACTGGAATGATGGTTAATTAACTTATTACTATGGACTGGAAACTCTGGTTGATTATGATAGTGATAGTTGATTAAATTCATGATGACTGCTATGTCACGGTAATTGTTATCCTATTTATCATGCCCTGTACCCCTATTGACGTGAACCTTTGGGTACACTGATTATGATTATGATTATGATTATGATTACGATAGGTGTCCCTCGGGATCACCACCTATGTTTATGTCCATGACTGTGACCTTCGGGATCCCTACATGCCTTTGGGTTCTCTACTTATGCCTATGTCGGTGCCTATGCCTATGCTTATGTTGGGTACACGGGTGCACATGATAAAAGAATAATAACCTCACCTAGTAGGCCCAGTAGTAGGTCACTTACTGAGTATTTTGTACTCATTCTTTTCATGTTATGTTTTCCGGGTTAAGGAAAGGACACCTCGGCGAATGATGAAAGATCTTGCCATTGGGACTAGTCAGATGCTTTCGCACAAGAGATTTCATGTTTTCATCTTTAAGAATTTTGGTCATGTCATTTGGATTCAGAGCTTTTTTTTCTTTTAAAATTCTCACAGTCATATGATTTATGAGAGTTTCCTATTTTATTAAAATTGTAGAAGGGATACCCCGATCAAAGATTTTTAGTTATTTGAATTTTGCAAAAGATATTTATTTTAATCAAAAAGTTATTTTGATTTTTTTGTAAAATTATGAAAATGAGTCGTTTTAAATATATGCATGCATATAGTGACGACCTAGTTTAAGTCCTAGGAAGTCGTGTCGTTACACTCATCTAATCTTGATTAATGATATAGATTAACCATCTACTCTCTCAAGCTAGACGGTTGTGCTTGTTTAAACTTGTTTGTCCGACAAATCTATGCAAGCTAATAATATGCATTAATCAAGATGTAAACATACTTAATATTGCTTAAGAAAAACTAACTTCTAACATCTAACTCGTTCAACATACAAACAAACATGGTGTAGAGTATTAAATATGGAAATGAGTGGAAGATAATCGTCAATCAAACTTATCTTAAGTAAATAAACCATTCTCTCGAATGTCCTTAACAAAGCATAAGTAAGAAGGAGGGAAATGAAGAAATGACAAAAATGGAAGACGCAAGTCGCCACTGGCAATGTCTTGCTTCATGGAGGCTTGAAATGGTTGCTATCTGATACATAAATGGCATAGGATGAAGATTCTCACTCACTGGGAGATGACTCTTAAAAATTATCAGAATCCTTCTCACAGGAGAGCTTAAAATGGAGGCTGGTTATGGTGAGGGAGAATTTGTGCAGAGCTTTCACCTCTTGAACTCGTTTCTCTCTCTTTTTGAATTGAGAAGCTTTGGGTTATTTATAACTGTTGAAAAAGTGAACTCATGATGGTCTGACGCCACATTAATTTGCATGCCCTGCTGCGCAGACTTTTTACACCGTCAACCCATTGATTCTGCCATGCTTGGGTAACGTGTAATTCGTTCGTATACTGACATGACAACTACCTACAGCTACTACCCAAGCGTTTGTATTTGCCTTTTCTTCTCAACGCATGGTCTTGACGCAAGGGTTTGCGCTTCTTTTGTTCTCATAGCAGCTTCTTTTCTGGTACTTGGGTTATTTGTGCTTCTTTCCTACTTAATCCTGCGTTAAGAACAGAAAAACTCATATTTTCTTAGGTATATTCTTTTGTAAATGATGTCAACGCATGGTAATACATATTACACAATTCAACTGCCAAAATCATGCGTTTAGCCTTAAAGTTACTTTAATTATTCCAAATAGTGAATATAATAACTTGTATTTCTACAAGCTATCAGTAGATATGGCTTCTACCCATTTAGATACATAATCAACTGCAACTAGAATATATAGGTAGCCATTAGAAGACATAGGAAAAGGTCCCATAAAGTCAATACCCTAGACACCAAAGAGCTTCACTTCCAAGATAGGTTTCATTGGAAGCCCATGTTGTCTAGAAATATTGCCAGTACGTTGGCACTTATCACATGACTTTACAAAGGCATAACAATCTTTAAAAAGAGAGGGCCAATAAAAACCTGATTGAAGTACCTTAGATGCAGTTCTAGTGGGTTCAAAGTGACCTCCATAAGGAGAGGCATGGCATGAATTTAAAATACAAACCTTGTACAGAAGTGGGTCCTCCCAATGGTAAGACTTAACATTATGCAGGAATCTCTTCTTTTGTTGAGAGTTTATATCAGGTGGCAAGTGTCCTCCTGCAAGATAATTAACTATGTAAGCAAACCAAGGCAAGCTATATTTTACCTGATACAGTTGTTCATCAGGGAACATCTCAACAATGGGGGGACATGAGTTAGCATCCCGTTCTCAATCCTAGACAGGTGGTCTGCAACCACATTTTCACATCCTTTTCTGTCTTTGAATTCTAAGTCAAACTCCTGCAGTAATAAGATCCACCTCATTAGCCTAGGTTAACAGTCTTTCTTGTCAAACAAATACTTCAAATTTGCGCCACTTTAAGCGTTAACGTCAAATGTACAGGTCAAGTTATAATATAAGACGGTAAAGTCCGAATATCGTACCACTGAGGATCCAATTGTGAAGGTTAAAGTTACTTAGCTATTCTAGAGTTGAATCAATTTTATTTGAGGATTGGAATTGAAATTGTGAATTATGGAAAATATGAACTAAATAAGGAAAGTAATAAAGTGAGAAACACAAGAGTCAAAATAAATTCTAAATCATTACGATGTAAACCGAGTTCAGGATCTACTTTGTTTATTAATTAGAATGCAAAGGTTAGATTTTTTAATTAAAAAAAAAAGAGAGAGAGAAGTAGAAAAGGAAAAGGAAAAAATAAAAGAGAAAAATAAATAAATATGGAGATAGTGGAAGGGAAAGTCGGCAGGTTATTCTTATTAGGTTATTGCCAAAGTTATCGACAAATGCTTCATTTCTCAAACTTCTAACCAACCTAAATCTACAGCTGAGTGTTGAGGGGAGGAAGAAAAAGACATCTAGGGCAAATTGGTGTAGAAGCTCGGATGAAATCGTGGTAGAATTGAAGCTGAAAAAGAAGACTGGTTTGGTGTCATGCTGTTTGACCAAAGTCTGGTGTTTGATTAATAGCGAGCTGAAAAGACCACGTTTGAAGCTAGATATTTGAAGTTCATAAGTTAATTCAATTCTTAACAGCTTTTGTGAAGGATGGTTGAGCTGATTGTGAGGAGAAACAGGTTTAATTGTAGGTGGAAGTAACTGATATGGATTCCAAGAGTGATCTAGAGTAGAGTGAAGTAAAATTAGAATATCTATTGAAAGAAGGGGATTTAAGCCCTGAAATTTTGAGGCAAGTTAGAAAACACATTACTCTACAAGTTTGTAGAAGGGAAAAAAATTCTAATTTGGGTTAGAAATATAAATTTTAATAGTTAGAAGTGCGGACAGTAGTAAAGACAATAGCAGAGGGAGACGAATCTCGTTGGAGAGTTAAGCGACATTGGGGGGCGTGAAGGAGCAAGAACGAGACAAATCTCGCTGGTCTCGCTGGTATCGCTAATCGACCGTCTCGCTGGTGCAGTTTTCTTTGCAGCTCAGTTTTGCTAGTCTAGTCTCGCTGGTTGCTTAAGTCTCGTTCATTAGTGATTATCCTTATGATGACTTATGGTCTTAGTGGCGAACACCATCAAAATTTAAGACTTGCTTGCTATGTTAAGAAATTTTAAGGAAATCTAAAATATGCTATTTCAGGCCTGGAGGAGCTAGGAAAAGCGTATAACCCTTTAAGGGTCGGGACAAGTAGTGAGTGACACTTGTTTTCTTTAAAAAGGATTTTGTTTATACTATTTAGCCATGATTTCTCATGGAACGTTTTATGATGTTTTGCTGAATGTTAAGCACGAATACTGTTTATAATTGATTTCATGGCATGAAAGGCATGTTTATCTATTTCTTCTAGCTTGAAAAAGCATGTTCATATGATGTTAATTATTGAGAAATAAACTGAACTTCTATGGAATGTTTTATGATGAACTTTTTATACAAAGTATACTTGTTTTCTAAAATGTTTTCTAAGGGACCCAATGCTGAAGTACGGTGAGAAGGCACATGGGCAACTTTATAACATGAAGGAACTCAATGCTTGAGGACGTTGAGAAGACATTTGAGTATCCTACGGAACCAGTACTAATGGACATGGAGAAGGTACTTGGGCAACTCGAGATAGTTCCTATGTGCACATAGTGAGGATTGACGTTGGGTGTGTCGAGATTGCTCCGCCCCAACTAAGGATGTTTTCAACGTTGAGTAGCGTTGAGCTTCGTTACGCCTCAACTAAGGAAAATGTTTTGAAATGTATCATATTTTTCATGAACGTATATGATTTGATAACGCTACTTGAGCATTGTAAGCACCTAATTGGTAAGCACGTTCAAAGGCTTTAAGCGAACTAGTATTAATAATCTCAGATTGTAAAAAACAAAAAAAAAAAAGAAGGAAGAGGAAAAACCAAAAAGGGTAAGAAGACAAAAGAAAAAGGAATTTAAAAAGAAGAAAAGAGAAGAAAAAGGAAAAGAAGAAGAAAGGATAAGGATGGATGCTTCGGTTATAACCCTTCATTGGACAGAAAAGTTGTCAACTTCTTTCTACTCATTTCCAAACTCAATTCTGCTATTTTTCAGCTGCACATCGTGAAGAGGTTGAAGAAGAGTTCTAGGGAAATTTCGTGCAAGGATTTGGAAGATTTCATGGTAAAACTGAAGGTGAAACAGAAGCTTCATCGGCTGTCGTGCAGCTCGAACCAGGTCTGATTTTTGGTGAATATCGAGCTGAAAAGATTGAATTTTGGGCTGAAATTTTAAAATTAGTAAGCTAACTCAATTTTGAACAACTTTTATGAAGGATTCTTGAGTTGAAATGGATTAGAAACATGTAAACTTTTAGCTGGAAGTTACTGATACGAAATTTCTGTGCAATCTGGAGCAGCGCGGAGAAAACTTGCAATATCTGACAAACCAGGACGAGTTAAGCCACGAAATTTTGAGGTAAGCTAGGAAACATACTTCTCTACAAGTTTGTAGAGGAAAAGAAGTTCTAAATCTGGCTGGAAATATGACTTTGAATTGACAAAATTGAGAACAAACAGGAAAAGAGGAAACTCTGTTGTCGGGTGTCGTTTGGAAGCAGGTAACGCTGAGAATTGGAGCGTAAGTAGGGACACTGGTCTCGCTGGTCGTGTAAAGAAGGATTTACTCTCATAAATCTCACTAGCTCTCTCTCAGTATCGCTCATCAGGTAGTCTCGCTGGTATCGCTCATGCTGGTGTCGCTAGTGTCGTGACCTGTTGTGTAATTTCGTTAGTAAACTCGCTAGTAAGGTGAAATCTCGTTGGTAATCTCGCTAGTGACTTAGAATCTCACTTATTATGTGTATTTTAGGAAAGAAAGGGAGTCTCGGTGGTGAATCATGATTAGAGTTTAAGTATGCACGTTTAATGATCATGTAAAGGAAGTTTAAGGAAAATATAACGTGAGGAATGTGTATTTACAGGCCAAGAAGAGCTCGGAAAGGCGTATAATCCGCTCAGGGCCTAAAGACAAGTTGTGAGTGACACTTTTCTTTCTTGAAAATGAATTTATTGAAATGTTTAGTTTGGTTTTTCTTATGAGATATGGCTTTGAGATAAACTGCTTTCTTGAAAAACATAATGTTTTATGATATTGTTCACAAGGCACGTTTTATCCGTTTTTTATAAGATGTTGAATGACATGTCTTGAAATGTTGTTTATCATGATATATCTGATTTTCATGAAAGATTTCCATGTGAACTATTTACGTATAATGCTGATTTCTAAAATGTTTTAGAGGAGGCTCAATGCTAAAGGATATGAGATGACATGTGAGTTTCCCCTGGACCCAGTATTGAAGGACTCGTAGAAAGTACTTGGGCAACCCGCCATATTCCTATGTGCACATAGAGGTTGTGACGTTGGGTGTGTTGAGTCTTGCTCCACCCCAACTAAAGTTGTTATCGACGTTGAGTGCGTTGAGTTTTACTTCGCCTCAACTAAGGATGTTTTCGACGTCGGGTGCGTTGAGTCTTGCTCCGCCCTGACTAAGGGAAAGTTTTAAGAACGAACTGTTTTTCGTATACGATCATTTTGGCATGAACATATGTGATTTGTTTACGTTGTTGCGTATAATTCAGAAGAATATGTGAGTGATTCATATACAGCATCTCTTTCTTTTATCAATGGTTCTACCAATTTATATGTTTCCACAAATAATTGAAATTCAATTTCTTGATCTGTATCTTCAATTTTTGGAAACTTAGAAAGTTCTTCTGTTAAGCCATGATCAATGAACCTACAAAAACCTTCAATCTGTATCTGATTAAACCCAGGTATTGTAGACATTCTCTCATTTCCACCCCCAAGCATTTTATTTATTTCCCATTTATAAAAAAAATCACATTATTTGCTTATTCATCATAAAATGGATCGATCTAGCAATGATGGAATTTATATTATGTTTACTGAATCACATGAAATTTTATGATTTTACAGAAATGATTATTTGTATCACGTTTATGTTTATGGCGTTATTATGATTTTAACATGCCTGTTTTCGAACAAAAGATAGCTTTACAAAATTAGTCACTCATGGGGCTTTTAGCTCACGTTTTCCATGTTTTCTTTTCCTCCCAGGTAGCAAGGACGTTTCCGGTGCATTGCCAACTCTAACTCGCCCTGCTTAAGCTTCGAGTTACCAAAAACAGTTTATTTTCTCGTTGTTGTACGTGTAAATAACTCAACACTGGTGGCATGTAGAGTTAGTTGTTTATAAGTGGGTTATGAGAGAGTATGTTATAAAAGTGTACTGGGTACAGGAAGGATTATTATATTATGATCATGCGTTAATATTGTTGAATTCTATGAATGTATACGTATGAAATGTTTGTACAGGAAGTTATGTAAGATGGGGCAATATGCGTCACAAGAGGGGTGATGTATATTGTCTTCACATCTCCTTTCAGGTTAAGTAGGTAATCAGAGAGGGGGTGTGACAAGCATGATGTATAAGTTATATTCTATGTCCTCTCTAATGTTAAGCATGTTTTCTTTACGTTATAGTTAATGTTTTCTCTCGTGTTAAGCATGATATAATTCTAAAGTTATGTTTTCAATACTCTGTCACTCACTAGGCTTCCAGCTCATGTTTTTCCATGTTTTCTATTCCATCAAAGTAGTGAAAGAGTTTCTGGTGCTTAACCTACACAAGCCTCGCCCTGCTTAAGTTGCACGTCATCAGAGAATACCTTTCTTCATAATAGTCATATGTGTAAATAATTTTGAGTCTGTGGCATGTAGACATAGCTTGTTGGTTGTTGGGAAGTGAGAGTGAATAATGTCTATATGGTCTAAGTTGGTTGTAATCAAGTTGGAGTTTCTGTTGATGTGTATATGAATCATCATGTTGTTGTAATTATTGGTCTGGTGGATTTACATGTTGTATGATTTATTGCACACTGTGGGCGATTATGTGAAATCATATTTTCAACAGGTTACACAGGTATGGATGGACAATGAACCTCACAAAAGGGGTGAAGTTTGTTGTCCTCAAATCTTCTTTCAGGTTAAACAGAAAAATCTGGGAGGTGTGTGACACAGAATGGCAGACTTTGGAAGAAAAGGTTCATTTGACAATCATGCTATGTTTGGCTAATGACGTCATCATCAAGGTCACAGATGAAGAAACTGCTGCTAGTTTGTGGTTAAAGTTGGAAAGTCTTTACATGACAAAGTCTTTAACCAAGAAGTTGTTTATTAAGAAACGTTTATATCATCTACGTATGCAGCAAGGTATCTCTCTTTGAGATCATCCTGATGAGTTTAATAAAATTTTGTTAGAATTGCGTAATGTAGATATTAAGGTTGATGATAAGGATGCTGCCTTAATTTTGTTGACATCTTTGCCCCCGTCATATAAGACTTTTGTTGACTCGTATATTGGAGGAAAAGAAACTTTGGCTTTAGAAGATACAAAGTCCACATTGCTTATGAGAGAGGACCGTCAGAAAGTTAATTCAGGTATAGAAAGTCAGACATCTGGTTAGCTGCAACAGGGAGCAAGGGACGTGGGAATTCTGGTAAGCAAAAGTGGAACCAGAATTATAAATATTCTAAGTCAAATGAAAATTTTCATTATTGTAAAGAAAAAGGTAATTGGAGAAATGAGTGTGGTAAGTTAAAAAGGCAGCAGGACAAAAAGGAAAAGAATGACAAGAAGGAAACTTCTGCCTCTATTGAACAAGTTGAGATTGATCCTGAAGAAGACAAAGGCAATTCTGAAGGAGATCTGGCTTTGGTTGTGAATGAAATTTCACATTCTGATGATGTATGGGTTCTTGATTTTGGGGCATCTTATCATATGTGCCCAAATAGAGAGTGGTTCTCAATGGAATGTTAGCATGGCTAATGGTGCTGTGTGTAATATAGTTGGAATCGGCTCAGTCAAGATACGAAGACATGATGGTGTCTTCTAAACTTTGGATAAGGTTAGACATGTTCAACTAATTACGAAGAGTTTGATATCTTTGACTGTACTCAAATTGTAAGCCCTACTTTTATCTTTGAAAGACGGCAAGCAAAGTAGGCGGGTGGTTGAGAGAGAGATGGCCAAAAGCCTTTGGCATGAGTGGTGTGTGTGGCCAGCAAGAAGGTGGGCTAGGTGAAGACTTTGGGTAGCCAAGCCTAGGGTTGATGCGTTGGTTGAGATTAGGGGGATGCATTGGGAGCTATGCATCCAAGAGGGTCTATGGGGCTGACGCATGATGCTATGCGTCCAAGCTAGGTGTCCAAGTTTGCCAAGGGGGCTGCATGCATATATTGAAGCAAAAAGTGAAGGAAGCCGGAAATATTTTTGGTAAGTGAATTCCAGATGATTACGAGGTAAATCAAGTTTAGGAGTTACTTTGTTTATTTGAAAATAAAATAAAATAAAATAAAAATAGAGAAAAAGGAATGAAAAAGAAAAAGTGGAAGTAAGTCGGCCGCCCGTTTAAGTGTGAAAGTTGAGTTTTCGATCAATTTTTCCATTTTCAAAAGCTTCAACCAACTCCATTTTTCAGCTGAAACAGAAGGTCTGGTTGTTGTTGCGCAATATGAGCAAGGTCTGGTTTTTAGAGGATAGCAAGCTATAGAGATCGAGTTTAGGCCTGAACATTTGAGGTTAGTACGATTACTCAATTCTTAACAACTTCCGTGAAGAATGGTTGAGCTGAATATGAAGAAAAACATGTTAAATTTTAGGTGGAAGCAACTAATACGGATTTCCCGAGTGATCTAGGATAGCGCAAAGTAAATTAGGAATATATGTTGAACGAAGAAGAGTCAAGCTCTGAAATTTTGAGGTAAGCTAGAAAACACATTTCTATCCATGTTTGTAGAAGGGAATAAGTTCTAATTCGGTCTGAAAATATGACTTTTAATATATAGAAATGAAAATAGAAGCGAAGACAGAAGCAGAATGAGATGAGTATCGCTAGAGGAAGCAGTGACACTGAAGGTATAAGGGTGAGCAACGAGACGAGTGTTGCTGGTGTCGTTAGAGGCTTTTTGTCTCACAACTCTTGCTCAGTATCGCTGGGTATCACTCGATATCGCTAGTCTCGCTAATCAAGTAAGTTTCACTAGTCTTGCTGGATCACAGTATTGCTAGTATGGTTGGGTCTTTTGCTTGAATTTGTTGGTTTAGTCTCACTAATGGCCTGAATCTCGCTCATTAGTGCACTCTTTTATGAAATCTAGCTCAGTTGAGTATGTCTTTGTGGAATATAGTCTCGGTGATGATTTTATTCATGAAGTAGAGCTCGGTGGTGAATAATAGAAATGTCTAAGGCTTGTTGACTATGTAAAAAGAAATTTTAAAGAAATTTAACAAAGGGAAATGTACTATTTCAGGTCGAGAGGAGCTAGGAAAGGCATATAACACACTAAAAGCTCAGGACAAGTTACGAGGGACAATTTTATTTAAAATGAGTCTACTTTAGACATGTAGGTAGCCGGGATATAGAAATAGTTCCCAATGCTGAACGACACGGAGAAGGCATGTGGGTAGCTGAGTTATAGAAATGGTTTCCAATGCTGAAGGACTCAGAAAAGGCATGTGGGTGGCCTAAATCTTGTATATGGGACCTAGTACTAAAGGGCTTAGAGAAGGTATTCGGGTAACCCAGGATATGATATCTATGTGCACATAGAGGGATGATAGACGCTGCTGTGTTGAGATTACTCCACACAACTAAGGATATTCGACATTGGTTGTGTCGAGATTACCCTGCCCCAACTAAGGATGTTTTCGATGTTGAGTAGCGTTGAGCTTCGCTCCGCCTCAACTAAGAAAAATATTTATGAAATAAACTGAATGTCCGTGTATCTTTTTCTGAAATGAACATATATGGTATGACAATGCCACTTGAGCATATTTTCGGTGGATATGACTTTGAATTTATGTTATTTACCCATCGTTTTAGAATGATTACAGTTTGATTAGCTTCCGAGTTAAGGAAGGTTTTTACAAAAAAAGTCATTCAATGGGCAACCTAGCTCATGTTTTCCTTGTTTTCCTGTTTTTCATGTAGCGAGCGAGTCTGGGGTGCTTAGCCTACACAGCAACTCGTCTGGGTCCACCATTAGTGTCTAGAATTTTGAGAATTGTAAATATTTGATCTTAAACATGTGTTGTACATATAGAGGGTTAAGGGCTTGAGAAACTTATGTAAATATATGGTTTGAGTGAAAATCAATGTTTGTATGATAGCTTTAACCCTAGTTTAAGTATGTTGTTCAATCATTGTGTATATCTTCTTATTAGGTGATGGTCAAGGTATAAGGTTGGCAGTGGATGCTGTAAGAGGGTCGGTGTCCGCTGTCCTCACATTTTCTCCTAGGTTAAGAGGGTACCTTGAAAGGGGTGTGACAAGTTGGTATCAGAGCATAAGATTTTAGGGAAAGGGAGATTGAATGTTGTAAGTTCAAAGTATGAGAGTTGCAATACAGTAGGATTGTGGGAAATTATTGTTAGCAGACAAACGAGGTAGGCAAGCACACGCCGGAACTTTGCAAGCTACCAAAGGTTTGGGAAAGTTTGAGGGGAAATTCTGGTGATCTTCCAGCAGGTATGAGCTTGTAAAAAATTAAATGCTTATTTCAATAATTCATTGATTAACTTGTAATGTTAAAATAGTATGAGGTAAATCCCGAAAGGAGAGTAAGGATCGAGAGAATTCAAAGCCTATGAGACATAGTAATTATGGGTACCATAGATATTACATATGTTAAAGGTTAGGTATTGGTTTAGGAAGATTTTCGATGTAGTCATTACCCATGGTTCGCTATTGCTGACGATACTAGATATGTGTGAGCTTAGCAGGGCTGCATGTTCTTTAATGACTGTGGGCATGTGTGAGCTATGCCAGGCCATTTGTTTAGTCTACTATGATGTGGTAAACTTGGGTATGACTACAGGATAAGCGTTATACTGAGTTTTTAGTATTGGAAAGAGAAACGAGTTCTGAGGTTGGATAAATTATGATAGTTATAACTAATGAGTTAGTTATGTGCAAGTGGTATGAGTAAGACTTGCAGAAGAGGAATCATAACCCAGTGATTAGTTAGTATAGAATGGGTTGATTATGAAGCTTTAGCTAAGGCTATATAAGAGTAAAGGGAACTCTAGTTAAAAAGAAAAGATTGATGGATGTAATACCAAAGTAAGACATGGTTGTCAAATATGTAGGCAAAAGCCGTCAGGAAGAATATGACATAGCTCAGCAGGTAGCTGAGGAGATTTCAAGTATTACGACGAGTACAATATATGTGGCCTTAAGAGTATCTATGTCTAATTAACTCAGAAGCAATGTATTTATTTATCTTTGATGTACTGCTAAATTGGTAAGTAAGATAGGACTCAGGGATTGATACTGGTTGGTGCTTATACTCATTAGTAAGTGTGGTTAATTGATTTATAAGTTGTGCATTCGTCGTCTTTTATGTGTTTACTGTGTAAGTGAATAAGAGTTTAAAGTCTTTGCTTGAGGCCTTGTTAGTACATACTCATGCTGGTGAATCAGTAACTATAGAGGATGTCTGTAATGATTGCGAGTTGGTGATTGATAATGTGGTGTTGCTAGTTGATCTATTATCTCTAAATCTGATAAAGTTTGATATTATTCTGGCATGGACTTTCTGTCGAAGTATCATGCTAATGTTGATTGTTTTAAGAAAGAAGTAAGATTTGTGAAGCCCGATGGGGTTGAGGTGATCTTTAAAGGAAGAAGGAGAGTTCTTCCTACCTGTGTGATCTCGGCAGTAAAGGCCAGGAAGTTGTTGAATAAGGGCTGTGAAGCGTACCTGGCACATGTGACTAAAGTGAAGGTAGAAAAGTTAAAACCGGAAGATGTGCTAGTGGTATGGGAGTTTTTAGATGTGTTCCCTAAGAAGTTGTCTAGGTTGCCACCTGATAAAGAGATGGAGTTTACTATTGATTTAGCACCGGGTACAACACCCATTTCTCAGGCACCATATCGTATGGCACCATCGGAATTGAGGGAGCTGAAGGTGCAACTACAGGAGCTAGTAGACAAGGGAGACATTAGACCAAGTATATCTCCATAGGGTGCGCTAGTGCTGTTTGTTAATAAGAAGGACGGCACAATGAGGTTATGTATTGATTACCCCTAGTTAAATAAGGTAACAATACGTAACAAATACCCTTTGCCTCATATAGATGATCTGTTTGACCAACTCAGAGGAGCGTCAGTGTTCTCGAAGTTAGACTTGAGGTCAGGGTATCACCAGCTGAAAGTTAGAGAATCGGACATACCTAAAACAGCTTTCCGAACGAGATATGAACATTATGAATTTTTGGTGATGCCATTTGGCTTAACTAATGTACCAACTGTATTCATGGATTTGATGAATAGGATCTTCCATCCCTATCTGAACCAGTTTGTAATTGTGTTCATTGATGATATATTGTTGTATTCTAGAGATAGAGGGAAATATGTTGAACATCTCAGGACTGTTTTGCAAACTTTGAGAGAAAAGAAATTGTATGCAAAGTTCAGTAAATGTGAGTGGTTGATTTTCTTTCGTGAGAGAACTAAGTATGACTTCTAATGAAACTTGATAATAGCATGTCTACTAGCTAGTTTTTGATTTTATATGGAAATTGTATTATGCATGCTATAGTGAGGTACCAAATAAATTGTTGAGCATTGATCTTGTGATATAGTATGTATACTGAGGGAATTGTTAAATATATTGCATATCAAGCTTATTGGATTTATGGTATATAGATATCAAACTACTCGAATAAATAGTATTTACATATTGAGTTTCTTGGACATTGTGTATTAATTCTGATGCTAAAGGAAATTACGAAGGCATTGATGATGACGGTTGTGTTTGAGATCGGGATTCATTGAACTACTACGTTAGGAGTGGCTAGTAATGGAGCATTGTTGGCACATTTTCAGCTGAGGCCTAAGTTAGTTGATTGAGTGATAAGGAAACATTTGAAGGATCTCGAGATTAGGAAACTAATAGAAAAAGTGGAAGCCCAGCAAAGAATAGATTTTAAGTTATGATATGATGGAGCATTGGTTAAGTTTGATTGAATTTATCTGCCAAAGAATACTGAAGTTAGACAAGTGATTCTTAAGGAAGCACATAGCTAAGCTTATGCTATGCATCTTGGCAGTACTAAGATGTATAGGACATTAAGAGATTTTTATTGATGGTCAGGTATGAAGAGATAGATAGCTGAGTATGTGGCAAGGTGTTTAATTTGCCAGTAAGTTACGCCTGAACGATAGAAGCCAACCAAATTATTAAATCCACTCCCTGTACCTGAATGGAAGTAGGAGCCTGTCACAATGGATTTTTTGTTTTAATTGCCAAGGACTTCAGCGGGAATTGATGGAGTTTGGGTAATTGTTGATAGATTGATAAAGACAATATGATTCTTACCCGTTAAGGTAACCTATACCTTGGATAAATTAGCCCAAATATATGTAGATAAGATTGTGAGCCAGTACGGAGTTCCAATATCTATTTTATTGGATAGAGGTCCTAGGTTTACTTCTAAATTATGGGTAAGTTTGTAACAAGCTTTGGGAACTAAGCTACAGTTTAGAACGGCTTTTCATCCTCAGACAGATGGATAGTCTGAAAGAACAATACAGACCTTGGAAGATATGCTTTAAGCATGTGCTTTGCAATTTAAAGGTAGCTAGAATGAGTATTTATTGTTGATGGAGTTTATTTATAATAATAGCTACCATTCGTCCATAGGTATGGCTCGGTATAAAGCTTTGTATGGTAGACAGTGTAGAACTCTAGTGTGCTAGGGTGAGATTGGAGAAAGGAAACTAGTCAGACTGGAGATTGTGCAAACTATTTCTGAGAAGGTAGAGGTAATAAAAGTGAATCTTAAGACAGCTCGAGATCAACAAAAGAGTTATGCAGATAATCGGAGAAGAGATCTTGAGTTTGAAATTGGTAATAAGGTTTTTCTGAAATTGTCACTGTGGAAAGGAGTTTCAAGATTTGGTAGGAAAGGGAAACTAAATCGGAGATATTTGGACCTTATGAAATCTTGGAAAGGGTTGGACCGGCAGCTTATAGATTGGCTTCGCCAATGGAGATGTCCAAGATTCATAACGTATTTCATGTTTCAGTGTTAAGGAAATATATTCTCGATCCTACTCATGTATAAGAAATGCAACCAACAGAGTTGGAAGAAGATTTGAGTTATGAGGAAAAGCCGATCCAAATACTAGATGAAAAGGAACAACTATTGAAGACTAAGGTGATTCCATTGGTTAAAGTGCTTTGAAGGAATCGTAGTGTGGAAGAAGCTACTTGGGAAACTAAAGAGCAAATAAGCAAGAAATATTCACATTTGTTTTCGAGGAACTAACAACCTGCTCAATTTCGATGACGAAATTCTTGTAAGGATGTGGTAAATTATAAGCCCTACTTTTATCTTTGGAAGATGACAAGCAAAGTAGGCGGTGGTTGAGAGAGAGATGGCCAAGAGCCTTTGGCATGAATGGTGTGTGTGGCCGGCAAGAAGGTGGGCTAGGTAAACACCTTGGGTAGCCGAGCCCCAAGCATAAGGGTTGATGCTTGGCTTGGTAAGGCATGCGTCAATGAAGGTGAGCATGGGTGATGGTTGGTGCATTGGGCAAGTGGCTATGCGTTGGTTGAGATTAGTAAGGGGGATGCGTTAGGAGCTATGTGTCCAAGAGGGCCTATGGGGCTGACGCATGGTGCTATGCATCCAAGCTAGGTGTCCAAGTCCGCCAAAGAGGCTGCGTGCATATATTGAAGAAAGAAGTGAAAGAAGCCGAAAATATTTTTGGTAAGTGAATTCTAGATCATTACGAGGTAAATCAATTTTAGGAGTTATTTTGTTTATTTGAAAATAAAATAAAATAGAAAAATAGAAAAAAAAAAAAAAGAATGAAAAAGAGAAACTAGAAGTAAGTCAGCAGCCTGTTTAAGTGTGAAAGCTGAGTTTTCGATCATTTTCTCCATTTTCAAAAGCTTCAACTGACTCCATCTTTCAATTGAGCAAGGAAGGAAAGTAGAAGAAGAAGTCTAGGGCAAATTCATGTAGAATTTTGGTCAGTTTCATGGTGTAATTGAAGCTGAAATAGAAGGTTTGGTTTCTGTCGTGCAATCTGAGCAAGGTCTAGTATTTGGAGGATAGCAAGTTGTAGAGATTGATTTTAGGACTGCACATTTGAGGTTAGTAATTTAACTCAATTCTTAACAACTCTTGTGAAGGATGGTTCAGCTGATTATGAAGAGAAACATGTTAAATTTTAGGTGGAAGCAACTGATACAGATTTCCCGAGTGATCTGGAGTAGCACTAAGTAAATTGGGAATATCTGTCGAACGAAGAGGAGATAATTTTGAGGTAAGCTAAAAAACACATTTCTTTACACGTTGGTAGAAGGGAAGAAGTTCTAATTCGAGATGGAAATGCGACTGTTAACAAATAGAAGTGGAAACAGAAGCGAAAATAGAAGCAGAAAGAGACGCTAAAGGAAGCAACGACACTGAAGGTATAAAGGTGAGCAATGAGACGAGTGTCGCTGGTGTCGCTAGAGGCTTTTTGTCTCACAACTCTCGCTCAGTATCGCTGGGTAATGCTGGTGATAACTTGTAGAAATACAAGTTATTATAGTCACCATTTGAATTAATTAGAGTAACTTTAGAGCTAAAACGCATGATTTTGGTAGTTGAATTATGTAAAATGTATCACCATGCGTTGGCACTATTTGCAAAAGAAAATACCTGAAAAATTATGAGCTTTTCTGTTCTTGAATGCAAGATTAAGAAGAAAAGAAGTACAAATAACCCAAGTATTAAAGACGAAGCTGCTGCGAGAACAAATGGAAACCCATGCGTCGAGACTATGCGTTGAGACCATGCGTTGAGAAAAAGTAGATGCGGACGCCTGGGCAAAAGCTGTCATGTCATTATGCAAAAGGATAACACGTTATCAGATCATGGCAAAACCAATGGGTCGACAATGTAAAAAGACTACGCAGCATGGCGGAAATTTAATGCAAAGGTATCAAGTCATCATGACATCAACTTTTTCACGCCTATAAATAGCCCAAAAGCTTCTTCAAGAAGAGGAGGAAAGATCAGTTCAAGAGGCAAAAGCTCTGCATTATTTCTCTCTCACCATAACCAACCTCCATTTCGAGCTCTTCTGAGAGAAGGATTCTGAGCACCTTTAGAGTCATTTTCCAGTGAGTGAGAATCTTCAACCTATAGAATTTATGTATCAGATAGCAACCATCTCAAGCCTCCATGAAGCCAGAAGTTGTCAGTGGCGGCTTGATGTCTCCATTTCTGTTTATTTTCCATTTCCCTCCTTCTTGCTTATATTTTGTTAATGACATTGGTGAGAACGATTTATTTTCTTGATATGAGTTCGATTGACTATTATCTCCCATCTATTTCCGTATTAAACACCTTGCACCATATTTGAATGCTGAATGAGTTAGATGTTAAAAGTTAATTTTTCTTGAGCAATTCTAAGTATATTACATCTTGATTAATGCATATTTTTAGCTTGCATAACTTTGTCTGACAAACAAAAGTAGTAAGCATGACTGTCGAGCTTGAGAGAGTGGACAGTTAATCTTTAGCATGTATTAAGACCAGATAAGTTACAGAGATGTAGTTCATCTTTTGCCAACGCAAACTTACAATGCGTCTTAGAAATAAGATTAATGTGGCGTCGAAACATCGAGAGATGGATTCACAAACACAGTTTGTAGATATGTAATTGTACTTAGAAAGCTTAGGTAACAACTAATTCTTGCGTTAACTCTACTTCTATTGCATGGTTCCATTCATTCTCAACGCATGTTATCTGATACTAAATGACATATGACTAACCATCGCTGCATCCACCTCATTGTTAGTATAGGAAATTCTTTTCAATTCTTTTATGTATAGTTTTACACATACAAACAGCAATTGCACATATTACATGTATAGTTCACCGCATAGTCAAGAAACTAATCTCAACGCCTAGTTATTATAATTTCCTGCGTTCGACCCTGGACTCACCAAGAAACCTATAAAGGCTTATACTTGGGTCTTTATAGGAAAACTTGCTTAATCATGATCAATTAGAGTAATTATCGACGCATCCTTATACGGAAATGATAAATCTAATCATGTGCAAATGGCTAAGAAACTCAATTTGCTAGGTATCCTTGGGTATCGCTAGTCTCGCTGATCAAGTAAGTCTCGCTGGTCTCGATGAATCACAGTATCGCTGGTACAATTGGGTTTTTTGCTTGAATTTGTTCGTTTAGTCTCGCTAATGACCTAAATCTCACTCATTAATGCATTCTTTTATGAAATGTAGCTCGGTTGAGTATTTCTTTATGGAATATAGTCTCGGTGATGATTTTATTCATGAAGTAGAGCTCGGTGGTGAATAATAGAAATGTCTAAGGCTTGTGGGCTATGTAAAAAGAAATTTTAAAGAAATCTAACAAAGGAAAATGTACTATTTTAGGTCGAGAGGAGCTAGGAAAGCCGTATAACACACTAAAAGCTCAGGACAAGTTATGAGTGATAATTTTATTTAAAACGAGTCTACCTTAAACAAAGTGTTTATGTCGTAAGAGTATGTTTGGAAAAATGTTTATATGTTTGTGCTTTCACGGGTTCTAACGTGCATATTATGTGTTTTACATCAGAAATCATTTGAAGCATGCTAGCTGTTAAACGAGTTTTACGAAAAGCATGCTATTTGTTAAACTATGATTTTATGGAAAGCATTGATGACGGTTAACGAGATTGTGAAGATTTGAAATGTTATAAACTCGTGAACTTATATTATGCTATTTTCAAAGCATGTTGTTTTTTAATAATGTTTTTTAAAAGGCTCCAAATGCTGAAGGACATAGAGATGGCATGTGGTTAGTTGGGATATAGAAATGGTTCCCAATGCTAAAGGACTTAGAGAAGGCATGTGGGTGGCCTAAATGTCACACCCCCTCCCAACTTTACTTGCATAACCTGAAAGGAGACGTGAGGACAGTATACATCACCCCTCTTGTGACGCATACCATCCATTCCTTCACACACATTCTACCCTATTCACAATGTAATCCCCACATTCTAAGACATTTTAAACATCACATATAGAAAAGTATATATAAGCCAAAAACGAAATTTCTCAACTCTTTTACATGTCCTTACACAACCCATAGTTCAACCCCTGGTAATTGTACATACATATCTACATGCCACCTAATTAAGGTTTAACATACAACTAACACTTCAACAAGTCAAATTATTCAGAGTCTCAAAGCTTAAGCAGGGCAAGTGGGAGTAGGCAGAGCACCAAAAACGTCCTTGCTACCTGGAGGGAAAAGAAAAACATTGAAAACATGAGCTAAAGGCCCAGTGAGTGACAATGTTAACAAACCATTTTAGTTCGGAAATCATCAGTAGTAAAACTGAGTTCAACATCAACAAAAAACATGCAATCACTTTAAATACATTAGTTAAAAAAAACTTAATTGCCCTTATCAATTCATACATGATTTTTAAACAAATCATAAGGAAACGGTTTAGATACAATATTTTTCCCTTAGTTGAAGTGGAGCAAAACTCAACACCCCAACGTCGAAAACATATAAGGCTCGATGCGGAGCAAGACTCAACGCACCAGCATATAACCTTTATGTGCACATAGGAATATGGCAGGTTGCCCAAGTACCTTCTCATGTTCTTGAGTACTGGGTCCCGAGGAAACTCACATGCCTTATTAACATTGAGCCTCCTCCAAAACATTTTATTGGCGAGTTGCCCAAGTACTGGGTCCCGGGGAAACTCACATGCCTTACTAGCATTGAGCCTCCTCTAAAATATTTTCCTTTTTAGAAACAACATTTCATACAAACCGTTCGTATACAAATCGTTCATAAGAATACATGGCAATTATTATATCAATAACATCTCATAAACATGCTTTTCAATAGCTTTAAGAACATAACGTATGCCTCATAAAGCATTTAATCACAAATTCACATTTCATTGGAAAACCGAACTATCATGTTCAACAAAATCGTTTTAAAGTAAAAGAAGTGTCACTCACAATTCTTCCTAGGCTAGTGGATTATACGCCTTCCCTATTTCCTCTTGGCCTGAAATAGATATTTCCCTTGTTATACTTCTTTTCCATTCACAAGAACATAAACAACAACTTATCATATGCTCAGTGTTTATAGCACATCATGCGGTTAAGCTTTCATTAGTTTATTCTCAAGCCTTAACTCTAAAGCTATAACTACGAGTTGTCCCTTACCCTTCTGCTATACCTTGATTTCCAAGAACACTTTACGTGCAGCTCACTTGCTATTATATCAACACTTGAGCCTTAGTTTCTCCTTAACAAAACTGACTGTTACAGCTTTGATGTCTCTCTACTTAATCCCTGCTAAAAACGCATTGCCAGCCCATATTAAGACTTTTTCCCTTTTACAAACTTGTAAAGAATTAAGTCCCACAGCTTACCTCAAAATTTCAAGGCTTAACTCTTTTTCGTTCTCCAGTTATGCCAAAATCACTCCGCGTTGCTCCGGATTGCATAGTAGTTCTGTAGTTGCTGCTTTTACCTAAAGATTCATGTGATAAACTTCGGTTTCAGCTCAACCATCCTTCATAAGACTTGTTAGGAATTATGTTAACTTACTAACCTCAAAATTTCAGCCCCAAACTCGGCTTCCTTGAGTCGTTCTACTCCAACATCAACCACTGTTCAGTCTGTGCGTCTGCAATCAGTCTCCTGTTCTAGTTCGGATTTCAGCACCAAAACGGATAGAATTCCGCCCAAAAACTATAAGAACACCTTCCTCTTCATTCTCTGGTGGTTTCTCTGAAAGATGGAACCGACTTAAGTTCTCGAAATGTCTGAAAATAATTAAACTCACCTATATATATGCTGCCGACTTATCCCTCACAAGTACCGAGATGATAATGCCGACTTACCCCTCACCCGTAGGCTGGCGCTAGTCTTTCCTTCAACGCAAGGCACTCATGTCTATGTTCTCCTCCAGCGTCTTCAGCAACTAACCATTCTCAGCGCATAGTGTTCTCGGCGCCACCTACATCTGACGCATACAACATAGTCATTCACATCACTAGCTTCATCTCATCAAGACCGTTCAGTCTTGGATGCAATGTGACTTCAGCGCATGGTTGTCTTCAATGCATGGTAACTTCGACGCATGGCTATCTTCGATGCATGGTTCAAGCATATTCTTTTCCCGCCAATAATCACTTATCCTTCGATGCTACGACTACTTCATCTCACAACCCTTCTTGATTTAATCAACAACGCATGGTTCCTCAATTAATTCAACTTTCCTCTACATTCACCAACGCATGGTCTTGGCCAACGCTTAACTAAAATTTTGCTCTACTTCTTGGCTACTTCTCCTCTAGCAACGCATAACCTCAATCGCATTGCTCTCCCCAACACTTGGTTTTACAAGTCAGTGCTTACACTAAATCTCGTATATGGGACCTGGTACTAAAGGGCTCGGAGAAGGTATTCGGGTAACCCAGGATATGATATCTATGTGCACATAAAGGGATGATAGATGCTGCTATGTTGAGATTACTCCACACAACTAAGGATACTCGACATTGGGTGTGTCGAGATTACCCTGCCTCAACTAAGGATGTTTTTTATGTTGAGTAGCGTTGAGCTTCGCTCCGCCTCAACTAAGGAAAATGTTTTTGAAATAAACTGAATGTCCGTGTATCTTTTTCTAAAATGAACATATATGGTATGACAATGCCACTTGAGCATGTTTTGCATGGATATGACTTTGAATTTATGTTATTTACGCATCATTTTAGAATGATTACAGTTTGATTAGCTTTCGAGTTAAGGAAGGTTTTTACAAAATAAGTCACTTACTGGGCAACCTAGCTCATGTTTTCCTTGTTTTACTGTTTTTCAGGTAGCGAGCGAGTCCGGGGTGCTTAGCCTACACAGCAACTCGTCTGGGCCCACCATTAGTGTCTAGAATTTTGAGATTTGTAAATATTTGATCTTAAACATGTGTTGTACATATAGAGGGTTAAGGGCGATGTTGAGAAACTTATGTAAATATATGGTTTGAGTGAAAATCAATGTCTATATGATAGCTTAACCCTAGTTTAAGTATGTTGTTCAATCATTGTGTATATCTTCTTATTAGGTGATGGTCAAGGTATAAGGTTGGCAGTGGATGCCGTAAGAGGGTCGGTGTCCATTGTCCTCACACTTTTTCCTAGGTTAAGAGGGTACCTGGGAGGGGGTGTGACAGTACTCGATAGTAAGGATTACAGTTTCGAAGGTAAAGGTGGAGCAATGTATGTCTACAAAGATTCTGAGGTGATTTTGAAAGGCATAAAACATGGGACATTGTATTTCCTATTAGGTTCCACAATAACAGGTTATGTTGTTGTTGCATCATCTATTGTTCACAAGGAGGATATGACTAAGTTTTGGCATATGAGACTTGGTCATATGATTGTAAAAGGGATGCAAATTCTGTCAAAGAGGGATCTTTTGTGTGGGCACAAGGTGCAGGATCTTGAATTTTGTGAACATTGTGTATTTGGGAAGCTTCATCGCAGCAAGTTTCCAAAGGGTGTTCATCGTACAAAAAGGACACTTGATTACATTCATTCAGATTGTTGGGGACCCTCCAGAGTTGAGTATCTTGGAGGCAACAGGTACTTTATATCTATAATTGATGATTACTTAAGAATAACTTGGGTAATTATGATGAAGCATAAAAGTGAAGCTTTCAAGAATTTCAAACAATGGAAGATTTTGATTGAAAATAAAACTGGAAAGAAGATCAAAAGGTTGCAAACTAATAATGGTCTAGAATTCTGTGGGTCTGAGTTCAACGAGTTTGGTAAAGCTGAGGGAATTGTTTGTCATCATACTGTTAGGGACACTCTGCAACAAAATGGGGTTGCATAGCGTATGAATCAAACATTGTTGGAGAGAGCAAGGTGCATGCTTTCTAATGCTTGGTTGGCTAGAAGGTTTTGGGCGGAGGCAGTAAATACAACATGTTATCTTATCAACCGTGGACCTCACACAAGTATTGATTGTAAAACACCTTATAAGGTATGGTCTGATGGGCCTACAAATTATTCTTTATTAAGAGTTTTTGGTTGAACTATTTTCTATCATGTCAATGAGGGTAAATTAAAACCAAGAGTTAAAAATGGTATATTTGTTGGCTTTGGGGATGGAGTTAAGGGATATAGAGTTTGGTCGCCTTCTGAGAGTATGGTTATACTTAGTAGGAATGTGATCTTTGATGAGAATTCCATGCTTAACTCAAATGTAAAGTCTGTTGTGACGTCTATTGGTGTAGGAGAGAGTAGTAGTGTTGATGAACAAGTGGAGATGCAACCCACTTCAGTTGTAAATGAATTACAACACCAAGATAGAGAAGATCAACATGTTACTACATAAACTGTTGTGCTGCCAGAAACTGAAGTGACTGAAATTTCAAAAAATGTTGTGCTTGAGAATTCTAGTCGACAAATAGATCAGCCAAGTATAGCTCATGATAGAGCTAGAAGAGTTGGTGTTGGGCCTCCAAAGAGATAGTTATGAAGATATGGTAAATTATGCACTATAGTTTGCTGAAGAGGTGGATCCTCTTAAGTCATCCACCTACAAAGAAGCATTTTCGTGTAGTGAGTCTACCCAATGGCTTGCTGCTATAGGGAATGAAATGGAATATCTTGATAAAAATAAGACTTGGGAGTTGGTCAAACGACCTAAGGAGAGAAAGATTGTCACTTGTAAATGTCTTCAAGAAAATAGAATGAATCTCACCTACAGAGGGTATTAAGTATAAAGCTCAAGTTGTTGCTAGAGGGTTCACACAAAGTGAAGAAGTTGATTATAATGAGATTCTCTTACTAGTAGTCAGACATACTTCTATTAGAGTGCTACTAGCTATGGTAGCACATCGGGTTTTGGAACTTGAGCAACTAGATGTGAAGACAACTTTCTTACATGGAGAGCTAGAAGAAGAGACTTATATGACCCAACCAGATGGGTTCCATTGTCCTGGTCAAGAAGATTATGTTTCCAAGTTGAAAAAGTCCTTATATGGACTAAAGCAGTCTCCAAGGCAGTGGTACAAGCAGTTTGATAGCTATATGGTTGGACTTGGTTATAACCGGAGTCTGTATGATTGTTGTGTAGATCACAACAAAGCTAAAGATGGTTCAGTGGTTTATCTACTTTTATACGTAGATGATATGCTCATAGTTGCGAAGTCTAAGTCTGATATTCAGAAGTTGAAGGATCTTCTCACTGTTGAGTTTGATACGAAGGATTTAGGTGTTGCTCAGAAAATTTTGGGTATGGAGATCTATAGGGACAAAGGTACAAATAAGTTTTTCTTGTCACAGATAAAAATAAGATTTTGTATTTTTGGAAAGAAATTTGGGCGGCCAACTCTATAAATACGAGGGTTTCCAGCAACCCTAATAACCAATCTACAGACCAAAAAAGACACAAGAAGGAGAGAATTGAGTGAAAAGTTTGTTAGAGAATTCAAAGAGTGAGTTAGTTGCAAGGAAGAGGAAAAGAGTTCGAGAGAGAGGCATAGTGTCGTTCGAGTTCTGACTAAAAGCCAAGGAAATTGTAACGGTGCTTTCTCAATCAAGAGCATCTTTTCAGTAGAGTTTCTCTTTCTTTACACTCTTTCTTTGTTTATATTGTTTGAACATGTTGCTTCAAGCTTTGAGTGGCTAAACTCTTTAGTTTTAGGATTTTGATGTATTGTTTATGAATTCATGTTGATATTGTAGACTTTTCAAGGTTTTGTTACAATGATTATGCTTTTCTTTGTTATTGTGCTTAAATTCTTGTTGAATGGCCATGTTTGAATGTTAGATTAGATGTATGATTGAAAGATTGTATGTTTAACTAGATCTATAATAAAGAATTGTTGTTAGTCTATCATGAAAATAGTTAAGTTAACAATGAAAGTTGCTAAAGACTATTCTTAATGCCATGTAATTTGTATTGATTTCAAGAGATTAGTAATCAATTGAGTTGCATGAGAAAATATTGTTTTTGAGAGAAAATAACTTGGATTTATGTTTCTAGACTTAAGCATAAGAATTGCAATAAAATCCATGAACTCTAGAATATTGCATGATGAAGTAAACAAGGATTCATTACCCTAGAACTCTCTTTGACTCTTGTGTTTCTTACTTTAATTGCTTTCCTTAGTTAGTTTATATTTTTCAAAACTTACAACTTCAATTCCAATCCTCAAATAAAATTGATTTGGTTCTATAATAGCTAAGTAACTTTAATCTTCACAATTGGGTCCTCCATGGAACGATATTCGGACTTTACCGTCATATCATAACTTGACCCATACACTTGCGATTAACACTTAAAGTGCGCATCACTTAATCCTGAAGTTTTTTCAAAAACTTTCACTTAATTTGGTTAAGAATTGAGTGAGAACAAGTTATTTGAAGTGGAGATAAAAATCTGGAAGAAAAACAGGGCCTGCTATCGGGGAGCTTATCAGTCCACGCCTCACTGCCCCAGCTGACACCCTTGTGGGCGTGATTTGCCGCCCATCAACCCAGACACCCGCCCAGCAGCCTACCTACACGCCCTCTTGGCCAGCTAGTGCAAAATTGTGGTTTTGATGAGTTTTGGTTTCAAAATTGGGTGTTTTTGGATTTGTTTGGCTACATTTGGGACTAAATGGATAATTTAGAGCATTTTTACTAAGAAACACATGAATTTGGATTATAGGTGAATTTTGGAAGTTCTGTGAATAAGTTGAACCTATGCTAAGTGTTGAGCCTACTCCAATATAAAACAAATTATAAATTAAGTGTATGAGGTTGAGCATTGTTAAGCGGTTGTGATTAAGTTAAATTGCGCTCACATTTGAGGAAGTCAAGGTCATCTGAGTTAAAACTCTGAAGTAGTTATGTTTACGGGGTTAAATGAGATATAAGATGATTTTTAAGGAAATATGAACTGGATATGATTATAAGTTGGGCTAATTGTGCGTTAGAGACTATCGAGGGTTTGAATCTAATTTTTAGGTCAAACTATAATCTGTGATGCTTATAAGCCTAAGGAAAGGAGCTTTTAACAGTGAGTGACAAAATTTTATTTAAAATGAATTATTTTCTTAATATTTTTATTATGCTCAATTTGTTATTAAAACATGAGCTTCCTAGTATGAGTTGAGTATGATAAAGCATGAGTTTTTTTTATATGATTTTGAACATGTTTTTTTCATGATTTTGATGATAAAAACATGATGTTTTATGGTGTCAAATTTATGCAAAGCATGTTGTTTGATAAATAGTTTGAATCTCAGAGGATTTGCTAAACTTGTGTTTATGAATGATTTATTTATTATCGAAGCATGCTTTATTTCTAAAAGGATAATAGATGGTCCTCAATACCGAAGGACACAGAGAAGGCATATGACAGCCTTAATATTGTATCATGGGACCCCAGTACTGAAGGGCATGAGAAGGTACACGGACAACCCAGGTTATGATTCCTATGTGCACATAAAGGGAGATTCAATGCTATTATGTTGAGATTACTCCACACAGCTAAAGTTATTTGACGTTGGGTGTGTCGAGATTACTCCACCCCAACTAAGGTTAATTTTGACGTTGAATAGCGTTGAGCTCCGCTCCGCCTCAATTAAGGAAAATCTTTCAGGCTTAAGCTAATATTTATAAATTTTCAACGATGAACTGTTTACTATTTTCTTACCTAATTCTCGAGCACAACTTTGTTGAACATTTGAGTTAAAGTGTAGATTTCTAAACTAGTCACTCACTGGGTAACCTAGCTCATGATTTTCTTTGGTTTTCTATTTTCCAAGTAGCGAGTGAAACTAGGGTGCTTAGCTACACATCAAACTCATCTGGACTTTCTACTTAGTTTGTAAATATTGTAAATATTTGTACTTAAGACTCAACATTTACATATGGGGTTTTAAGAAGTGGAAGTCTATAAACATGTATCTATTGTATGTTAGGTTGTTGAATGGAAGTTTGTAAAGGTTTGTTTGTCTTGAGTTTTGAGCATGTTGTCTGGATGAGAAATATTAACTGTTTATCATGTGCTTAGTAATGATTTGAGAATAGTACAGGTTGACAGTAGATGTCGTAAAAGGATCAATGTCTATTGTCCTCACACCTTTTCCTAGGTTAAAGAGGGTAATGTGGGAAGTGGTGCTGAAAAGCGCTTGAAAAGTGCTTTCTATTTTCTCAAATTAAGGGAGTTTATATTAGATTTCACTTGCATGCTAGTGGTTTTCAGGTTAAAATGAGGAAAATTAGAAGAAATGGCCAAAAGATCAAAACTGAGCAAGAATACGGCGAAAAAGGGAAGAAAATTACAAAGCTGCCATAATTGGGGCAGCGCCGCGGCGCTGAGACGTGTTTTATTTGCCTATCTTTTTAAATGTTAAACTTGTAATGAGTATGTATGGATGGGGGTAAAAAGAGCTACCTTTGCTGTGTCAGTAAGGACACCTAGGAATTGACTAGGTATGAGTCCCTACAGTGAATGTGTGAAAGCTAGTGCCTCTATGTAAAAGAATGTAAGTTTAGGGCCTATGAAAAAAAATATGATTGAAAGGCACCTTAGTGGACATATTACTCACTTGAAATGTATGAAAGCTTGAAGATTGGTGCATGAGCTAGAGTATGGGGAAAACTAAAGAAACTCTCTTAAGTCCTAATTTGAGTTCTAGCATTTTAAATTGAAGGAGGCTTGCACACACACACATGGGAGATAGCAAGATTTGGCCTTGAATGATTGTAACAATATAGATATGCTTGCATGTTTTTACTTAAGCTCTAAATGCTATTCTCTGAGACATGAGTCAATTGCACACTGCTTGATCTAAACTCCCTATTATTTGATTTTATTATTTGCTCGGGACTAGCAAATCTCTAAGTTTGGAGTGGTGAAAAGCGCTTGAAAAGTGCTTTCTATTCTCTCAAATTGAGGGAGTTTATATTAGATTTCACTTGTTTGCTAATGGTTTTCAGGTCAAAATGAGGAAAATTAGAAGAAAAGGCCAAAAGATCAAAACCAAGGAAGAATACGGAGAAAAAGAGAAGAAAATTACAAAGTTGACGTAATTGAGGCAGCACCGCTACGCCGAGACAGCGCTGCCGCGAGCCTAAAACCCGAGAGGGGTCTGCGCAAAATCTACCCCAGCACCGCGGCGTCGTTTGCACAAATTCAATAGCACCGCGGCGCCAGTTTACCATAAATGAAAAAATTTATTTTTGGAAAGATTTTTTGGGCAGAATACTCTATAAATTTGGGAGTTTTCAGCAACCCTAATCATCATTTAGAGCACAAAATTACAAACCAAAAGAGTTACAAGAAGGAGAGAATTGAGTGAGAGTTCATAAAAGAGTTCAAAGAGTGAGTTAGTTACAAGATAGAGGAAAAGAGTTCGAAATAGTCGTGGTGCCATTCGAATTCAACGTGAGAGCCAAGGAGATCGTGACGGTGCTACCTCAATCAAAAGTCTCTTTTCAGTAGAGTTTCCCTTTCTTTACACTCTATTTTGTTTAAACATGTTCCTTCAAGTTATGAGTGGCTAAACTCTTTAGTTTTAGGGTCTTGATGATTTGTTTATGAATTCATGTTGATATTGTAGACTTTCATGGTTTTGTTGGAATGATTATGTTTTCATTGTTATTGTGTTTAATTTTTGTGATTGGCCATCTTCACATGTTAGGTTAGATGTATGATTGAGAGATTGTATGTTTAACTTGATCTATAACAACGAATTGTTGTTAATCTATCATGAGAGTAGTTAGGTTGACAATAAAAGTTGCTAAAGACTATTCTTAATGCCACGTAATTTGTATTGGTTTCAAAAGATTAGTAATCAATCGAGTTGCATGAGAAAGGGTTGTTTTTTAGAGAAAATAACTTGGAATTAAGTTTCTAGACTTAGGCATATGAATTACAATAAAATCCATGAAATCTATAATATTGCATGATGAAATAAACAAGGATTCATTATCCTAGAACTCTCTTTGACTCTTGTGTTTCTCACTTTATTACTTTCCTTATTTGGTTTATATTTTCCTTAACTCATAATATTAATTCCAATCCTCAAATAAAATTGATTCAATTCTAGAATAGCTAAGTAACTTAAACCTTCACAATTGGATCTCCAGTGGAATGATATTCGGACTTCACCGTCTTATATTATAACTTGACACGTACACTTGCGATTAACACTCAAAGTGCGCATTTGGTGCAACATTTGCTACTTGTATGATTTAAGCTAGACAAACAAGAAGGTAACATGCAAGCCAAATCTATAGCTAAAACAAACATTCGTGGGTGGGGGAGTCAACCCAATCACTAACATACACTAATCTAAAATAACATTTCAAAGAAGAATAAATCATAATGGACACATTCAATTAGGAAAAGTCTTACAAAATTTACATTGGGTTGCTTACTCCCAAAGTTAGAAATTACTAACCACAATAAACCTTGAAGATATAGAAGAAGTTAGAAATTTCCAAAATGAAATTACAACTCAGAATAAAAGAAATTTAAACTAAGATACTAGAAAGATAAAAGAAGATGCACAAAATGGATTTCCTCCCCGACCTTCATAGTTTCTAGCCTAAAAAAAGAGTTATATTTATAAAACGTGGGGCAGCACTGCAACACTCAAAGCCCTTACCAAAGTGTTGTGTCGCAGCGATAGCAAACACTGCAATGCTGATGTCATTCTTCTCATGTGCACGTGTCCTTGGTGATGTCATGCATGTTGCACACATCTGGTGTTGCCATGATGAGTGTCTGTCGCACATCCTCTAGCCAATCAATGTGGCATCATACTGCTTGCCCCTCATGTTCCCTCTGTCTTGAGCGTTGCGCATGACGCCACCCAACATCATGACACCATCCCTTCTTGGGCATTTTTTTCTTATCCTTTGAAGCTCGGATTCTTGGTATGAGTTCTAATAGCTCCAAATTAACTCTGAACGACCTATAACACTCTAGAGTATATAATTTGCTCAAGTTCCTACAAGATGGATAAGTACATTAAACATAATAAACAAACAAGATTAGAGGTACTAAAATAGCTCCTTTTGGGAGCTATCAACATTCACCATTATCGGTATCTTGAAAGGCATGAAAAAGATCCCGATCAGCAAAAATGTCTTGAAGATCCAATATCTAGAATCCAGTCGATCTAAATCTCCACTTGATTAGCCTCTACAACCACAACAACAATTATTTCATCCTCAACTATGTTACATTGGTAGGATTTTTGTCTGTGATGTAGCAACAAGATTTTGGCAGGGTCTTCCTTTTCTCTTGACACTGGTTGAATTTTTGTCTTGGATTTCCATAGACATAGCAGACTAATTTGGACTTCTCAATTCATCCACCAATCACTTTAAACTAACCATTCTCACAGCTTGTTTTTCTTTACTTTTGAACTTGTCTTTTGCATGAAAAGATTGAACAAGATTAGACTTGATAGAATTTAACAATAAGAAATTTAAGCTTATCTTTATGTTTGTTCACCTTTTCGGTATGCATATGACTGATTAGTTTTTGCAGGGTCAAGTATTTCTTTTTATACTTCAAATAATTATGGTAGTCTCTCTCAAGAAGGAGGAAATTTTTGAAGCAATACATTTGCTTAAAAAATTTCACACGTCTTCATGACTTCAGACGATATTTTTGCCACCATATTCTCGTATTCATGAACATGCTTCATCATAGATTTGTTGTCGAATATTTGGAATTGCAACCACTTACTGACTACATACTTTTTTTTGCCTGCATCATCGCCTCCATATTTGGATTCTAGGGTGTTCTAAATTACCTTTGCACATTTTTGGACAATGAACAAATCAAACAGAGAGTCTATCATATGGTTAAGTAGATGGCCGCAAACCGCCATTGTGTCCTTGAACTTGTCAGAAATCACGGTGATATGAATCATGGTGCTCATCCTCGAACAAGACAAAACAAAATATAGATATGAATCATATGATGCAAATGAGTGACTCAAATCTCAAGGCTAAAGATAACAAACAATATTCACAAAGCTGGAATCATTCAAATGCATGCACTCAATTAGGAAATTTAAAACTAATTCTCTATCCCCACGTGTTTCTATGCTTAGTCAATCCTATTTGGGCTTTTACAAGCCCGAGAAGGTTTTATTCGACCCCCAGCTCATTTTCCTCCTACTCTGGCACAAGCACCAATCATCAACCAATCTAAAACCATCAAGAAAGTAACATTTTGACTAAAGTGCCTGAAAACACACAGAGGGTACCCTACACTTGCATTTCTTTTACCTAAGGGTGCCATTAACTTTCACACTTCCACTGCAGGAAACCGTACCCACTCTTTTCTCGCAGATGTCCTAACTAATCACAACAGAAGGCAACTCTTTTTACTCTTAGTCATGCATACACATTACTAGATTATATTTTCTTCTTTTCTTTTTTTTTTTTCTTTTCTTTTGAGCTCTTTTGTTTCTTTTTTTTTTTTTTTTTTTTTTTTTTTTTTCTTTTTATTTTTTTTTTTTTTTTTTTTTTTTTTTTTTTTTCTTTTTATTTTTTTTTTTTTTTTTTTTTTTTTTTTTTTTTCTTTTTATTTTTTTTTTTTTTTTTTTTTTTTTTTTTTTTTCTTTTTATTTTTTTTTTTTTTTTTTTTTTTTTTTTTTTTTCTTTTTATTTTTTTTTTTTTTTTTTTTTTTTTTTTTTTTTCTTTTTATTTTTTTTTTTTTTTTTTTTTTTTTTTTTTTTTCTTTTTATTTTTTTTTTTTTTTTTTTTTTTTTTTTTTTTTCTTTTTATTTTTTTTTTTTTTTTTTTTTTTTTTTTTTTTTCTTTTTATTTTTTTTTTTTTTTTTTTTTTTTTTTTTTTTTGCTTTCTTTTCTCTTCTTATGAGCTCAGAATTTTGGAGCAGGAAAATATTTCTTTTCTTTTCCCTAAGTCTCATATTACAAACTATCAAGCAAAACAGACGACTACCTAACTCGTGGGGCCTTTTGGAGTGACAACAAGCTTATGGGTCAGATAACTCAATCCTAAGCCTTCAAAAATCATATATAAGATGAGTTATGTGCTCAAGAATGCAAGGGAATTAAGAAATGTTTTTAAATTTGGCCCAAAATCATGCATACATACTCATGATTCAACACAAAGTGAATAAAGGTAATCTAAAGCCTATCACAGTTGGTAAGGCTATAAGGTTTCTCTTCTTTTGAAGAGAACTAGAAGGTCGAAGTTAATTTTTTTGAAATTAGGCAAAAAAGAGAAAAAGAAAGCATTAAAAGACTCAAGTGGCTTGATTGAGCCTAAAAAAATAAAAATTGGGGGGCTAGTATGAGTTTTTTAACAGTGGTAAAAAAAATAAAGAATTAAAAGGTAATAAAATACCGAATCCTACTTCTATTACTACGGTCGTATAGCAACAGTGGTAAATCTGGGTCGATCTGCAGGGAAGCGCTAGTATGAGTTTTTCGTAAAGCTAATTAACTAATTAGAGTGGTAAATTGGGGGGCGGGGGAGGGGTGCGGGTTTGGTGTAGATAGTGTGATAAGTGTGGGAGAAAACTAAAAGCAATGGGTAAATGTAACCTACGTTTGAGTATATCTAGTTTCAAGAGCAAGAGGGACTCCTATGTAATTTTGATCATTGATTTTCGTTATTTAAACATGCATTCGATTTATGCGTGCACAACGACATAATTAGCTTAACCTAACTCAAAAACGCTACAAGTAGCCGAAAAGTTCAATTAAATTAGGCAAGCATCCTAAATATTAATTAAAGCGATTATAGCAATGCCCTAATTAAGCTACATGCTCCTAAATCAATTGGGTTCGATAGCGTCCATAAAAAAATAAGAACAGGTGCATTTAGCTTTAGGATTCTATTGTGTTGATTAACCAATTGGATTGCCTAATCGATTAATAAGTTTTATTTTTGAACCTAGCTAATACATGCATTCTAGGAAAGTCATTAAATACATGATTAGCTAATTGCTAATTAGGTGATTGAGCTAGACATTCGAGTGTGAACAATGCAAAGCTACAAATTGAATAGCAAGGACAACACATGTTTATAGGGATAGCCAACACACAAACATGCGTCTATAAATTAAAATAGATTCAAAGAAGGCATAAAATCAATATACATTCAGCCCAATCCATAGAAATCTTAAGAAAATTACATAGAGTTCTTGCTCCAAAAACAAAATAAAAAGTTTACCTCATTGATTCATAGACAAACCAAAGAGGAGAGATCCAATCCATGAGCTACAACCCAAAAAAAATGTAAAAACTACTCCTAAGATGCTAGAAAGATAGAGGAATAAGAGGAAATTAAGGTTTACTTCGCCTTGCATCAAATCCCGAAAAAGAAAAAAATATATAAATATAGAAATCAGGGGGAGTGTCATTTGCTTTAGGTAAAAGTCATAACGTCGACCTTGGCACAGCAATGTTGCGCGCCTCCCTTCTTTTCTGTCAAAGTTGGGAGCATCATTGCGCTATCGCCATATTTGCTATCTGCCTTTGAGTGTAGAGCATAGTGTAGCTGCACTCTGCTCTATACTGGTCTCAGGGGCATTTTTGTAACTTTCATGTCCTTAAGCTCCAAGTGCGCGATTTCACTTCTGATAGCTCTAAATCAACCTCAAACGGCACTTAACACTTCGAGGTGCATGATTTGGTCGAATTCCTACAAAAATAGGCATTTACTCATATAAAACATAACAAGCAAAAGGAATTAATAACATAAAAATAGCTATTTTACGAGTCCTTTAGAAAGCTCTTATATTTATACCCACCCCCCAACTTTTAAACTCCTGATGTGGGACAAAAAGAATCTCTCCCATGTGTAAACTTGTTGTTCACCATGGGTCCAAGTAGTCGTGAGTACCCAACAGAACAAATTGTATTTGGAAAAAGTTTTGGTTTCAATGTAAAATTGGAGTTCAACTAAAGCTTCGAAAGCAAATTGAATTCTTGGAGAGCTCTTATATTGCCATATCATCACAATTTTTTTTGTTAAATTGGAGGCTAATTAAAAATTAGTGCCCCTAAATTAAAATTTGAAAAAAAATAAATGACAAACTAAACAAATGTTATTTATTTCCTATCTAGCTAATAGATCACAACGATAGACTTACTGCATTCAATGGTGACTAAGCCAAGACTACAATCGATAAATTTGGCTAAAGGTTCGATTGGACCTGTAATTATTGTTCACACGAGATTTCGACAAATAAAATTTAATTCATGGAAATGAACTTGATTTTATTAATTTGTAGTATAAGTGTTACAATCTCTAATTTTTATCCTCTGATTCTTTCCTACAAATGAATAAACTTTAATCTGTAAGCTTGTTGATCCCTTCGAATGATCAACCTTTGAGCTTATTGATCTTCTTGAATGATCGGCCTTTAGACTCGATGATGTTTTTGGAGGATTGGCCTTTGGACTTGATGATTTTCTTGGAGGATCAGCCTTTGGGCTTGATGCTCTTCTTGAGGATCAACCATTGGATTCATTGATCTATTTGGATGGGCCTCTAGCTTGTTGATTAGTTTAGATTAGCCTTTAGCTTGTTAATATGTTGACTTTGATCTGAGGGCTGACGAGCTTGTTTCAAATCAGGGGAGATCAGTCTTCAATTTATAGATGGCGAAGAAGCGATCAATTTGGTGAAGAAGAGACAATCAATTTGTTGAAGAAGAGGTGAGCAATTGTTTGAAATCTTCTGGTCTCTAAATCTTTTGAATTCTGAATGTTGAAGTTCTTTAAATTGTCTGATTTTTGAATCTTTGACTAAATGACTCAAATAATGGGTGACCTCGTCTATTTATTGAGTTTTGGGAGGCCCCATATGGCTTGGGCTTAGTTGATTTTGGGTCTAACTTTTAGGCTTGGAATTAAATTAGTAGATTTTTAAATAGATTTTTATTTAAGTTTGATCCAATATGACATATGGCACACCCCCTCTCAAATTACTATTGGGTTTTATGTCCTAAAACTCATGGTTTATTCCGATAAAATAAATTGCATAACCCTAAAATTCAATAAAACTAAGAACCCCTTGCTATAACATGAAAACTTGAACTTTATGTGGAGACATAAGAGTGGATCAAGTTCGAATGAATACGTCAAGACGATCTATAGTATATGGATAAGGTTGGGTACCTAAGGTCACTATTGGATGCAGCTCACTTTGTATTTGATACAAACGATGTGATCCTAAAACGTTCATGTGGAGACATGTGAGTGGGAAAGTCCTATGTAATGAGTTTGCATAAGACTGGACCGTGAAATAGTCACTTTTTCTTTATAACACCGTTTACTGTTAAGACTGACTATTTCAGCACGATGACTTAAGTAACTCGATCTAAATCCTGAGCTAACTATGAACTCCTTTTTATTCAGGATTGTCCTTAGATCTGCATGGGTGAGAGTGACCCGAGTTCGATGCTTGATAAGCCTCTCATTTCAGGGGTAAGACCAGGTAGATAACTGGGGACATGGAGTGCAATACGGAATTCGCTCCTACTTGTTTTTTAGGGATAGTAGATAAGTTGTTCCCTTAAGTGCTGACTCCGAGTTTTGAACAAGGAGCCCCACCCTTTCATTAGCTCGAGAGGGATTCAGTTTGGTAGTTGAACTACAAACCAATTGTTCATTAGATAATTAGTGAGACTTAAGGAACTAGAGGTTATTATAGGGGTAAAATTATAATTTTGACACAGTCGTAGTTACGAACAACCTCTGAAGAGTCAACTTACTAATCAAGGTTAGATTTAGTGGACAGAAATATCTACAGTGAGGAGAGTACATCTATTGGGCTTTAGTGAAGTGTCTCGGTAGTTAACGAATGTTGGTTGACTAGGTTAAAGAGTTTTGCTGGTTAATCACAAATCGTTGGAGCTGATGATCTGTAGGTTCATTAGGTCTCCCTGCTAGCTCATATCAGATCAAACCTTAGAACAATGTGATGAGCGAATTTGAAGTGTTCGAATTCGGTTCAGAGAGTAAGCATTAAATATATTTGATATATTTAACGGCTTATTGTTAAATTATGAATTAAACAATAGAGGGAGTTTGGAGATATTTAAATTTGGTTTAAATATCGGATATATGAATAGGAATTCGTATAAAGTTATTGGGATTAGAGAAATTGGTATATTTGTCATTAATTTAATATTTGATATTAAATTTTTATAATTAATTAAATTGTTTAATTTTAATTTTATTTATACAATTGATTATTTAAATTAATTATTATATAAAATGACATTTAGAGAAATTCTGGAATAATTTGACTCTTGAAAGTCAAAAAGTCAACATTGACTAACTTAGTGGTTTTTTTCCAAAACTAAACCAAGTTAGTGGATCTATCCCACAATTAGTATTAGTATAGCTAAATGTTGACTAATTTAGTGGTTTTTTTCCAAAATTAAACCAAGTTAGTGGATCTATCCCACAATTAGTATTAGTATGGCTAATACACTTTTGAAGCTTGGTGTTTTCTCCATGTTTTGACACTAATCCCATTCAAACTTAATCAAATTCGGTGTCAATTTGTAGTTTAATCTTATTTGCATGAAAATCTCTCTAAATAAAGATGTGTTGATGAAATTAAATTTTCTTGGATGCTTGATCATTCTAAAAAGTTCACAATAAGGTTCAAACATATCACAACTCTCTTTACTCCTCTAAATCCCTTCAAATTTATTACAATCGGATCTTACAATTTGTTCTAAGGTCGGAGAACAGCCGGGAAGATATTAATGGTGGTCCACGAACAGTTTGTGATCAGATTCAGTTGAAGAATTGGAGCAATTTTGAGCTACAAAGGTATGAAATTATTGCCCTTTGTTTTTATGTATTAAGAATAGCATGCTTAGTTCCTTAAATTAAAGCAAATTAAAGTATTTTAGATCCTTTTATTTCCGCTTGCATGTTGTAAAATTCTTCAATTACCCTCTTTAACCTAGAAAAATGTGTGAAAACAACAAACATCACCTACCCTTTTGTGAGGTTCGTGTACCTGTTGGAAACGTCATCTTAACATAGCCACCAACAATATCTTTTTCTCATAATATTTACCATAAACAACATCCAAAATAAATAAAAGATCATAAATATTAAATATTTACCATCGTTGAACCTTGAGAACCACCCAATACAAGGCTGACAATACACACTTAATGTACACTCCAACACCTAAACATTAAACTCATCTAAATATGTCTATATGCCACACTAACTCAAAACTATTTACACGTACAAAAGCTGGAAAGAAAAGAGTTTGTTGATGTCCTAAATCTTAAGGAAGATGAGGTTTGAGTAGGCCAAGCTCTGGAAACTTTTTCGCTACCTGGTGGGAAAGAAAACCTAGAAAAACGTGAGCTAAAAAGCCTAGTGAGTGACAGTTTATAAAAGTTTCAGTAACAACCACTAAACCCTTTCAATTAGGGAAACATTTGTAAGCTTAAGCCACCATGGTATATCAAGCCATAATCATGAGTAAAGCAAGAAGATAAATCATCACAAACATGCAAATTTTTATCTTTAAAAACTGTGAAAACTTCACATCAACCTGTATGCATACTCCCTTAGTTGAGGTAGAGTGTAGCTCACACTCAACGTCATTACCTTAGTTGATGTAGAGTAGTCTCCATACATCAACGTCGATACCTCTTCCTACATGCACGTGGAATGCCCCCAAAGGGCTACTGGACTTCCCAAACACCTTCTGCAGAATCCTCGAACACCTTCTCTAAATCCTTCAATATTGAAAATCGCTTAGACTATCGGAGTACCTTCTTTTAACCTTCTGTTTAGAGATGACCATTAGGGACAACCCTGTCTATCTTGATGGCAATTTCTATCTCTATATTCCCCATTTTTCTCACAATTTGTTGTGCTTTGGGTGAGAAAAATTTTATGGCGATTGATTCAAGCATCCCTAACTAGCCCAGTTTGTTGTGTTTCCTCATTTTTCTCAAAGTTTATTGTATTTTCCATGAATATTGGGTGAAAAGATTTTTATCGCAATAGAGATGGTCATCGCGTTAAGGGTACGATTGGCCATCGCAATATGTTATAAATGACGCGTTAGTGCGATGTAAGCAGTATGGTAGATTTGATGAAGGTGCTTGTGAAAAGGTCATCAGTAACCGAAAAAAAATCCTTAAATTACCCAAACCCACAAAACAATCCTTAAATTGCAAAAGACAGTAAGCTGGAGGCTCCAGCGAAGATTTTAGAGTGCAAGTTCACAAAAAATTCGGAACAAAAACGAATCAAAATGCCAGGTCTATAAATAACAAGAAACGAAGAAGATTGCAAATTACACTTAAAAATGGATGCAAACCAGTTGAGAATGTATCGCACAGATCGAGAGAAACTGTTAGTGAGAGAGGAGATGTGGGGCCTGATGATGACGAAGAAAGGAGAGGGAATCAAAACCAATTTTACCGATTTTCTAACTAATTAAAAGTTCAATTTTTAAAATTAAATGTTTCTTTGCAAGGTTAGGATCTAATTTTAACTAGTTTGAGGGTTCAATTGTTAAATTACTATTATGTAAGTTGCTCAAAACTTACAATTAAAAGTTTGAAAGCATAATTGTAACTACAACCATATTTCATGAGTGGCTTTTGCAATTTATCCTAAAAAATAATTAATAACAACTAATTAATATAAAAAAATAGGTTACTTAGGGATGTTTTCAAATATAGCAAAATGAACCAAAATATTTACAAATATAGCAAAATGTCATGATAGACCGTGATAGATCTTGCTAGATTAATATCATCTCTATCAGTGACTTCTAATAGACACTAATAAATGTCTATAAGTGACATCAGATAGACACGGATAGTAACATTTTGCTATATTTAAATTTTTTTTAACAATTACCTTTATTCATATTATTCCTCTCCTACACGAATGTATAAAAACTCGACATATATTTATTAACCCTATGTTGAATAAGTTTTTAAGTTTCCTAAGGAGCAGTATCCTAAGCAAGACGAAAATATGATATCAAAGTAGATATCGTTAACTCAACTTTACGAATATATAGATGGATATCTAAAAATATATATATTATATATTTTTCTTTATTGTGAAAAATTTTTAACAAACTTATTTAAGTAGTAAACTATGACTTTAAGCATATAAGTCATTAATTAGAAGCCAAGTATAATTATTAATGAAATAATAGTTAACAGTATAAAGACCGAGAAAATGAATATGGAGCAAATATGTAATTAATAAAAGTCTATGTCATACAAATAGAAAATTGATATAATGTCCAATAATGATGATCTATGAGTTATTAGTCCAACATTTAACATAATTGATGTGATACTGACAGTATTGCTTACAAGTCAGTGTGTTAAAATTTCTAATATAATTGGAAGTATGTCATGCATGAAGATACCTTGGATCAAATTATGTTTCATCTAAATGAGAATGCTCTAAAGAATCTATATAATACAGAGGTTATTAGTTTGAGTCTTCTGTGCTTTCACCATAAAAATCATAGTCACTTGAATAATTACAATTACTATTCTTATCACTATAACTATAAAAATCATAGTCACTTGAATAACTACAATTACTATTCTAATAACCATAATTACTATTGTTATGGGCATATTGTCAATGTTCACACCGACTATCCAAACCCATTCCCTCCACACTTGAAACAAGTGAGTTTGCACCAACTTAGGCATCAACATTCATGAATCTTCTACAAATGAAAGAATTTTAAGATTTACCCTCATCATTACCATCACCACTTTCATTTTGTTGACCTTGATCTAATTGCTGCTCTTTCAATACTAGTTCTGTGGTGGTGTGTGACACATATGCGTAGTTCAAAAGAAGCAAAGTTCATAACTATTCAAAAGGTTTTAATGGTTGAAAACTTAAAATATAGTTTCTTTTGTGGTTTTTTTTTTTTTTTCTCAAATTCAATCTTGAGAATGAAGATTTTGGATTGAAGATATTGATGGAAATTGGAAAAAACATTGAAAAGGCTGAAAATTGGAGGAAAAGAAGTGGAAAAAACATCTAGACACAATCAGACGACACGTCAACAATATATCCACCGTACTTTGACAATATCATTTTTTTGTAATGATGTCTGCGATATATAACAATATATTATGATTTTTTTAGAAAAAAGATGTTACCCCCTCATCTCAATCGGCTCCACAATTTTGGGGATATTTCGGCGCTGATATTCCGGCAATACACTGTCAAATATCACAATTTTTTTCATCTTGATCCTAAATTTAAAAATAAATGAAAATTTACTAAACAAATAAAAATATTAAAGGTATGTTATGGCAAATTCTATGAAACAAACAAGCCCTGATCAGATTCTTGATACTAAGTTAGATCATGGATTTGGTGAATTTGATACTGATTCCTATGGAAAAAATGTATGATTTGTTTAAAAGTAGAACACATGTAGATCCATGACAGTATGATGAATTTCTTGACTATCAAATATATTGTATGTTACCTGCATTTTCATTGTTTCAATTTTTTTAAAGTGAGGTGAATTTCATACCAATCTCTCAAAATCCAGTGTTATTAGAAATGTTCTGAGTAGCTTTGGTAGTGTAGTTAACTCGTCCCTAGGTGGCTACATGACATTCACAAATCCTATTAGTTAATGGCCTGGCAATTAGGCCATCAGTCAACCAACCAGCCAGTTCCCCATCATATTTGACATGGTTGAATTCCCTCTCCACGTACTCCAAAGACATTTGCAGCCTTCCTCCTGGCCTGCAGTCATTAGAAGCATTTCTTGCTGTTATTCCAGCGTTTCTCTCTAACCAATGCAAATAATTGACATGAAACACTGCCTTCAGCATGTCTACTGGTGAAGCACTTTCTTTAAGCATTACCTGCACCATAACATTCCCAAGAAGATTTCAGTTTAAATGGCGATACTGTTACCAAATACTTGGTCACTTCAAATAAAATGAAGAAATCCCTCTACCTTTTAGTTGAGGGATTTGGAATAATGTGGAGTATCAATAATGTAAATTAACACAGAAGGATACTGCCAACATGTTTAGACAAATAATAAGTTGTTTCTCAAATGGCAACTAAGACTTGGACTTGGGACCAAGACCAATATTAATATGTGGAACTAAATAGACCAAACTTGGAACTAAAGACCTAAGAAGTCTCATTAAAAAGAAAATGGATGAATGGGATTGTCTATTTCTTTGCTGGAAAATATGAGACTGCGGCCGAACAATGATGTCTTGGCGCAGAATCTAAATAAGTCTCACTTTTTTTCCTCTCCCTGTAAAGTTAGCCTCGCTTTTCCTTCACAAGGGACACAAGCTGGCCCTGAATCAGTTGTTTTTAACAAGAAAATAAATTTTTCAAAGATGGAAAGAGACTAATACTCAAAGGTACAAACTCCACAAGTAATCAAAAGGTGGAACAGAAAAAACAACCTATAAAATTAACAGAATCTGAACAAAAATCCCTCAATAAGAATTTCAAAAGGAAGAATGAGAAAAGAAACTTAAAGCCCTAGACAATACAAAACTCTGCAACAGCTGAACAAGGAGGGCAAGAGGAAGAAACCACTCCACCAAGGGAGAGACAAAACACTAAATAACAAAGAGCAAAGAGAAGGCCACTGAAAAACACTGCCTAAGACCGCCTCAAACACCAAATCTGAGAAACTATTTCCACCGAAAACAAAGGACTACAGCGAGGAAACCATTCAAGATTTTGAACCGCAGGAGATTACAAAGGCCCATTGTCTGTTATTCAGGGTATATTTTTGTTCTGTTTGAACTGATTACTGGACTTTGGATATTTTACTTTTTGTTCGGAGATGATGAAAGTACTAAAATGGTGTCAACCTAGTTGAGATGTCAGGGTGCACTCACTAATCCAAAGTTTTTTTTGTTGTTCTTGTATCCCTCTTTGTAACTTGAGCATTAGTCTCATTTCATTATTTCAATGAAGAGACTCGTTTTCTTTTAAGAAAAAAAAGACTAATCTCATAGGACAACTAGCCTAATCCTACAACATTTGGGTGTCAAAAAAACTCGTAGGGTATTCAACTCTAGGTGGGTGGCGACCATAGATTGAACTCATGACTCTTGGTCCTTTATCAAGGTCATGTCTCTATTTACCACTAGGACAACCCATGATGCAACCCATGATGCAACCAATGATGGTTGGTTGATAAAATTGAAGTACACTAATAATCCAAAGGTAACAAGGGTGTATAGCTTCATATCAAGTACTTACTGGACTGAGATGAAAGCTCCATAATCCAAAAGAATGCACACATTGGAAATACAGTTTAGTAAATGGCTACTGGAAGAAACAAAATTTACTCTAAATGCATATTTAATCGAGAGCAGGAAAAAAGAAATCCATCAACTTCACCCTTCCCAAAGAAGATTATGATGTGGTCTAAAATGAAATGGATTAGATTTTACTTACACAATATTTTCCCCTGTGCTCTGACAGAATGTAATTTTCTTTATTAAACAGACTTAGGAGTTCAAGAACATCCTCCTCAGAGGTGGCCACGTCACTGAGCTTAGATCCCAACTGCAGTCGCTTTTCAATATTAGCTGCTGATTCCTTTGCTTCAGCAGATAGTAAACCCAATTTTGGCTCCTTATTAAAATAAAATAGTGCAATAGTCAGTTAAGCAGATTGAAATATGAACAGCTAGAGGATCTACTTTTTTTCTTTTTCCTAAAAAGGAAACAAAGATTTTTCATTGAAATAATGAAATGAGTCTAATGCTCAAAGTACAAGATATGAAATAAAGGAACCTTAGCAACAAATAAAAATACAATGACAAAAATAGACTAATTATATAGTAAAACAACAAACATAGCTAAGAAGAAATAAATGCACTCCAATTTAAACTAATATCTTGAATAGATCATTCAGTATATGATTTGCAAAGAGTGGCACTATGAGGAAGCTTCGACTCTTGCAATCTCATAACGATCAAACCAAGGAAGGCATTTGGTTCCTTTCAAACCAAATTTTTAAGAGAATTGCTTGGACTCCATTCACCCATAATAGGTGAGGGATAGCTTTAAATAAAGACCCCACTAAAAGATGAATTACATTCTCCTTGAAAACAATGCTCCGCACCCATTGCAGATTAAACATAGAAAACAATTTCCTCCAAATTTTTTGGAGGAGCTACAATCAAAGAATATGTGCTGGCAGTCTTCCACATTTTCCATACACAAAGGGCAAATTGAGGGCATTAACGAATGGCTTGGGAGCTTGAGCAATTAAGAGCTCCATAATTGATCTTGATGTTAACTCTTCTTGGCCAGCTTGATTTCCACAAAGATTTGTACAGTTTTGAATCCATGGAAGAAGAAGCAGCCAGATGCTTGAACAAAGATTTAACAAAAAACTAACATGAAGCCTCCAACTTCAATTTCTTGGATCTTGTCTTTCAACCACTTTTTGGCCCTCTAGAACAGCCAGAAACTGATCCATTGGAAATTGAGGCAATACGAGCTAAATTTGGAAACAAAGAGCTCAGTGAAGATGAATTCAACCATAATTCACCAAAAAGAGATTCTTGTGCTACTACCAAGTTTGAAGGAAGCAAGATTTTCAACTTGCAACCATGCTCAAGAAATATTAATCCAAGGACTTCTAAAGCTTCTACCAACTTTACCCAATGTGTGTCAATTATGAGAACCACTTCCATAAATGCTCTTCACCACCTTACACCAAAGCACATCTGTTTCGTGATATATCTCCATTTTCACTTTTATAGCAATGATAAATTTCTGGTTTTTAAGTCACTGAAGCAAAGCCCCCGTGTTATAATTGCTTTGAATCCAAATCCCGCTTAACCAACTGATTGATTTTGCTGTCATTTACTCCTTCCCAAAAGAAATTCATCATAATCTTCTCAATTTCCTCAATTACCTTCATAGGCATAGCAAAAGAGGACATAATATATTGGGAGATTGGATAACACCGTCTTGTTCAAGGTTAGTCTTCCTCCTTGAGACAAATTAAATATCTTCCATCTATCCAATTTCTTTTGAATTTTTTTTCAATAATTGGCCGCCAAAATGACATCTTTCTTGGATATCCTCCAAGAGAGAGTCCAAGATACACCTAAAGATTCTGCCTTGTAATTCAATTGAGAAGCTGTGGCCAGCAACCTATCTTCAATATTCACTCCACACAACCCAGATTTTCCCAATCGACCTTTTGGCCTGAACACCACTCAAAAAGCTCAATGATTCTTCTAAGTGAATTCAACATATTATCATCATCTTTACAAAACAACAATGTACCATTAGCATATTGTAGAACACTTGCATGCACCTTATCCTTTCCAACTATGAAGCCTTCAAAAGCCCCTTCCTTAAGGATATGGCCAATTAGAGAACTCAATAATTCGCTAACTAGAAGAAAAAGGAAAGGAGAAAGAGGATCTCCTTGCCTAATTTCCCTAGAAGCACTGATTCTTAACAGCTAGAGGATCTATCCTGCATCAAGTCCAGTTGAATTAAGAAATTAATAATAAAAAAAATAAAATAAAATAACCTAGTTAATTGGATTGATATACGAACAGCTAGAGGATCTATCCAGCATCAAGTCCAGTTGATTTTTTTTTAATAAAAAATAAAAGCTATTCCAACATGTAGAAAAATATGAACGGCTAATTCTAAAAATGGGCTTAGTTTATCCGTTGGAAGGAGCCTCCCACCTTGATCATGAGATATTCAAGCTACCATCAGAAAACAAAAAACTCCAAATAGAAACAATGGATACCCATGTGCAGATAATGTCTTCAATTATACTGATTTCTCAATGTTCTTTTATTGAACGTAGGCAAATCTTATATCCAATATTAATACCCAATGAAGCGGTAGAGGATTATAGAGTTAAGAAGCGAAAGGGTTGAATTTCAAAACCTGACATTGAAAAAGCTTTTGATTTGGTTATTTCGGACTTTCTTGAGAAGTAATGAAGTTAAAGTGCTTTGACACGAAATGAATCAATGAATTTCAGGGTTGCATTCCTGATACAAAATTCCCTTTTTCATTAATATCGTTATTTTTCTTTTGATGAGGTCATCAATATCGTCTTTGAGGTAGAATTCTTGCTTCACGTGGGATTAGACAAGGAGATCCTGTTTTTTCTTATCTATTTCGAGGTCAGCGACATTCTTAATGCTCTTGTTGAAAATATTGCTTCCAAAAGCTTATTTAAAAGGCTTTAAAGTAGGGTGGATAACATTCAAGTTTCTATTTTTCATGTACATGGATAGTTAGATAATTTGATAGGATAATTATTTGGTTTCTATTAAGAGGTTTATGAGATTTCTTTGTTAATGGAGATTCTCTATGAGTAATTAACCATTTAAATGAAAATTTTCAATGGGAAAAAGTATAAAAAATCTAATAGAATTTATTTGATTATTAAAAAAAATACACTAAACGGAAAATAATTCCCTACGAAGAACTTGATCCTTCCAAAATTTGGCAGAAAATTTCACAGTGATGAGAAATGAAATGGGTGTGAGGATGAGGACATGGAAGCCATCCTTGTCTGCACCTTGCCAAGTGAACATTTGAATGTTAGGCATCCCTACTTCAAACCAGAGCACCTTTCCATATTATTGCTATAGGAAGTGTTTTATCAAGAGGATCACTATTAGTGAGAAATTGGAGGCACGAGTGCTCCTAAAAGCTTGGTTTTTTTTTTTTAAACGGAAACAAGATTTTTCCATTGAATTAATGAAATAAACCTAAAGCTCAAAGTACAATAAAATAGACAAAGAAAAGAGAAAATACAACATAGAAAATGAAGCAACAAGATTGCCTTAAAGCTTTGAGAGCAGAGGAGACCTAGGAAGAAACTCAAAACCAAACTGCCTTGCCCGTTGCCAACCCCAGAAACCTAGCCAGCCGAGCAAAACACTATAAGAGCAGCCCCGATTCAAACAAAACAACCTTACAGATATCGAGAGGCCTCCAAAAAAAACAACCACCACTCTTTTATATCTCTTAAGAAAAAGCTGTAACTATCAAACCACATTCTTCAATCAAGGAGGAGAATTTCGATGGGATTTGAGAAAGTGATAACTGAAAATGTAACAAGCAAGGTTTCAAATTTGAATTTGTCTTCTCAGCTGAACTTTGGAAGAGTGAAAACATCTTCAAGTATATCTTCAACAAAGTGAGCTTCTTCATAAACTAAATTTAGAACCAATAATTCATCTTCATCACTACTCACACTAACAGCAAAGTCTACATCTGAGTCCTCTTCGGCTTGAGAAACTTTTGTAGAGGAAGAAAGTGGCACTTCCTTGATGAACTTCACCTTTGAGTTTGGAAAGGAGATAACAGTTTTAGAAGTAACAAGGGGTGGAGCTTAAGGATTTGAGGATTTTGAACTTGCCTTTTTGGATGTCAAAGATGGAACTTGAAGAAGAATGCATTTGTCCTCTAAACCATCCGGGTTAACTCCATCTTCCTTGAAAAGACTAACAGAACGCTTAGAAGACTCAGGTTTGACAATTGTTGTTAATGACTTAAGAGTGGATCTCTTCTTTCTAGAGAAATGCTTTGGAAAAGGCTTCATTAATCTCTTGATTCTCTTAGGAGCTGAGGAAAGAGTGAGGAAACTGCCCGCTTTTCTGCTTGAAGAAGGAGCTTCAATAACATTCGATGAAGAACTGGGAGTCCAAATTGGAGAACATTTGTGGCTTTATTTGAGGAATCAAGTCGACCCAATCCAATGGGCTCAGAGGACGAACATGTTGGGTTGTATGTCTTAAAACTCGTAGTTTTTGTAAATAAGTGAATTTTAGTACATATGAAGTTATTCAACTGAATTAATTGTTTTTTAACTCTAAATCCAATTAAACTACAAACCCTTGGCTATTATCATGAGTGCTTGGGCTTTATGTGGAGACTTAACAGGATCAAGTTCGAGTAAGTAGCCTAAATAGTCCATAGTACATGGATCAGGTTGGATACCTCTTCCTAGAGACACTATTGAATACAGTCTGCTTCATGATTGTTACAAATGTTGTAAGGTCTCATAAATGAAATTTTGGATAAATAAAGCACATTTGACCTTACTAGGAGGATCAATCATCTCAATATCCCTGAAATTTAAGAAACTATTGCCCCACTTATCTTTAATTTCTAAGGTCGAGTGCATAAAACCACATAAGTTCCTTTTAACTTGGATTTTAGCTTCAGAACAATTGAGAAGATCCAATGTTCCTGAAGTAATGTTTTCTAAACCTCCGAAGTGTGCCCCAATAGCTTCAAACGTTTGTATACACCAATCGACCAATGGAAGGTTTTTGATCGAAACCCATCCCCCATAACCTTTTATCAGCAACGGCCGACCATGCCTAAACTTATTCCATTATTCTATTGATAGATCTCTCATTGACAGATTTTTTGTCTCTAATAATTGGGATGAAGTGTTTGAAAATTCGAGGGTAGCAAGGCAAGCGCATATAGTGTCTGATCATTTCCCACTTGTTTGAAGCCGTGGTTTTTGAATGGGAGTCAGCCCCTTTTAAATTTTGTAACAGCTGGCTGGATAATAAGGACTGTCGCAGACTGATTGAAAGAACACTGGAAATTGATGGACAGCAAGGTTGGGCTGGATTGTTATACACGCCAAGCTTAGAAACCTGAAAATTGCACAAAAAAAATGGCTTTCTAATTACAAAAAGAACAAGAAAAGTAGGGAAGAATACCTGTTGAAAGAAATTGAAAGGAGAGATGGTGAAATAGAAAATGAAATAGAAAATGAAGAAAGTTTGGAAGCCCCTTCTTTGGAAGATGCTATAAGAACTTCCCTAAAGGCAGAATTTAATTTCTCTTTACCAAATAGATGAAAGAAACTTAAAAGCAAACTGAATTGGCTGAATTTGGGAGATGAAAAATACAGCTTTCTTCCACAGATTCCTAGCAGCAAAAAAAAAAAAAAAAAGGAAAAACTTAATTTCTGAACTGATTATGATCAAGGAGTGCTGACCAAATCCTTCCAGGAAATAGAAGCTCTAATTCTAGCATTTTATTCATCTCTTTACTCAGTTTCGGTAGGGATCAGATCTGTCCCTTTGAATTTAGAGTGGATTGTGGTTTCAAGGGAGCAGAACAAGGGGCTGATAGCTAGCTTTTCCCCGAGTGAAATCAGAAAGGCAGTGAAGGACTTGGTAAGGAACAAAGCTCTTGGACCGGATGGCTTCACAACAAAATTCTTCATTAAATTCTGGGATTTCTGGAAGGACAAAATTATGAAGTTTTTTGAGGAATCCCACGGCAATGGGAAGCTCAATTCTTGTGTCAAAGAAATTTGTTTGATAAAAAAATATAAAAAAAAAATTAAAAAAAGATGCAGTGTTGGTAAAGGACTTTAGACCCATCAGTTTAACAACCTCGGTTTACAAGATAGTAGCTAAAGTCCTAGCGGAAAGGCTTCAAAAAATCATGCCTAGCATAATCGCCCCCATGCAAAGTGCTTTTATTGAAGGAAGGCAAATTTTGGACCCAATTTTGATAGCCAACAAAGCAGTGGAGGAATACAGATCCAAGAAGAAAAGGGGCTGGATTTTGAAGTTGGATTTGAAGAGACAGAGTGGATTGGGTGTTCTTGGAGAAAGTACTACAAAGAAAAAACTTTGATTCTCGCTGGATTAGCTGGATTAAAGGCTGCATCTCTAATCCAAAGTTCTCTATTTTCATAAATGGAAGATCAAGAGGGAGAGTTCTTGCTACTAGAGGTATTAGACAAGGTGATCCACTCTCCCCTTTCTTATTCCTATAATTAGCAAGGTGTGGAATGCTTTAATCAACAGAATTTACAGAAAGGGGAAATATAAAGACTTTGTGGTGGGGAAAGATCGGATTCACGTATCCCTACTTCAGTTTGTAGATGATACCTTGTTGTTTTGCAAGGATGATGATGAAATGGTTGAAATTTTGAAGAAAACTTTAGAAACTTTTGAATGGTGCTCCAGGCAGAAAATCAATTGGGAAAAATCAATTAATATAGAAGAAAACAAGCTGCAATCAATGGCTGCAGAACTCCACTGCAAGATTGATCGTCTTCCATTTATGTACCTTGGATTACTATTGGGTGGATACCCAAAGAGAGCTTCTTTTTGGCAACTGGTCATAGATAAAATTCAATGGAAATTGGATGAGTGGAAAAGGTATAATATCTCAAGAGGAGGAAGAGAAAATTTATGTAAGTCAGTCCTCTCTGATTTACCAATTTACAACATGTCTCCATTTTTTATGCCAGAAAAAGTCCTCTTAACCATTGAAAGAACTATGAAGAGATGCTTTTGGGAAGGGCACAAGGAGGGAAATTGAATCATTTAGTAAAGTGGGAACAAGTCTCTACGACTTAAGAAGATGGAGGGCTCGGTCTAGGTGGATTGAAAGCAACGAATTTGGCACTTTTAGCTAAATGGGGGTGGAGATTAACAAAGGAGGAAAACTCCCTTTGGGTCCAAGTGGTAATGAGCATTCATGGGAGAAATTTGTTCGATTGGCATACTTCTGGAAAGTCTAGCCTCAACCTTAGAAGCACATGGGTTAGTATCTCAAGAAATTGGTTGAAAATTGAAGCATTGGCAGTTTTTAAGCTTGGAAGTGGAAGCCGAATTGGATTTTGGTTAGATCCTTGGCTGGATAAAGTGCCTCTAAAATCCAGCTTCCCAAACTTATTTAGAATTTCTCTTAAACCCAATGGATCAGCCTTGGAGCACTAAGATCAAAGCACTTCTTCTTGGTCAATTGCTTTTAGAAGACTTCTAAAAGAGGAGGAGATTGAGGAGTTTCAAAGACTGTTGAGTAAAATTTCCGCCAAACATGTGAGTAACGCCCCAGATAGAAAAGTGTGGTTTCTTGAAACAAATGGAAACTTCTCAGTCAAATCACTAGTTACCCACCTTTTGCTGGCCTCCCCCTTGGAAGTTAAGTTGCAGCATGCTTTATGGAAGACAAAGAGTCCCAAAAGAGTGAATATCACAAGCTGGATCATGTTATTTGGTCTATTAAACTGCTCCTCTGTCCTTCAAAAGAAGCTACCCTCACATAGTTTATCTCCATCCATTTGCCCCCATTGTAAGTCAAACGAGGAAGAGCTTCAGCATCTCTTCTTTACTTGTCAGTATGCAGAAAATTGTTGGTTTTCCTTGTTCGCTTGCTTCAACATCTGAGGGGCTTTTGGGAAAGACTTTAAAGACAATGTTTTACAACTGCTTACAGGTCCAAAGTTCAAAAAGAGCTCAAATTTGCTATGGACAAAGGCCGTGAAAGCTTTACTAACAGAACTATGGTTTGAAAGAAATTAAAGAGTCTTTCATGACAAGGGAACTCTGTGGTCTAGTCGTTTTGAATCAGCTCGTTTAAATGCCTCCTTTTGGTGCTCTCTTTCTATAGTTTTCGCGGACTACTCCATCCAAGATATTAGCCTCAATTGGCAAGCTTTCATGTCAAGTGATCATTCGACCTCCGCCAGCTTCTCATCTTTTTATCTTCTGGGGGAAGCGTTGTTCTATTTACCTATTAATTTCCAGATTTTGCATATTTTGTTTTGGCCTTTGTATTTGGGCTGTTGGATTATTTTGCTTCCTTGGTCAATTTCGAGCATTTCTATATGTATCCTTTTTACTCTTCTATAGTTCTAGTTGTGGAAATGATAAGAGTGCTAAGGGGGTGTCAACCTAGTTGAGATGCCCAGGTGCATTCCCTGATCCCTAGGATTCTATTAATTTTTGTTTCATTTATTGTACATCGAGATTTTGTCTCACTTCATTATATCAATGAAAGAGATTGTTTCCTTTCAAAAAAAAAAAAAATTATTCCATTTTTCAAACATCAAATGAAATTCACCACACTCTTGCCATTTGCCCGGAGCCTCAATCATGTGCTCCAAGTTTCCTTGGTCAAGTTTGAGGGGGTTGATAATAACTGGTTTGAAATTGTACTTTCAGAGTTTTGGCAATCTCCTTCCAATTATTGAATTCAAACAACGTTGATATGATCCATAAGTTACTAAAGTCTTCCTTGAAAACTTCATAGTTCTTTTGCACCCACTAATGATCCTTACTCTGATTTATAGAAACTAATTCTACCTCAACCTCAATCGAGTTCCGATTTTCCTTCAATAAAACTACGGATGGAGGTTGTCTTAATGCTTTCACTTCTTCCACTTGATTGAAACTCTAACCACATGCTCTATGAGATTTTGCCCTTGTGTGAAGAGTTGACAAGGAAAGCTAATGAGTCTGATGAAATAGAGCCTCTCACGTCTCCAAGAAGTCACAAAGCATTTCTAGAAAGGAGCTCCACCCATTATTTGAATAACTCATCGCATATGAATGAAACGATGACCTCCTGTAATAAGCCAAGCTTCACACCTCAAATCCAACCAGATTCACGTCGAAATTTAGATAACCTTGTTGCACCTAAGTCGTCCCAACCATTTCTTAAGAAGAAACGGTTCCGTGAACCTTGAAGGAGAATTGAAATATAATCTACGAACCATCTTAAGTGTGAACCTGATAGAATAAGAACCTTTTTGAATTTCAAATCTTCTACAAAGAACAAACCAAAATCATACCAAATGCAGAAGAAAGAATTACTAATTTTATAGCTTCTAACTTCCATTTTACACTAGTATTGATTTGAAGAAACGCCAACAAGCTAAACCCAAAACTGAGCACAAAACCGAAGAATAAAAGAAGGAAATGGATGGCTGATGATTGTAGCAGACCAATTTAGGTGGGGATGCAGGAAGGGAAAACAGGGGTCAGCAAGTGAGAAGGTTTGTAGGAGAGGTGCTTGAGTTGATGAAGGGAACCAGTGGACAAAAAATGTAGTCGGGGAACGCGAAAGTGGCCGGTGAACAAAAACCAACGCCGGACATTAGCAATGGAGGTTGACGGCGACGATCGAATGGTGGAAGGGCTCCGAATGCTTGTGGAGTTCGAGTTTATTTGGTGTTAAACGAAAAAGTGAGGCGGATGACTAGAGTTTCGAGAGGGGACAAGCCAAAGGGAGCCGCTAGGGTTTCAGGAAGGGAGGTCGAAAATGACGAGGGGGATCGACGGACAAAGGCTGACGGTCAGACGATGATGGAAGGTCGCGGAAGGCGACGGCGGAAAGTTTGGGAGGGGAAGAGTCGGGCTCTCTTCTTCGGATTTTGATTACGCTTTTCCTAAAAGCTTGGTTTACAAAAATAAATTCTTCAATAAAAAATAACTTAAAAAGAGAACTTCATGTTTTTCCCCTTTTATTTGATAACTCCAGTTCAAACAAAAGCTAAATAACCTTGAAGATTCAATGAATTCTCTCCAACCAAACCCCAACATTCCAATCTTACATTTGCATATTAATAAAATGAACACAATTCATATTTAAAAAGAAAAATTAAGTAATAGTGTCATAAATACCAATAGAAAAGAAATTCACTCACATCACAAGCAAGCCTTGTATTAAGAAATGGTACAGCTGGAAAAAGAGGTTCTTCATTGTTCACATCTTTAATAGAAGGCACCTCACCACGCAACAAATATTCACTGAACACCAAACCTGTTAAACATTTAAGGTAAGATTTACCACTAAAAGATAATGTTCGAATTTCGAATTTTCAAAACTAATATTTGGTAGTGGTTTTGAGAGGACAGGTGCAATGAGGGCGTTTTCATCAAAATTAATTATCCCCATTACCTTCTACTTTTTAACTGAAGCAACTTCTTGTCTATTGTTTTCAATTAGTTCCCTCCCCGTTTGGGGTTATACCTTTTAGCCCCCTTGTGTGCTTTCTTTCGTCTTAATGGAAGCTAGGTTTTGTCAAAAATAAATGTTTGGTGGTGCCCCCCCGGCGAAAATAAGATTTAAAATAAAAAAGAAGAAGATAAAAATAGGACTATAAGCACAAAAACCTACAGAAACGCAAGCCTAACCAAGATGGAAGAGCTGCCAAAATATAATTACATGAATGGGACAATACCTAGTGATTATTTAATGTACAAAATCAGAAAAGAAAATAACTTGAACACAGTCCAAAGGGAGGAATTAAATTATTACACTTCCAGACATCCAACCGTCCCATATAGAACACATATAATGTTAGTTAGGACTTCATTAAGGAATTAGAACACATTAAATAAACTACAATCAAACGATGACAAGAACATGGAACACGGTCATGCCACAAATATGATGTCTTACCGCTGGTAACTTCATTTCTTTCTTTGATAAACCCGTTGGGACTATTTTTGTTATTGGTTGTCCTTAAACCGCTAACTCACCTATAGTGTTGTAAAACTCATCAGAACAACTAACGAGCTAAATGGTTTAAATCCCGTCTTCTTCTAGAAAATGGCATGGGTCGTTCGTTTCATAGGCTAAATCATAAGAAACAAAATGAATCAGACTAATTTGATTCAATGAAAGAATTGTAGAGATTTCGACTCATCTAAAGCACAAATGCACCGGATTTTGAGAGTGAATGAAGAACAAAAGATATTTTGGAATGTTGAAGAAGGTGATGGATTAAATGAACAATATGACCCCCTCTCCTCTCTCCTTCCTTTCTCTTCTCCCCACCCACTCGCCCATCCCCTCACCAACCATGATTTTCACTCCTGCCTCTCCACCACCTTCCACCATGAACAATACTCACCCTCCTCGTTCAGTTACAATAGAAAGGAAAAACTTCACGATTGGTGTCTAAAGTTATGATGGGTTACAAAGACCCTTAATACCCTCCTCTCTGCACCCTTATACCAAAAGTGTTCTTCAAAGAACAAAAGGGTTGATGATCAAGTTTGGCTGGAAACAATAACCAGCAAAAGGGGTTTCTCTGGCGAGCTGGTCAAACTTGATTACAATAGGCACAAGAACCAACTTATCATACCCTCTAGAGAACATTAAAATGGATTGAAAGCTTTCATCAGTCTCACCAGTTTTTATAGTTCTAAGGCCAACACCCCCATTAATGAAGACCAATCACCCTTTTACAAGGAAACCATCCAAAAGGATGAGCCAGTGACTATCAATTTTTCTAAAGGAAGCTTTGAATTCCAAGGACCCACCAACCACTCCATCTGAAATACCATTAACTGTTAATCCCTTGCCACCTTTGGTCTCTTTCGACACTAGCAATATCATTGTCATCAGAAGAAGGAATTTTCATGATGATTGGTACAAAAATCCTCAGAGCTCTCCAACCAAATGTTTCAGCTTACTGTTCATTGTCCCCTTTCTAACCAAACAAGGCTATCATGCACTGCAAAGACATAGACATGCTAGAACTTTGGGTAACAACAGTGGATGGCAAAAAGTTGGTCCATATCGACTTCTTTACTCCCCTTGGAGACATGAGGAATTTCACAGTGAACAATTAGTCCCTTCATATGGTGGTTGGATCAAAGTTCGTGGTGAACCTATTGATAAATGGAATCTTGATTCCTTTAGATTTATTGGAGATGCTTGTGGAGGCTTGTTGGAAGTGGCTAGCAAAATGCTTGCAACGATAGATCTTATAGAGATTAGCCTCAAAGTTCGGAGCAATGAACTGGTTTTTTACCAGCCATGATGAATCTTCCTCCTCATCAGCCATGGGTAACATGGTTTTGATTGACCAATTTTTTGACGAAGATTTCCACATTGGAATTATTGTCGGAGTTCATCGCGCTCCAGCCAAACTTTTGGTGAAGGTTGCTACCATTTCTGAAAAGAATCTGTACCATGGAGATGAATCCCCATCTGATTCCAACAACTTTTCCCAGCCCCTTTGACCCATCTCCAATAGAGGGTACAGTTACTACAAAAGCTACATTAAAACTAGTTGAATATCTGATGGATAAAACTTCTTCCTTGGCAGGCCTCACCACTAATTTGTTACCTTCCCCAATTACGCAGACTCCTTTACCCAACAGCCTTCCCCCTTGTGGCTCTTCCCGAGGCATCAACCTTGCCCCCACCAAACCCATCAAACTCACCAATCCATCGGTTTTAACCGAGCTTTCACCAAAAAGGATAGTCATTAACCATAAACAAGCCTCTTTTATCTCGGGTACTAAACACTCTTCGTCCATTATCCTCATTAACACTCGAGACTGATTCTTACCTATCCAACCCTCTCCTAAGTACCCCTACATCACCATCTATATCCAACTTGCTTGCACCAAAAGAAACCCCATGGTACGAATTCAACCCACCTCAACCTTATGAAGACTCATCTTTCAACCCTTTGCCACATTTGGTAACCGTAGCACCGCGGTTCGACACTTGTGGTCTGTGCATAATGGCGATCCCTACTAGGAAAAACAAAAACAAGCACATGGCAAAGCAAAAAAAGGGATTGGGAGCAGCTAGAAATTTGTCATATTCCATCATTTCTAAAAAGCAAGTGAAACATTTGCTTAGGGAGGGGAGTAAATCCTCGTTGATCTTATCTTAAAATGTGAGAGGTCTTGGCTCGTCAAAGAAAAGAGCCACTATTAAGAACCTTATTACAAAAGCTAACCCACCTATTGTTATCCTCCAAGAAACCAATAGTCAAGAGATAGACCAAAGCTCCAAAGGCATTGAATGGGCCTCTCGGATGCACACAAATCCTCAGGGGGTATCCTTATTATGTGGAGTGCTGCAATCGTCTCCTCCTCCACTGTTACTGAAGGTGCATAGTCTCTTTCTAAGCACCATGCAGCATAAGTGCAATCGAAGAAAAGGAGCAATTCAACTAACCAAAAACCATAATCCACACAAGGATGTTGACACGCTTCAGACTCTGTCTCCCATAAAGCCTCAAAAACAGTTAATCTAATTGGGATGAAAGGGACAAGTGTGCAGAAAGGGATTTGATTGAGAAGGTTCCAAAAGCTTCTAACGACCACAATCTTCAATCAAAGTTCTCAGACACCCTCTTGTCTGAAATTTGACCAAGCAATTTTGAAATTCAATGATCTTATCATCCTTTAGCAACCGACGAAATACAATAGACCATGAGGAGGAAGTTTCATCCCAATGATCTGACCCCGACCCCTTTGGGAAAAGAGCAACACTATAGAGCCTTGGCCTCTAGTAGCATATACTCAAAGGAACCAACCCATCCGACGGATCTAGCCAAAAATTCTAAAACCAAGCTTGAATGTAGACAAAGCATCCACCTTCAACCAAGTTCTAGAGGTATCGATCCAAGGGCTTTGCAAGCTATTACAAGTCTTTCCAGTCGTGTGCCAATTATAGGTGTTTTTACCATGTATACTTCTAACAACTTGACAGCACAAGGAATTTTTTTCATCAAAGTACTGCCAGCCCCATTTAGCTAAAAGTGTAAAATTCTTTGCCTTTAGCCCCCCAAAACTGAGACCCCCATCAATCTGAGATTTTGTGATGTGACCAAGTTCCATTCCACCAAATAATTAGTCCTGCTTCCTTTATGTCCTTCCTAGAAGAAGTTCCTCATAATTCCCTCCAAGATTGAGAGCATCTTTTCCATACTCTTTGAAAGGGTCTCTTTGTATATCCTTGGATATTTCATTTATTTAATGAAATCGTTTCTTATCAAAAAAAAAAAAAAAAAAAAAAAAAGATGGATTGTAGTATGGGTAGAAATTTGAAATCAAACACAACAAATATTGAAGAAGATGAAGAAGAAGAAGAATATTTAGGGCTTGGCGAGCTTTGCAACTCCCAATTTTTCTACACCAACAAGCACTGAAGGGAAATCCTAATTTTCTTAGATCAACGAGCACAAGGTCACAACTTCAAGGAAGAGTCACTCCCAAAGTCTCGGTGAACTAACGTGCTTACAAAAAAATGTTTAAAGAATATGAAAGGCCTAAGTGGGTCTTGATTGTGAGCCTTTAAATTTGGGACTTTGAAAGAATTAAAGAGTTGGTTTAAAGAGGGTGAAAGGCCTTGATGGATCAGGGACCCTGAGAGAATTAAAGAGTTCGTTTTTTTTTCTAACAAGAAAGAACTTCTCATTGATATAATTAAAATGAGTAAATGTTCAAGGATACAAACTCCCAAAGTGAGAGAAAAGAAAAAGAAAAATGCAAAACAACAAATACACTCGAACCAAGAATATAAGCACTAAAAGAACAAAGAGCTTTTTCAAAGTCTTCAATTGAAAGACTTGGGCTCCATTTGGGATTGTTGTAGCTTTCAAAATAATTGTTGGTAGCCATGCTTTTAGAAAAATCAACTATGAAAATAAGTAAAATAGTATTTGGTAAATTTCAACTTAAACTTGAAAAAGTTGGTTAGAGTGTTTGGTAAATAAATACAAAAACATCTTATTTTAGATAATAATAACTAAACTAGACTTATAATCATTTTTTAAAATTTTTTTTATAATTTAAAATTTTAAATAATTGTTTAGTATGATAAATTTTGTTTGTTATAGGTTAATTTTTAAATATTAAGGAAAATATCTTTATTTTTAAAAAATCAATATTGTTACTTTTTTAGAAAAATGATGCATTTTTTTTTTTAAAGGAAACATGACTTTATTCATTGAAATAATGAAAAGAGTCTATTGCTCAAATTACAAGAAGAACCAAGAAGAGAGAAAAAACAAACGAAATCAAATTGAATTACAAATGAGGCCAATGCTTAACATAATCATCGATAAAACAAGAGTTTCCAAAATGCCAAAATTCTAGCCGAGTAATTTGCTTGTGTCTTAAGGACTAGAGATCTTTGAAAGCAAAAATTCGAACCATAGTAAACCAAATTCTTCTTGACAATGTTCCACCTTGCTAATAGCCAACAGCAAACATAGGAAGATGCATTTAACTCATGAAAAATAGAAAATATATTTGATTAGGTGAGAAATAGATAAATATATAAAATAAATCCTCTTTTTAAAGTATATAATTGAAAACTAAATATTAATTAAAATAATACCTGATTTTAGGAGAATTTAAAAGCTAATAGGATACTGCTTTTAAAGTAAACATGAAATTAATGTGTTTTTAAAAGTAATTTTAACAGCTTTAATCTAAATCTGTTTTACCAAACGCAAAAGACAGTTAAGATTTTTTTCCAAATGGCTTTTTGACACAGCTAACGCAATGTCAAATGTAGCCTCGGAAGACTTAGTTTATATTTTAAGAAAAAAGGTGAAAAGGCTAGTGGGTCTTTGAGACTTTTTTTTTTTTTTTTTTTTTTTGACAACCCATTGACCCTACAACATTTTGGTGTCAAGGAAACTCGTAAGATATTAAATCCTAGGTAGGTGGTCACCATAGATTGAACCCATGACTTGGGTCTTTGAGACATTTTCAAACAAACTAATGACTGAATCTGTTTTTAAAAAATCCCTCGTATTTATAAGATTCCATCAACAACCTAAGGTCAAGTTCCTAGCATATATATACACACACATATCTTTTATTTATAACAGACGTCACATTAAATTTAGTTTCACGTTTCAACTCATAAGTTAACAACCTTAACCCTAAAAGATGTCTTATGTTTGCCATGTAAAATCTTCCAAAAAGTCCCCCACAAGATGTGCAAGGGGGTGGGAAAAATAGGGTATTATCTAACATACTACCAAGCAAGACAATCAGCATAATATATTGTGACAGAGATAATGTAATAAAAACTGTACAGATGTATCTCATCAACCCTAAATTGCAAATGAAGGAAAGAGAACTTACTTGCACGATAAGGATTTAATGTCCTTAGTTGAATGGATTTATATGATTTTAGGTTGCAAAACATGTGGATCAAGGTCACTATGCTAAAGCACCCAAGAGCAAGAGATGTTGAGGACCTTATACGATTAGCCAATGTAATGCCAAGCATCATACCAATAGACTTGCTCACCATTCCTTGTGCTTCACCTTTGGCAATCACCTACAATCAATTTCTGTTTCTTTCAGCGCACATGCATTGGAAGGATAGGATCAATTTCATTCAATGTATCTATTAAAAGCAAATCATCCTATTTTCCTTATGCATCAGGAGTAAGAAAAGATAGAAAATGGCCATATGCCTCAAGCCTTACTTAAACTAGGAGATACGTGCTTTGGGTGGATTGTGCAATGAAATAATATGTAAAACACAGTTATGAAGATGCATTAAAGTGACAAAAATGTAGAAGTAATTTTTTCATGTAAACAACTGCTTTCATTGAGAAAAAAATGAAAGAATACAAGTGCATACAAAAAACCAAGCCCACAAAAACTCATAAAGAAAGGGTTCCCAACTACGTAAAATATTACCTAGCAAATAATTACAAAAAGTCTTTGAAATTGAAGCCCAAAGAGACACATGGAACCTCACCAAGAACCAAATCTCACAAGGTTCTTCTAAACACTCTATTGTTCCTCTCCCTCCAAAGATTCCACAATAGAGCCCACACCCACCCTCCCCAAACCACAAAAAATGATTGTTCTCTTTGAAAGGCAAATGGAGAAGAAACTCCTCAATCATCGAGTGAACATCCCTCTGACAAGCAAGCACAACAACAAACTCCTGAAAGAAGCAGTCCCACACAGATCTCACAAACTAACACTCCTAAAGAAGGTGATCCAGGTTTTTCTCCACCTTCCAGCAAAGGATGTAACAAAAAGGGCCCAATAACGAAGGCATTTTTCTTGCAAGCTTATCCTAAGTGTTCACGCGACCAAGCATCACTTGCCAAGAAAAGAACTTAACTTTCTTTCTTTGGAATCTTAATCCTCCATAAAACATCGAAGACCAACTCCCCAAAGGGAGAGGGATCCAATAAAATCCTAAAGTAGGCCTTGCAAGAGAAGCCGTCTAAAGGGTTCGGACTCCAAACACAAATATCTCGTCTCCCTCCTAAAAAATTAAACCCCTCAATCAAAGAAAGAAGAGAGGTCACGTCCGTCGTCTCCCTATTGGACAAAGGATGATAGAAACCAAAGGAAAAAGATATAAAGTTCCCCGACCAAACCAAAAAATTAGACACATGAAGGTTTCTAAATGAAGACAAGTGATATAATCAAGGAAACACATAGGAGAGGATCTACCCCCCACCCAATGATCTTCCCAAAAGTATGTTTCCTTCCCTCCCCCCACAACACTAAAAACAAGGTGGGATAAAGAGAAGAGTTCAAAAGAAATATCTTTCCACAAATTTCGATGCGTGTCTTTAACCCCTTTTGCCACCCATTCAAAGGGATGGGGGCCATATTTACTCACGATGATCCTTAATCCTTATGGGCAAAACACCAAAGTCATTTAGCCAACAAAGCTTTGTTGCATAACCTTGAATTACCAATTCCTCCCCCTCCCCCACCCCCCCAAGTCATTTAGCCAACACGATTTCCTACTACATCCCAACTCACCAACTCACCAAATGAGAGCCACTCCCTTCCTCAATCCCTTCCCAAAGAAAGTCTCATAAGCTTCTCAACAGGCGCCCGAAAAAGGAAAAGGAAATAGATGGGAATTCCACTAAACACCAACCTAATCAAAGTCAATCTACCAGCTTTAGAGAAAAAACTTTTCTTCCACGAGGCTAACCTTTACTAGATCTTCACAACGGGGGCATCCCAAAAAGAGATAGCTCTCGGGTTACCTCCAAGAGGAAGACCCAAGTAGGATGAAGGAAAAGTGTCAACCTCGTCGGCAACCAACCCAGCCCATCTATATTAAGCTTCGCAATGTCACAATTAATCCCTAAAATCTAACTCTTACTCCTAAGTCCCGACATCGCTTCAAAGAACTCAAGGATGTGATTAAGAATGAGAAAGGACTCCTCTTTGCCAAAACAAAAGAACATCGTATCATCAGCACATTGCAAATGAGACAGTGCAACCTCCTTCATACCAACCTTAAACGGCTCCAAAATGGCAATATGGCTCCCAACATCCACAACCAAAAGGAACAAGAAAGGAGACAAAGAGTCCCCAGACCTCTAGACTAGACGCCTTTATTAAAAGACATCCACCTACACATGAAGGTTAAATAAAATAGATTTTTGCAAGAAATCAGTAAAAGTAAACTAATATATGTCCTCCATTTAATTAATATATGTCACCCATTTGTCCGCACAAGGATGTAGAACAACATGCTATAAAATATTGGAATACTGAAGAACCTTATAATTTAATACTTGATAAATTAATAATTAATTTATCTCGGTTTCGACTTAGGCCCAAGGTCTAAATTAATAATTTTGATAAATTAATAAGATAATAATTTTCCTATGAGAGAATTAAAGAGTCCTCTAGTTTTAAGGAAGATGAAAGCACAATAGGTCTGTAATATTAAGACACTAATGACTATTTTTTTTTTTTCTTTTTGAAAAGGAAACAATCTCTTTCATTAATATAATGACTATATTTTTTTTAGAAAATCCTTCATATTTATAAGATTTCATCAACAATAGATTCAAGAATCAAGATTAGTTCTTGATTGCATATATACACACACAAATAATTTATAATCAAATATTAACTAAAAATCTAAACTTACCATACGCAATACACTAATTTTTAATTTTGATATGCGTTCCAATTCACAAGTTAATAGCCTTGGTGGTAATTATTTCTTTCCTTACATGAATCTCGCAGCTGCAAGAAAGTATGGTGTTTGTAACTTTGCTAACACACACTAACCAGATAAGAGATTACTCTATTTCACCTCGGCAAAGTTCCTTTGAGCAGCAAAGCCAGCATAAAAACAACTCCTAGTAGCAGCCTGAGGAAAAGAAAATTGTATTTGACTTTCAAAAACTGTGCAACTCCATTAAAACTTAAAATAATAATAATTTTAAGAAAAAGTAACTTATTTTACGAGTTATTTAAGGTGAAGTCACTAAGCCCATGAACGTTATCTTGGAGCTTGCCTTTTTTCAGCCAGATTATATGGCATAAAGCAGAAAAATTTTGACCTCATAGGAAAGGCAAAAGTTTGAATGAGGTAAAATGCCAATAGATATATTCAACTTGAAATCAAAGAGCTAAATGTAGATGTCGAGGGAGATACCAACGACTTGAAGAATTGAAGTTACGGAAAACATTGATGCACATGCTGTTGGATATGTCAAACAAGAAGGATAAATATGAGGAAACTTATATATTTGTATTCCATTAATATAAATTTTTTTATAAAGGATCCAGCAGGCCAAGTGCACATAGTAGATTACTAGTAAAAAAAATTAGGAGACAAAATGGAAAATCTTTACAAAATTTGTAAACACATGAAAAAAAAAACATTAAAGAATACAGGAGGAAAAAATAAAATAATAAAAGGGGTAAAATTGATTTATACCTATGAACTTTGAGGGTTGTATCAATCAAACCCCAAGATATCAATTTAAACCCTAAACTTTCATAAATGAATCGATTTAGACCCTCCGTTAGTTAATTGTATCTATTTTCACTTGATTGCATTTAAAATCAACTCAAAACCACCTAAATAAAATTAAAAAAAAAATTTAAAAAGAAAAAAAAAACTTCTAAAATCTTATCAAAGTAGCAAGAAAATTTATAGCGCAAATTTTCCTAAATAAGTAGAAAACAAGAAGTTGAGAAACCTCTCAAATTAATGAAAATTTGCTACCATCTATACGATTTTAGCATCTTTCTCTAATATTAAGTTACCCCATGCACTCAGAAGTCTCTTATACATGTGTGAAAATTATGAATTGCTAATTTTTAGAACAAAATTCTATCAGATGACCTAAATTGATTCAAATATGAAAGTTGCTGTCGTTTATGTTAATATTTTTTATTGTATTAAAAAAAGAATACCAAGACAGCTATTCAAATGCTTAACACATGCAATTCTAATTATATTCATTAAGGAGTCCAAGCAAAAGCTAGATTCGTTTTTCGACCTGAAAGCAAAGTAAGGCCACCGGAGGAGATCAGGGACTGATTATTGTGAAATATTTGTTGTATTGATTTTTTCTTATTGTATATTTATTCCTTTATTTGTAATGGGTGTTTCTTCTATTTAAGAAGATCCTTTTCTATCAAATAGTAATCAGAGAAAAAAATATATTTTTGAGCATGGTATCAAAGCAGTAATTTTGAAATCCTAAAAAACTCTAATTTTTCTGAAAAAACTAAAAACCCTAGATCTACTGCTACTGCTGCCGCCAGACACCAAACCCCCACCGGACGTCACGTCTCAGCCATCGGACACCATCCAGAAGTCAGATCTCTACCGATTCACGAAGCCGAAAGCCGTCAACGCCTGAAGTCGTTGGTCGAAGTCTTCCCAGCCAACACCGACGGGAGTTTCTGGGGTATCGACGTCGAGTTAGTTAAAGCCTCTATTTGGTCTCTTTTTCAGAATTTTTTTTTTTTTTTTTTTTTATATTTTGTTGGTTTGTTTTGTTGTTCTTTTTTGTTTCTTGTTTAGAATTTTTTTTTTTTTTTTTTTTTATATTTTGTTGGTTTGTTTTGTTGTTCTTTTTTGTTTCTTGTTTAGAATTTTTTTTTTTTTTTTTTTTTATATTTTGTTGGTTTGTTTTGTTGTTCTTTTTTGTTTCTTGTTTAGAATTTTTTTTTTTTTTTTTTTTTGAGTATTTTATCTCTTCAACAACATGTCAGACACTAAGACACCTGCCGCTAAAGTCTTCGACAATCGGATCCATTTCAAAACTCCAACTGTCCAAATAACCACCATTCGGCTTGACGGGGATAACTTTCTTCGTTGGTCCCAAAGTATTCGGAGGCATATTCGTGGGCAAGGGAAGATAGGTTATATCATTGGACAAAAACTGCTCTTAGTCCAGATAATCCTTCATTTGCTAGGTGGGACACTGAAAATTCCATGGTTATGACTTTGCTTGTCAATTTTGTGGTGGAAGACATCAGCAGTAATTACATGTGCTGCTCTACTGCAAAGGAATTATGAGATTGTGTGACTCATATGTATTCTAATTTGGGTAACCAATCGCAAGTGTTTGAGTTGAATCTTACACTAGGTAATCTACGACAAGGAGGTAACTCAGTATTTTCACTCTCTGAAGAGAATTTGGCAAAATCTTGATCTATTTGATACATATAAGTGGAAGTCCACAAATGACCAAAAACATTACTAGAAAACTATAGAAGATGGTCGCATCTACAAATTTCTTATCGATCTAAATGTTGAGTTTGATGATGTTAGAGGCAAGATACTTGGCAAAAATAATTTTCCAAACTATTAGTGACGTTTTTTTTTTGAAGTTCATAGGGAAGAAAGCCACATGAATGTTATGATTGGAAAAAAGGCAATTGATTCAGTTGATTTGGCGTTGGTAATTGAAAATACTGCAATAAAAGCTTATGTTCAATCCAACAAAACTCATGACAAGCCTCGTGTCTGGTGTGATCACTACAATAAACCCCGACATATGCAGGAAAATTGTTGAAAACTGCATGATAAACCTACAAATGGGAAGAGCTCTAAACAATTTGAGAGAAATTCCCACCAGCATGCCTCTAATGCGAATATTGTTGATTCTAGTCCATTTAAAGAGCAAACTAATCAAATCTTGAAGTTGCTAAAGTGCAATTCATCGGGTAATCCTAGTGTTTCCTTGGCACAAACAGGTAATTCCCCTCAAGCTCTCTCGTGTCTAAATTCCTCTCCATGGATCATCGATTACAGAGCCACTGATCATATGACTAGTTTCTCTTGTTTATTTGAATCATACTCCCGTATATATTGCAATGCGAAAGTCTGTATTGCCGATGGTAGTTTCACGTCTATTGCAGGCAAAGGAACTATCCCCCCAAGTACAAAACTCATATTACATTATGTCCTTCATGTTCCACAATTGGCTTGTAATTTATTATTTGTGAGCAAAAAATTTAAGGATGCTAACTGTCGTGTTATCTTTTGTGAAATTCATTGCCTCTTTCAAGATCAGGACTCGAGGGAGACGATTGGACGTACTAGGATGGTTGACGGTCTCTATTACGTTGATGAAGTCTCAATTAGTCATAAAAAAGTTCAGGGCTTGAGTAGTATCAATTCTCTTTCTGTTCCAGAAACTATAATGCTCTGGCATCGTAGATTAAGGCATCCCAATTTCGTTTACTTGAAAGATTTATTTTCAGATTTATTTAAAGGAATTGAGTGTTCTGTTTTTCAATGCGAAGTCTGCATTTTTTACCAAATATTATCGATCCACTTTTTCACCCAAACCTTACAAGGCTACATCACCTTTTTACTTAATTCATACTTATGTTTGGGGTTCATCTAAAGTTTTGATTAATAATGGCAAGCGTTGGTTTGTCACCTTTATCAATGATCACACTCGTTTGACTTGGCTTTATTTGTTAACTAAAAAGTCGGAAGTAAACGAGGTCTTTATTCATTTTTATAAAATAATTGAGACTCAATTTGAAACCAAAATTTACATTCTTCACTCTGATAATGAGACTAAATTTTTCAACAAACAATTCACCACATTTTTACAAGATAAGGGTATTTTTCATCAAGCTACGTGTCGTGATACTCCTCAAGAGAATGGTATTGCTGAACGAAAAAATAGACATTTACTTCTTTTTTTTTATATCCGTGAGTGTCTAGGCCAGCTTACGCGTACCTCGACTAATCTCACGGAACAACCCGCCTGATCTTACAACATTTGGGTGTCAAGGGAACTCATAGGAAATTAATTCCTAGGTAGGTGGCCACCATGGATTTAACCTTTGACCTCTTAGTCATTTATTGAGACTATGTATCCTTTTTACCACTAGGCCAATCCATGATGGTTAAAAAATAGACATTTACGTGAAGTTGCTCGTGCCCTTATGTTTTCTATGCATGTTTCAAAATATTTGTGGGGTGATGTTGTTCTAACCGCTACATATCTAATCAATCGAATGCCAACTAAGGTGTTGAATTTTAAAACTCCTCCAAATCAAAGAGTTTTTTCCTACTGCCTAACTGTTCTCAGAGTTACCATTAAAACTATTTGGGTGTACTATTTATGTTCATAGTCCTCTCCTTTTCTAAACTAAACTGGACCCTCGAGCTATTACATGCATTTTTGTAAGTTATGTTTCCCATAAGAAGGCTTACAAATGTTTCGACCCCTTAACCCACAAGTATTTTGAGAGTATGGATGTGTGTTTTGTGGAAAATCAACCTTTTTTTAGCCCAAATTCTCTCGAGGGGAAACATCTATTCTTGAAGAGAATTTTTGGGACACTTCACCTCTCCCAAACATCATTAATTCTAAAATTATGAGTTCTAATCCATCGATCCCAAGTGTGGAAAATTCTTTGACAAGGGAGAGAAACACTACAAACTGATTTGACAAGTCGAAATCCTAAACTTCAAGTTTATACTAGAAGAAACATGACTCAAAGGGATAGAAATCAGACAAGACCTAACACAAGACAGATTTGTTGCTCCAATGAACGATTCTGAAAGTCTAGATATTTCTCCTAGCTCTCCTTCTCATAACATGTTACTTGATGTCTCTGATTTAGATATTCTAATTGCCCATAGAAAAGGTACCCATCAATGTACAAAATATCTCATTGCAAACTATCTTTCTTACCATAGATTACCTAACAATTATAAAGCATTCACATCCAAAATAATCAACCTATTTGTTCCAAAGAATATACAAAAAGCCCTAAATGATTTGAATTGAAAATTAGCAATGATGGAAGAGATTAATCCGATGAAGCAAGGTGATACTTAGGACATAGTGAATCTACCAAAAGATAAGAAAACAGTGGGATGCAAGTGAATGTTCACCATAAAATGTAATGCTGATGGTAGTATTGCAAGGTACAAGGCCATATTGGTTGCTAAAGGGTTCATCCGGACCTATGGAATTGATTATCAAGAAAAATTTGCCCTATTGCTAAAATTAACTATATCATAATTTTGTTGTCAGTTGCAGTTAATTTTGATTGGTCGCTTTATCAACTTGATGTTAAGAATGTTTTTCTCAATGGGGAACTTGAAGAAAAGGTATTTATGGACTTGTCGCCTGGCTTTGAAGCGAACCTTGGGGTTAACAAGCTATGCAAGTTAAAGAAATCATTATACGGCCTTAAACAGTCTTCTAAAGCCTAGTTTGAACATTTTGGAAAGGCCATCACGAGCTGTGGATTTAGCCAAAGTCAAGCCAATTACACTATGTTTTATAAGCATACGGGAAATGACAAGGTTGTTGTTTTGCTTGTATGTTGATGATATCATACTTACAAGCAATGATGAGACAGGAATGTCTATTGTGAAGAAAAATTGGCGAATGATTTCAAAATCAAAGACCTGGGATCCTCAAAGTACTTCCTAGGCATGAAGTTTGTAGGTCCAAAAGCGGTATTCTTGTCAACCAAAGAAAGTATATTCTTGATCTACTCAAAGAGATAGGTTTACTTAGATGCAGGATAGCAGAAACTCCCATTGAGCAAAACTTAATTGGAAGTGACAACTGAAAAGGAGGTAAAAGAAAAAGAAAAGTACCAGAGGCTTGTGGGAAGACTCATATACCTCTGTCACACACATCCTAACATTGCCTTTGCAATTAGTATGGTAAGTCAGTTCATGCATGCCCCTAGGCCAACTCACTTTGAAGCCGTCTTTAGATTCCTGAGATATTTGAAAGGTACCCTAGGAAAAAGGATACTCTTCAAGAAATATGACCACCTACAGGTTGAGGTTTACACTAATGTTGTTTGGGCAGGCAGCACGACCGATAGAAGATCGACTTCTATGCTCCTTTGTTGGGGGAAACTTAGTTACTTAGCGTAGTAAAATACAAAGTGTAGTAGCAAGTAGTGCTGAAACTCATGGTATTTGTGAAGGCATATGGATAAAAAGATTATTGGAAGAGTTGAAATTCTCTCAGACAATGTCCATGCGCATTCACTGTAATAACAAGGCAGCAATCTCCATTGCCAACAATCCAGTCCTTCATGATAGGACGAAACACATTGAAGTTGATAAACATTTAAGGAAAAAATTAATGCAAGAGTGATGTGCATTCCCTTACCTTCCGACAACAGAGCAAATTACAGATGTATTAACTAAAGGTCTCCCTAAGTGGCAATTCAACAAGTTGACTGACAAGCTGGCCATGAGTGATATCTTCAAACCAGCTTAAGGGGGAGTGTTGATTATTTCCTTTTATGTTAATATTTTCCATTGTATTTATTATGAAATATTTGTTGTATTGGTTTTTCCTTATTGCATATTTATTCCCTTATTTGTAATGGGTGTTTCTTCTATTTAAGAAGACCATTTTCTATCAAATAGTTATAAGAGAAAAAACACATTTTTGAGTAGAAGTATAAGGTTTTAATTATTAGTATGGAATTCAAGTGCAAAGTTTAGGGGTCTCCCCCCCTCCCCCGGCAAAAATTATTCAAGAAAGATTAGAAGATACTTGTGTTTAAGATTAGTGTAAGGATCTTTTTTTTTTTTTTTTTTGGTGGCGGGGGGGTAAGAAAAAAATTTTGTTAATCCATGGTGGTCACTTACCTAGGATTTAATATCTTACGAGTTTCTTTAGCATCCAAAATATTGAAGGGTCGGGAGAGTTGTCCCGTGAGATTAGTCAATGTGCACGTAAGTTGGCCCGAACACTCACAGCTATTTAAAAAAAAATAAAAAAACATTATTTTCCTTCTTTTGTTAGTTGTAAATGTTTGGAATAGGATGGTTTCCATTTTCCAAAAGCATTGAAGGTTAAATCATTAGAGGGTTTTGAAAGTGGGTAAGACGATTACCCTTTCTCGTCTCCAATTTTCCAATGACACTATCTTCTTTGGTTCGAGTAAAGGAGATCCCTTTTTAATTCTGAACCACATCCTCGCTTTCTTTGAAGCAATGTCGGGCCTTAAAATTAATAGAGATAAACATCTAATTTTGAGTTTGAATAGTGACTCTATTAAGGTGACTAAATGGGCCGATTGGTGGTGTGAAATTGGAAATTTTCTGTCGTTCCAAAGAGTAGAGGATAAGGCGAAACAAATTGGCCTCTTGGAAGAAATATTTTTTTTCTCAAAAGGAGGTCGGATTATCATGAGTAAGTACGATCCTCATCTTTTAGATTAGATGTGGGGTGGGGTTAAAGGCACATTCACAAATCCTTGGAAAGAAATTTCCAATGAGGTCCCCTCTTTTTTTGACCTGATTAGGTGTGTGGTGGGTGACCGGAAGTATACTTATTTTTATTTTTGGGAGAATAGATGAAGGGGGGATTGACCTTGCTGTAGAAGGTTCACTAATCTTTATCACTTATCCCTATGGAAAATCATTATGTGGTCGATGTCCTTGTTCATTTAGGGGCTCATTCTCTCTTTCGTTTGGGTTTCATCCTTCGTTGACCAATAAGGAAACAACAGCGATCATGGCTCTTTTTTCTTTAGTTAGAGATTTCGATCTTATTTAGGGGAGAAGAGATATTCGTTTTTTGAGCCCTGACCCTTCTAAGTGCTTTTCTTGTAACTATTTCTTTCATTATTTGTTGGACGACCCTTCCCCTCCAAGGAATCCATCTTTTCAAGTCTTTGGAAGGTGAAAATCTCTAACAATCCACAGATTTGATGGACCCATTTGGGCAAAAATCCCCCTATGCAACACAAACCCATTCTGGCAACCTCCCTCTCCGGTGAAAACCCACATCAGACGACCCTGCAACTTGCAACTAAGGGGAAAAAAGTGGAGAAAGAGAAAATCGAGAAGAGGAAGAGGGCAAAACAATTGAGGGTAATTTGGTATTTTTGGTTGATGACATATGCAAAACGGAAAAATTCTGAAGTTTCAAGAAATAGGGAAAAATTAATAATTTGGAATTTTAATCAAGCTCATCCCGCCAATAACATTAATAATTTGGATGCCTTTTGCTTTTCACCTATAGGAACTCCTCAATAGACAAAAATTAAAGTTGGTGGGCTCTCCAATAACGACAGGGCAGTTAATGATGGTAATGATATTATCTCTCTAGGAAGTCCAAGTGACAGAAATCCTCATTTGTCTACTACAATCCATTGTTCAAAGGAGAAGGGAAAGAATTTCGAATCATTTGTTGCTCAACCATCTTCCTCTAAGAAGCGCTCGCATTTACTAAAGTTGTTCCTCAGACATTTTGCACGAAAGAAGACTTCATTCCTTAACTCATGGTCTACTATAGTGAACTCGAATCTGTTGAAGGAGTGTATCTCTGGTATTATCCCCGAAAGGTTAGAAAAATCTCCTCCTAAATCATGTTCCTTCTTTGATTCAAAGTTTCAAATCCCAGGCTCAAATGTGCTTTTTGTTCAAGGTATTCAGAGCAACTCTTTGAGCAATCATAGCCTCAAAGGTTGGATTATGATGGTGAATCAATAGATAGCGCCAACAATGATGAGCATGATAGTTTTGATACAGAGGTGATTCCAAAGGAAGATGGAGAGACAGTAGATGAGTTTGGCAAAGACATCTGTCAGCTATGTCAGGCAGAGGAAGATCCGTTGTTCAACAAGGCTGGGGATACTTCAAGTCCTCCTCTCAGCAAGAAAGAGATCCCACATAACTTATTATCTATAGTTGAAGATTGTGACATTAAATTTGGGTGAGCATTGTCAGAGTACTAGTGATCTTTTGATTTGCCCTAAATGAAGATCATCTCATAGTGATCTTTTGATTTGCCCTAAATGAAGATCATCTCATGGAATACAAGAGGGCTTAAGGATCCTTCTAAATGATTGGCGCTAAGAAGATGTTTGAAGAAAGTAAATCAAGATATGGTCTTGATCCAAGAATCAAAGGAAGATGCTTTCCATATTGATTTTATTAAAACATTATTGAGCTTGAAGGACACTGGGTGGACTTTTGTCAAATCTTAATGGAAAATCTGGAGGTATCCTAACCATGTGGGACAAAGGCAAAATCCCGGTTACTGAAGTTCTCAAAGGAGGTTATTCTTTATCTATTAAATGCACAACCATTTGTAAGAAGATATGATGGATCACAAATGCGTATGGACCATCTAATTATAGAGAAAGAAAGTACCTTTGGCCAGAATTGTTATCTCTTTCAGCTTATTGTATGGAGCCCTGGTGTCTCTGAGGGGACTTTAACATAACTCGAAGACCTCAAGAGGCGTTTTCCCTTGGGTAGATTAACAAGAGGAATGAGGAAGTTCAATAGTTTTATTGCGAATGTGAAGCTGCTGGAAATCCCTCTTTCGAACGGGTGACTTGGTCTGGTAAAGGTGTTGTGGTCTCACGTTCTCTCATTGATAGACTTTTTGTCTCTAATAATTGCGATGAGGTGTTTGAAAACCTTGAGTGGCAAAGCAAATTCAAACATTCTCAAATCACTTCCCCCTCCTGCTTGAAGCCAATTCGTTTACATGGGGTCCGGCCCCTTTCAGATTTAGCAATAGTTGGTTGCTTAATAAAGAGTGTTGCAGACTTATTGAAAGATCTTTGAGTATTGGTCATCCCCAAAGGTGGGCTGCTTTGTTATCACTTCCAAATTAAGAAATCTAAAAGCAGTGCAAAAAAACTGGAATATAGACTTTAAGGCAAGACAGCGACGACAAGAAGTTTATTTGCTAGAAGAAATTGGAAGATTAGACTTAATTATTGAAAATTTTGAAATTACTTCAAGTGGATAGGAGGCTGGCCTTGAAAGCAGAATTGTTCTCTATTTATCGCACGGAAGGAAGGAATTTAATGCAAAAAAGTAAGCTAAGTTGACTGAGTTTGGGAGATAAAAATACAAGATTCTTTCACTGATTCTTAACAGCAAGGAAAAGGAAGAATCTGATTTCAGAGTTGATCAATGACCAAGGAGTTCCTACTAATTCTTTTCGGGAAATATTTTTTATAATAACAACTGCTTTCATTGAGAAAAAAATGAAAGAACACAAGGGCATACAAAAAACCAGCTCACCAAAACACCCCAACTAAAAGAAGGGGTTCCAGCTAAGTAAAATGTTTCCAAAGGAATAGTTACAAAAAAGCTTCGAAACAGAAGCCCAATGGGACACATGAACTCTCACCAAAGACCAAACCTCATAAAGGCCCTGTCCCTACCTCTAAACACTCTATCATTCCTCCTCTCCCCCCAAATGTCCTAAACAACTGCACACACCACAGCAAACCACAAAAAAGGCCTTTTTCTCTAAAAGGCAGATGGAAGAGGAACTCCTCGATCATCGCACAAACATCTCTTTGTCGAGCAAAGCTAACATCGAACTCCTGCAAGAAGAGATTCCACATCGTCCTCGCATACTGACAGTCCCAAAGGAGATGATCCAAATCTTCCTTCGCCTTCCGAAAAGAATACAGCAGAAAGGCCCCACAAGCGAAGTTCTTCTCCTAAGAAGCCTATCAAGAGTGTTCACACAACCAAGCAAGATTTGCCAAATAAAAAATCTGACTTTCTTAGGAATCTTAATCCTCCAAATCACATCGAACACCGACTCCCCAATGGGAGAGGGACCCAATAACAATCTGAAGAAGGATTTACAAGAAAACCCTTCACTGAGATTTGGACTCCAAATGCGGACATTCCTTCTCCCCTCCCTAAAGATGCACGCCACCAAGAAAGAAAGAAGAGAGGCTACCTCCATCGTTTCCCTATTAGACAAATGGCGACGGAACCCAAAGGAAAATGACACAAAGTTCTCAGACCAAAGCAAGAAATCCAAGCTCAGGTGATTTTTAAAGGAAGATAAGTGATAAAGATGCGGAAAGACAAAAGAAAGAGCACTATCCCCCACCCACTGATCCTTACCATCCCCCACAACACACCGAACAAAACTAGAAAAAGTAGGAAGCTCAAACAAAATGTCTTTCCAGGGAAGTCTTTTCAAGAAATTGAAAACCTTATTTTGGGATTTTATAAATCCCTCTACTCTAAAAGCATGGGTACAAGATCTATTCCTCTTAATCTGTAGTGGCCTATTGTTTTAGAAGTTCAAAACTCTATGCTTCTGGCAAGATTTAATCAAGTTGGAATTAGAAGCGCCTTGAAGTTGTTGGGGAAGAATAAAGCCCCTGGACAAGACGGATTTACAGTGGAATTCTTAAGTCGACCCCAAAACTACTATGGAATAACACGGTCAAAGCCTTGCTTGCAGAATTTGGTTTGAACGGAACCAAAGAGCTTTTCACGACAAGTCAACACCTTGGTTAGATCGATTGGAGATTGCTTGGCTAACACATCCTCTTGGTGTGCTCTCTCCAAAGATTTTGCAGATTTCTCAATCTAAGATATTAGTCTAAATTGGGAGCGTTCATTTTTCCAGCTCAATAGTTTTTGCTTTCCTATGGAATTCTGTCTTTTTTTTTTCTCTTTTTTTTTTTTAGTTTTGTTGTGGCTGCTGTAGACTTTTGGTTGTATTGTCCATGGCAGTAGTGTCAGTACTCCACTATTTGTGGTAGTAGTATTTTGTTTGTAATCTCTTGTTTTGAATTGCCCCATTGGCCATTGTATTCGAAGAATTATCTTATCTTGTATTGTTGTACTACTAATTGGCCCTTGGTTGCTTTTGAATGGAGATGATGAGAGTGCTAAGGAGGTGCAACCTAGTTGAGATGTTTGGGGTGCACTCATTGATCCTTAGGTCCTTTGTGCTCTTGTATCCCATGTTGTAAACTGAGCATTAGTCTCAATTCATTATTTCAATGGAGAGAGTCGTTTTCTTTTTCAAAAAAAATTATAAAAAAAAAAAGGAAAAATTCACTTTGGGCTTGTTTTTTTGGGACGCCTATAATTATCTCTCAAGACATCTCCAAAGACACTCCCTATAGTTCTTCCCAAAACACCTTCCTTTCTCTATAATTTGAAGGACCATAAACATTTGAAACCCAAACTTGTTCTCCACTTTGATTGTTAAAGAGAAGGCTCCCTCTAGTACATCTGTTGTCATGATCTTCTTCTCGTTGCATGTAACCAAAATTCTCCACAACCTACCAAAAGCTAAGACAGTTGCCCATCCATTGGTTTCACTTAATACTTCTGCGTTTCACTATCTAAATCAAATTAAGCTACGCATTCGAAAAAACTAATCAGCAGATTAAATACATAAATATAAGGCAACAAACACAGGGAATGAGGCACAATTTCTAGTATCGTGTGTAAATTACGTATCAACTTCCAATAACCTGAATCAAGGCGGCTGCAGATCGTCCAGCCCCAGCAGCAGCACCGATCACGACAAAATGGAGGGGAAATGCAGGAGTTATCATTTCCATCCCATAGGCAGCGTTTTCCAGAAGATCAGCAAACAACCTCCACCCCTTCGGATGAACATCAAAGTGCCGTCCATATTTTGAGAGTAAAATTTTACTCAGATATCCAAATCCATCTTTCAGTACCCAATTCACTGCGGCAGCAGTCGGAATAGCTCCTTTTCCCAATCCAACAGCATAAAGCAGTGCCTGCATCCCAGCAGGGGTTCAAGCAAAATGCAATCAATTATTCTTTTGTTGGATGAGAAACAGGAAAGAGGAACCATAGACGAACGTAAATGGGCACCTGAGTTGCAAGGACCCCACTAACTTGGCTGGCAATCCCCTGGACTCCTCGCCAAAGAGAATATTCCAGATAGTCGCTGGTAACGCTGTCTGGAAAACCCTCCGGAAGCATCAAACGCCTGAATACATCGCTGCAACGAAGCCAAAAATTGACAAAGGAAAAGGATAACGAAGACGACGGCATGCCAGTTGCAACATGGAACTCATCCCTAAACGTATCGAGAATGAGGCGGATTCGCTTACCTCCTTTTACTTCCCAAACAGACTCATAGTTCATTTCATTACGTGCTAGCGCTGCTGCCAATTGAAAAAGGCAGAAAGAACCCAGAACGGAGGTAAAGAAGAAGGCAAGGAAGGCATTGTCCGACCATGGAGGAGAATCACCGTCATTTTGCCACCATCCAAAACCCCCAAAAGGATTCGAATAATTCCAACCGCCATTGTTGTTTCCACCACACCCATGGCCGTCACCGGCCAGCAAAGGAGAATGAACGAGAGCAGGTTTGATTCTAGTTCTAATACAAGGAGAGAAATAACCTTGGACGAGTTCTGTGGGCTTAAGATGGTGGGGAAATACGCTAAGAAGAGGTGTTAGTGCTGCGCATGACCTTCGCATAGAAGAATCCGAGCAATGGTGAAAACGGCCGCCTGGTACATAGTTTAGAACATCGGCATAGACTCGACGTAATGGAATCGGCTCCGGCAGCTGATATGAGAACGGCAGCAACCGATCCATTGCAATGAAGAAAGACTCCGATGGCTCTGTGATCGAGAGTACGTGACGTGCAGATCGATGGAGTTACATATTAAAGGAAACAAGCAAGTCGCTTGGACCATTATGACTTGGAAGGTAAAATTGAAACACTGCCCACGTCATTTCAGACAACCGGCACACCCATTTGGGAAAAATTCGAGGTATTGCGAAATTTTTATTATGCATGTTTCTCTTTGTATGGATGACCTTGGAAGAAGAAAATGGGATTTCTCCGGCAAAATGAGGCTTTTATCCTTTAACATCAACTTTGAGTGAAATTACCCACGAAACTTTCATATATGCAGGTTGGCCTCTTGTATGGGTATTTTGTATAAAGGCCCAATCGACTTTTGGTCCTCTTTATAATCGAGCTAGCTATTGAGTGTGGTTTAATTTCTGTTGGGCACGTGTAACGAGGATATCGAGTAAATGAATATGACTAACAAGTTTATAACCTTCAATTAGCGTGTATCAAGTACTCAAGTCATCGGGCATCGAACATCGAGTAATCTGGACCCAGGCGGCAAACGCGCAGATGGTTTTCAAGGGCAAATTCAAACTTTCGCACGTGGCTAACATAAGCAAGTTACTTTTCATTCCTTTTTAAAAAGAGGACCAAAAATCGAAGGAGGTCATTCGTACAAAATACCCTTCTTGTATTCCTCTCTCTCACTCCATATTCTCTCTTAGAGATTGCTCTCCTCTCTCTCTTTTTTCACGATCCAGCTCCTTTTTAGTTCAAGCTCTTAGGTCTCACTCTCCTCTTTCCTTTCTCACTAAATCTCATTCCCTAGCACGAAGTCTTATTTTGCAACATAAACTAAAACAAGAAGAGAAAGAGGAAAATTTGTCGGATCTAGTGTAGGAAGCGCATATACTCACTAGAGGGGTTGTGCATGCCAGATATGGTCGCTCATCCGAGATGAAAAGTAGAAGTCTAGAAGGAGAGAAAAAGAAGAGAAAAGGAAAAGGAACGTGGAAGATGAAGGAAGAAAGAAAAAGAAAGTGAGGGTAATTTTGTACGTTTGTTTGAGAAGGATGTACGCAAAAGGTCAAAAACCTTAATTCAGAGTCTTTTAATCAATTTTCTATTTTATATAGGTCCCAGTTGGATTGATTGAAAAAAAAAATTCAAATAGTTATTTTTATTTTTTAAAAAAAATTAAAATAACTTAAAATAAAAACAATCACGTGTTTAGTTACACTTTATATTTTTATATACAAATTTATTTGGTTTGCTATATATGTTTTGTTGAGTTTTATGCCCTAAAACTTGTAGATAGTAAATGTAAATAATTAACCGTCATTAATAAAGTATTATTGATGTTCTTTCAATAAGTGTTATTGATTATTTTGTATTTATTTTATCTTAATAACCCTGAAATCCAACAAACTAATATCCTATGTTGTCCTATGAGTCTTGAACAGTATGTGAAGACATACGGGGATCAATGATCAAGATACAGTCTAAAGAGTCTATAATATAGGGATAAGGTTGGGTACCTTGTCCTGGTAACACTATGGATACGACTCATTTTGTATTTGATACAAACATAGTGATCCAACGCGTTCATGAAGGTGACATGGGGTATCCTATGTAATGAGTTTGCATAAGATCAGACCTCAAAATAGTAACCACTAGATGTAACTTCGTTAACTAGTTAGGTTTCGATTTCAATAGGATGACTTAGGTAACTTAGTCTTAATCTTGAGTATATTATGAACTCTTGTTCACAAGGGATCGTCCTTTAATTTGTATGGGTGAGAGTGCTGGTTTTCCAACTCAATATGCCTACCATTTTGGGGACAAAACCGAGTGGGGAGCTGGGAACATAATTATACAAGGTGGATTTCACTCCTTCTCGACTTTAGGGTAAATAGATGAGTATTCCCTTAAGTGGTGTCTCTAGGACTTAAACAAAGGGCTACCCTCTCATTGGCTCGAGAGGGGTTTCTTTTTAATAGTTGGACCATAAACATGTTGTTCATTAGAGAAGTATTGGTACTTAAGGATCTAGAGGTAACTTAGGGGTAAAACGGTAATTTGACCCAGCTGGCATTATGAACACTTGTGAAAGACTAATTTGCTATTACTAGTTTATATCAGTGGACACATAAATATATCTGCAGTGAGAAGAATGTAGATATAGGTCTTTGGTAGAGTGTACCCACAGTTAACGAATATCGATTAATGTGGTTAATGAGTTTAGTCCATTAATCTCATATCGTTAGAGTTTCTGATCTGTAGGTCCATTAAGTCCCCTTCCTAGCTCGTAAAGGGTATTGAGGTAATTAAGTCTTGAATGAAATTTGAAATATTCAAATTCACTTAGGAAAATAGTATAATGTATAATTGTACATTATAATATAAAGTTTACATTTTAATTAAACTTTATAGTATAAATTTAATTTTGGGCACGATTCAAAAATTAATTTATGAGCGAATTAAATTTTAATTTAATATGAACAAGATTAATATTAAAACTATAGGTTATAATTAATATGTGTATTAAAAACTATATGTTATGAGAAAAATATAGTTGAATTTGATTGAAATAAAAGTTCACATAGTTGAATTTGGTAATTGATTAATTGGAGAATTAATTGATTATTTGATTTAATTCAAATTAATTAAATTCGATTTAATTAAATTAATTGAATTAAAATTATAGGTTATGTGAGAGATATTCATTTAAATATGATTTAAATGAATTTATTAATTAAATTAGATTTAATTGATTAAATTAGGTTTGTATTTATTTAATTAAATAAACATTGTTTTTTTATTTATTTAATTAAATTAATAAAAATAGATAACTCCAACTTAGGGTAGTTATCTGAGACGTGGAGTGATCCCATGCTGCCATTTACCTCTCCCTCGTACCATCGATAAAACCTCTCAATTCTCGGAGGTTTTGGAGATATTGATCAAGTTGCAAGAACAGTTATACCAATTTTTCCCCACAAAATTTCTCTCAAATTTTTCCAATTTTTCAAGGTTGATTCCTACAAACCATAATCTCTAATATCTCAAAGAATAGGAAGGGTTCTTTGTGGTGGTGTAATTTTCCAAACCCAAAGGGTTTTCTTAGAGATTCGTCAAAAAAGTTATGGGCTTTTCTTTTTTTATTTTTTTGCTTAACCTAAATTTACAAAGTAATTTTCTTTATATATTTGCTAGTGCATAGTATTTTTAAATTATAGATTTACTATCAAAGTTGGTTTTGTGTTCTTCCACTGCATTAGGGTTTTTATCCCTTCAATTGTATTTAGATGAACTAATAATTTAAAGACACTTTCATTGGTCTATTTTTTTTTTCTAGTTGGTTATTAGAGATAATCAATGCAGTTGTTTGACAAATTTGGTTGCTAGAACTGACCATGAAGGTGGTCGTTGTAGGAGCTGGTCATCGGGGTTGATTGATGGAGGTGGATGTTGGAGGTGGTCAATGAAGTTGGTCGACGGTAGTGGTTGCCGATGGTGGTTGCAGTGGAGGTCACTATCACCGGAGATGGTTGCCAAAAGTTTTGTTCATGGAGAGCGCAGCAACTACTGACAACCATGTGGAAATGGGGTAGAGAACTAATGAGAGAATTTTGATAATTTTATGTATTATACAAATTAGGAAGGGATTAATTTGAAGCATTTCTCTCAAACCAACTTAGGGTGTATTTGGAATAACTTTCCCAGTGATTAAATTAAAAGATAGATCATTTTGAAAAAACAAATCATGTATTTGGCAACATCTAAAATGAATTTTGAAAAAATGAGTTTATAAAATAAGTTGGTTTAGGATGAACACGTACACTTGAAACAAACTTTTATAACAATAAATTTTGAGTAGTCTCTCCCTAATTTATATGAAAAACTCTAGCCACCACCTCCGACAACCGTTGCGGCCAACTTCCGACGAATGTTGTCGACCACCTTTGGCCATCGTCAAGCTAAAGGGATCGAATCCTCAGCAGAAGCATTTGATCACTTTTGTTTTTTTATTTCGGAAGATGAAAATACATAATTATAAAAACATACAAACATCAAATGTTGTATAAAATAGGTTAAGCATTAAATTAAGGATTTGGAGAATTACCTTCGAAGACCATTCTTCATTTCTCCAAACCTTCTCTTCCATAGTTGTTGATCTCCTCCAACATTAATGACGCCTCCAAATGACTTTTCTAGCTATTCTCTGGCAAGGAACTGATTTGCGAACCTCCTTTTGAAAAAGGAAAAAGGAATGACAGGAGAATTTACATGGAGAAACTTTCTCTATACAAGTTTTGAGAGAGATCTAAGGAGAAAATCAACTTAGAGATGCACATCTCCTTTGTAAAAATTGAACTCATTTGTAAAAAAAATGACTTCCCTCCCACTTATTATTTTAACATGGGGTGGGAAAGAAACCACCTACTTCACATTTAATTTAATTAAATTAAATTAAATTTATCAATTAAATTTAATTTAATTAATCAATATAATTTATTAATTAATTATTAATTACAATAATTAATAGAGAAATCATTATAAATAGAGAAAAAATGAAACTATTTACACAAATAGAAAAATTTACCCAATGAACCACAACCCCACTACAACCAATGTGAAATTCCAAAAAAACCCATAGCCGAAAAAAAAACTCAAAAAATTAGGTCGATCCGTACTTGATTTATTACCTGCGCACTTAAGAAAAATGGAAAGAAAAAGAAAGTGCGAAGGTTTTCGAATTCTTCATAGATAGAAAGAGTGAGAGTGAGAGAGAGAAAGAGTGAGAGTGAGAGTGAGAGAGCAAAAGTGAGAGAGAGAGAGCGACAGAGATAAGAGTGATTGTGAGCGAGAGGGAGAGAGAGACATAGATAGACATAAATAGAAGTCTATCACCATTTATTGTGATAGACAGAGATAGAACTCTATTTCTGTCCATCACTAATAGACAGTGATAGACTTCTATCTCTCTCTACCAATGATGCACGAATATAAAGTTCAAATGAAAAAGATTATAATAATATAGATAGATATAGATAGAAGTATATCATTGTCTATTGAGATAGATAAAGATAGAAATCTATCTCTGTTTATTAGTATGATAGACAGAGATAGATTTCTATCATTGATAGACATAGATAGAAGTCTATCATCGTTTATTAGTGATTGACAAAAATAGAGTTCTATTTCTGTCCATCAGTGATAGATAGTGATAGACTTATATCTCTCTCTACCAATGATGCACAAAGATAAAGTTCACATGAAAAAAATTATAATAACACAGATAGACATACATAGAAGTATATCGCCGTCTATCGTGATAGATTTCTATCATTGATAGACATAAATAGAAGTCTATCACTGTCTATCAGTGGCTGACAAAAATAGAGTTCTATTTTTGTCCACCCTAATAGACAGTGATAGACTTCTATCTATATGTACCAATGATGCACGAAGATAAAAAAGTTTACATGAAAAAGATTATAATAAGACAGATAGACATACAGATAGACATAGATAGAAGTATATCATCGTCTAAGTTTCGATTTTATCGCTCTCTCTCACTCTCACTTTCGCTCTCACTTCCTTTCCTCACTTACAATCACTTTTATCTTGCTCGCTCTCTCTCTCTCACTCTTGCTCTCTCACTCTCGCTCTCTCTCGCTCTTTCTTTCTTTCACTTTTTCTTTATCTCACCTCGCTCACCAGAGTTGGTCACTTCAAAATTTGAAAAAGTCACATAGAGCTCCTTCCCAACAAGTTCAAACTTACCAGAAATGTATGAAGAAAACACAAAAGAAAGAATCGAAGAAAATAAAGAAAAAGGAAGAAAACAAAACTCATAAATGGTAAAATGAAAAAGAAAAAGAAAAACGCTGCAAAACAAAGAAAATAGAAGAAGAATGCATTTAGGGTTAAAGTCAGGGTTAAAGTGGTAACTTTACACCATGATGATGTAAACAAAAGGCCAATTTTCATTTGTTTTTTTTAAAGTGAGGCCGAATTTCATTTGGGCCTCCATATTTATGCCATCCTTACAAATTCTTCATCTCTTATAGACAGTGATAGATAATAATTTATTGATGTCTATATGGTTGACAAAAAAAACCCGCAGGGGCCCAACTCGATCAGGTCGGGGATGGGGGTCAAACAGGGGACATTTTTCGGGTATCCCTCAAGGGACTGGGCAGGGATAGGGAGGGTATCCACACCCTGACCTCACCCCAATTTATCCTCAACCACCCATATATATATATATATATATATATATATATATATATATATAATCTTGCTCTCTCTCACAATCTCGCTTTCTCTCTCAGTCTCGCTTGCTCTAGCTTTATCTCGAGGAATGGGTCCGCGCAGGGACTTGTTTCCCCGACTGGGAATCCTTGCCCCCGTTCCCGCTTACAAATATTGGGGATGAGGACAAGGATGGGGGTAAATTTTCCCTAGAAGGGCGAGGACAGGGATAGACGCTGATAAATAGTAGTTTATCATTCTCTATCACAATGATAAGCTAAAAAAACTATGTTTGGTATTCTATGTCTTTAAATCTTATCAATTATGGAATAAAAAGAATGATTGACATTGATAGATAGTAGTCTATTGCTGTCTATTAGGGATAGATAATGATAGAAATCTATCACTGTCTATCAAGGATGACATAGACAGTGTAAGAAGTCTATCACTCTCTAACCCAATTATAGGTAAAGAAAACTTTACTGTAGTCTTTCTTATTTTAAGTTTCATAATGTTAGATGTTAGATGTTCTTGCTTGCTTGTTATATTATTAATGATAAATAGTAGGATAGAAAGTGATAGATAATACTCTATCAGTATCTATCACAGTTAGGGGTATTCATCCAAACTGCCAAAACCAAACCGCATTTGAAATCGAACCGAATTGAAATCGGTTACTACAATGTTGAAACCGTTTTTATACGATTCAGTTCGGTTTCCAGTTGTGAAACCAAAACCAAAACCGAACCGAACCGCATTATATTTTAAAAAATAATTTTTATTTTATTTTTATTTTTTCCCTTCAATTTCTTTAGGTGCGCGCTAGGGTTTTTTTCTTTCCAAGTTTCTATCGGACTGAGTCAACTGACTACAACACCACATCAGTTTCCATTTCCTTCGGCTCCAACGTTCAACTTCCGATCCCCGCTGGCGCCCAGACGACATCGACGTTCCAGACGACATCGGCGTTCCAGACGGCATTGAAGACCACGACCACTCAGATTTGGAAGTCATCGCTCATATGACATTGACGTTCCAGATGGCAGACGATCATTCAAATCTGAGTCCATGTCTCCACGACCAGTCGAGTATTCGACCATGACGAGTCCACATCCACAACCAGTCGACCACGTCGTTTCCATTTCTAGATCTGATTCGACTTCAAGATCTGAGTCACCGTTTGATTTCCATTTTCCAGATCTAAGCCACCATTTGACTTATTGTTAGGTATTGTATATGTACTTTTTTTTAATAAATTGAATTCATTCACCTTTGAAACTAAATCAAATTGCATTTACTAATTAGTTATATATCGAGAATTTCGAAGTGTAGAAAATATGGAGAAAAAGAAAAAAAAAGTGAAAACGCCAAACCGAACCAAACCGCAAATATGCGGTTCGATTCGATTTCGTATAATTTCTAAATAGATATAAGCGGCTTGGTTCGATTTGAGCCCAAAATCGAACCAAATCAAACCTCGAACACCCCTAATCACAGTGATATTGTTTGTTGATATTTTGTTTTATATCTGACATATCGTTTTAATATAATTTTTAAATAGGTGGAACATGAGTTAATAATGAATGACCAGCAAAAGAATCTGAGGATAACTATGTATCTAAATTTAGATATACTACAAATGTAAAAAAGAAATTAGATGAAAAAACTTTAGGTAGTTTTAGGAATGGTCCTTTCGGCAATTTCCTTGATATTAAAATGTCCAAAGTACCCACCCAATTTCTAAACTACCTAATTAGAAAAGACAGATAGACTTACAAATAAACTTACAGAGCGAGAGAGTTGGCCGCATTGAAGTTTCACTCTTATTGTTCACTCTCCCTCTCCCTTCTTTTCCTTATTCACAATCACTTTTATCTCTCTCGCTCTCTCTCTCTCTCACTCTTGCTCTCTCTCTTTCTCTCTCTCGCTATTAATCTATCAGTGAAATGGAGCGGACCTGTTTCAATCGATGAAGATGTCGAGGATTCGAAACCAATGAAGATGTCGAGGAGGTAATCACGCGCGATCTTTAAATGAAGAGGGTAAAATTGGAATTTGATTTTTAAAAATATCGTAGAACCGCGAAGAATCCTATTCTCACTTTTTTCTATTTTTTGTAAATATTTTCAATTTTTTTCTATTTTTAAAAAGACCCCTAATTAATAACTAAATTAAATTAATTAATTTACAAAATTAAATATATAATATTTAATTAATTATATCTCTCTCCTAACCTATATAAGTTTAATATGAATGACATTTCACATTAAATTTTATTCTATAATTTTAATATGAATCTAATTCATATTATTTTTATATAGATCTAATTTATATTAATTATTATTTAAATCATATTCATATAAATCTCCTTTTTATTTCATAGTTTAATTTTGAATCTCATTCAAAATAAAATTTATATTATACTGTATTTAAATACATTCTATTAATTGTATCGTTATTCCCCTAAATAATTTGAACAATTCAAATTCTTTCAAAAGTATTGGTCCTTGTTTACCCATTGTGAACTAGCAAGGAACCTAATGGACCTACAAATGAAAAGCTTAGATGATTCAAAGTTAATTAGTTAAACTATTTAATTAAATTAATAATTAAATTAACCAACATTCATCAACTATGAGTCACTCCACTAAAGACCCATGGTTGCACTTTTTGCAATGTAAAATATGTTGCATCCATGGATTTAAATTATTACACGTAATTCAATCCTAAACGAGTTGTTCGTAATTACAACTGGGTCAAATTATCGTTTTACCCCTGTAAATACCTCTTACTTCTTAAGTAATACTGATCTCTATAGTGAATAATCTGTTTAGGATCCTACCATAAACCAAGTTCCTCTCTGGCCAATGAGAGGACAGATACTCTTTGTACAAGAACTGTAATCAGCACTTAAGGCAACTACTCATCTACTTACCCTAAAGGCGGGAAGGAGTGAATTTAATTATGTTCCCAGCTCCTCATTCGGTCTTGTCCCCAAAATGGCAGACTTATTGAGTTGGCGACCCATGCCACTCTCATTCGTATAAATCAAAGGACAAACCCTTATAGGCAAAAGTCCATAACTCACTTAGAATCAAGATTCAGTTACATATGACTATCTTATGAAATATTAATCCCTTCAGTCAACAAGGTTACAAAGAAAGATTAAATATTTCATGGTCCAATCTTATACAATCTTATTGTATAGGGTACCCCACTCACATGTCTCCACATTAATAATTTAGATCATATTGTTTGTAACACTTACAAAGTGAGTCGTATCCATAGTGTTACTAGGGTAAGATACCCAACCTTATCCATTACTATAGATGTAAAGTCCTAACTCTTATGTTCCTTTACTTAAGTTCAAGATAAAACCAAATGTTTAAGGGTTGGCTAGTGATGGCTTGAGTGAGCCTAAATTTAAGAGGAATTCTAGTGTTTGCCTAAGTAAGTATAACTTTCTATTACCTTTTAATAAGGGAAAAAAGGATGGGGTCAATGGTGTGTGTGATCAAAAGGAAAGGTGGTTAAGATTTAGGAAAATTTGCTAAGTGTTGAGGGATTTACAAGTCCAAGTAGGTTAAAGATGTATTTAATTAAGGAAAATTATAAAATAAACGAATAATATTAAAATTAAACTAAATTAAATTAAATATTTTTTTAAGGGATAACATTTAATTTGGATTGTTAGCATGAGGAGAAAGGATGATGAGCCACGTCGAAACAAAAAGCTTGATGGCTAAAAATGATTGGTGGGATTGGACAACAGCTTGGTCCAGAAGCAAGCAACTCAAAGAAGATGTCGGCTCTCCCGATTCACTCGTGCCATTTTCACCATTTTTGCTCCAGATAAAGCTTTTTGAGTTAGAATTCTAACCTAGGCTACCGAATTCATTTGGAGTAGGGAAGATTGAGAAAACTTGAAGAAGCTAAAGGTTGTTGTTGAAATTGGGCAAACCAGACGGGTTAACTTTGAGGAATTTTTCAAGGTTGCTCGGGAAGGTTTTTGAAGCTCAATCTTTTTGGTAAGTCAATGAAGAGGTTACCCTTGAGTCCCATAAAAGTTTTTTGAAGTTTATTTGAAAGGAAAAGGTGTTTTAGAGCTCTGAAAAATCGGGTTGAAAATAGGTGACTTTTGGCTGAAGTCTGCTGCCCAGGGCTATTGCCCATGTTTGCTCAACCTCAGCCCCACATGCCCATGTTCAGCGCCCTCACCTGACACCCTGTGTAGCAAAGCACGCCCACAGCCCCATGCTGACGCCCATGTGCTGCAAATCATGCCCACGCCCATGTCCATGCCATCAGCAGCTCACGCTCATTCCCCTACTCACGCTAGTGCCCACGCCCTGCCCATTCCCATGCCCCTGCTAGTGCCCCACGCTCACCAGCTGCCCATTTTGAGTGCCCACAACCATTTTGGGTATTTTTGGACATTTTTGGACTCTAATTGATATTTTCATTAATTTTTAGCCTCAAAATGGGTAATTTTGAATTTTAAGCTTATTTTTGGATATTTCAGAAAATTTTGAGAATTTTTGCAAAAAGGTCTCTAAAGGGAAAAAATGATCGAATAGGTGAAAACTAAGTTTAAAATGGACAATGTGGGTGAAGTTTAGTTAAAATGAGGATAGTGGGAACTTAAGGGAGTGACTTAATGTCTTTTAATTGATATTTCAAGTCAAATTGAAGTTGGAAAAGCCTATAACTCTCAAGGATCAAGCTCGAGCTTTGAGTGACACATGTTTTCTTTAAAAAGGATTTTCATTCATGATTTCTAGCCATAATTTTCTATGAAATGTGTTCTCTTAATGATTCCGTTAATATTGAGCATGGTCTGATTTATGTTGGATGTTATGGCTTGAAGAGTATGTTTTATCTGTTTCCTTAAGTTTTGAAGATACATGATTTAATAATGCATGTTATTTAGAATTTTATGGTTTTCTATGAAATGTTATTCAATGAACTGTTTGAATCAAGCATGTTTGTATTTCTTAAAATGCTTCATTAGGGACCCAATGCTGAAGGACATTGAGAAGGCATATGGACAACCCTGAGGTTATGGAGGAGCTCAATGCTGAACGACGTTAAGAAGGCATTTGAGTATCATGGGGACCTCTGAAGGACATGGAAAAGGTACTTGGGCAGCCCAAGATAGTTATTCATATGTGCACATAGAGAGAGTTCACGTTGTTATGTTGAGACTACTCCACATGAGCTAAGGTTTGATTTCAACATTGAGTATGTTGAGCTTGCTCTGCCTCAACTAAGGTTATTGTGAATTCAAAGTAATGTTTGTTGAGTTTAGAAACTGTATTTCAGTAATTTGTTCAGCTTATTTTCCTCCAGTGCCTAAGCATGATTTTTATGCCAAAGTTTATGTTTTCCATATTATGTCACTTGTTGGGCTTCCAACTCACATTTTCCATGTTTTCTTTCCCACCCAAGTAGCGAAAGAGTTCCCACAGCTTAGCCTGCTTAAGTTTCGTCCTGCTTAAGACTCAAGATATCAACAAACACTTCTCTACTGAGATTTTGTACGTGTAAATGATTTTGAGTAAAGTGACATGTAGACATAGATATTTGAGTTGGTTTGGGGAGTGATATTATACAATGTGTATGTAATCTAAGTTTTGTCTTAGTTGATGCTAAAAGTTCAGTTGATGTACATATCTATACTTATAGTCTTGTAATTATCTTGGATGTTGATCTTGTTTGCTATATGCCTTGAGGGAAAGACCTTGTGGGCGGCTATGTTAAATGATGTTTCCAACAGGTTAACAGGTATAAGTGGATAGTGAACCTCACAAAAGGGGCAATGTTTACTATCTTCACATCTTTTCCCAAGTTAAGGAGGGTAATCTGGGAGGGGGTGTGACAATAGACGTTTTAGGTAATTACTTGAACATTATCCATGTGTATATCATGTTGGGACTGGTGTGTCCTAAATCTCTTGGGTCTTGTAGTTTTGTAAATTGTAAACACATTTTAATTTCATGGTCCAGTCTTATACAATCTTATTGTATAGGATACCCCGCTGGCATGTCTCCATATGAACAATTTAGATCACATTGTTTGTAACACTTACAAAGTGGGTCATATCCATAGTGTTACTAGGGTAAGACACTCAACTTTATCCATTACTATAAACGCTTTAGAAAATTACTTCAACATTATCCATGTGTATGTCATGTTGGGACTGATGTGTCCTAAATGTCTTGGGTTTTGTAGTTTTGTAAATTCTAAATATATTTTATTTATTGAATAAAATAAGAAGTTATTTTATTTATCTTTTGTATTAACTCAATCCAATAAACTAAGATTCCATGGTTATTTCATGTAAACTTAAAAAATGTATGCAGTTGACATACAAGGTTGGATCATGTTTAAGTAATAACCAAAAAAGTCTGTAGTATATGAATAAGGTTGGGTGCCTAATCGTTCAAGTGGAAACATGTGAGTGGGTATCCTATTCAAAGAGTTTGCAAAAGATCGGACCGCTAAATGTTTAATTTCTCTTTGTAACACCGTTAATTGAAGAAATTAATAATTCATAGGATGACTATAAGTAACTTGACCTGAATCTTGAGTGAGTTATGAACTCTTATCTATGAGGACAATTCTTTGATTTGTACGAGCGAGAGTGGCTAGATTATCGACTCAATAAGCCTACTATTTTGAGGATTTGTCTAAATAGAGAGCTGGAAACATATCTTCACAAGATGGAATTCACTCATTTCCCCTATTTAGGGTAAGTAGATAAATTACTCCTTTAAAGGATGATTCCGAGTCTTGAACAATGAGGAATCACCCTCCCACTGGCCCGAGAGAGGTTAGTTTATAGTTGGATTATAAACCGTTTGTTTATTAGAGTGATCAATGGTACTTAAGGAGTTAAATATAACAACAGGAGTAAAATGGTAATTTGACCCAACTGTAATTATGAGTAATTTATGAAGGGTCGATTTACTGTTGATTAGTTAATTCTGTAGACACATAAATATATTTGTAGTACGAAGAGTGCAACAATAGGTCTTTAGTGGAGTGACCCATAGTTAATGAATATTGATTGATCTAATTAAAGACTTTAATTGATTAATCTCATATCATTAGAGTTTCTAACTATAGGGTCCATAAGGTCCCCTTGCTAGCTCATTAAGGCTTTGTATAATAATCAAACATTTTGGTTTAATTTGAAATGTTCAAATTAATAAGGGAATTGATTGTATGTGATACAATTAGTATAATGTATATAGATATATTATAATATAAAGTTTATTTTGAATGAGATTCTTATAAAGACTATATGTTAAAATTAATATGAATGAGATTCATATTAAAATTCTATGTTATGTGAAAGGAGGTTATTTAAATATGATTTAAATTTAAATTAAATATGAGATATTTAATTTATTAATTTCCTCTCAAGATCTTCCCTCTTAAAGTTCTCTATTCCTCTCACAAATTCTTCTCTCTTACCAAAATCCATTGAGAGCCCACAACTCCTCAATTGGTTCTTCCTAGAGAATGGTAAAGAAGATTTTTTGGTAATGTCCGAAGAAGAAGTTCTGAATTTGTTGGAGAAGTTTTTCCTGGTGTGTTTATTCTTTGTATTTTGTGTTTTACAAAAGAAATTTAATGGCACATAAAGATCACTCGTTTCCGCTGAGGATTCAATTCCTTTAATTGGTATCAAAGCCAAGTTGTGCTTTAAATTTCGTTTTGAAAACAAAAGTTGGAGAAAAGGTGGGTGTTTATTCTACATTATGAATGAGGGTTTACAAAATAGATGTCTTCAAATTTGGCACCTTAGATTTAATGTTTTGATGTGATCAAAATACGTAAGGGCTCGTCGTTTTGGGCATTTGAATTCTGCTATCGAGTCTGTAAGTTCCTGTCATTCGAGGGGCAAGAGTTGCTGAGAAAGAAGATCATAAACAGATCAAAAAAGGAGAAAAAATGGAGCAGAAATTGCATTATGTGCTTCAACGTAGAGTACAATGTTGCCATGTTATGCGCTAACCCTGTGACACAGAGGTTTTAGTGCCGCAACACTTACCTTGAGCGTCGTTGTGCTACGACTTCAATAGCCAGAGCGTAGCACACGCGTCTGAATTTCTGCCAGATCATGGGTTCGAGCTGGGCAGTCGTCGTTTTACCGACTTTTGTAATTTCATTTTATTTTAATTAATTAAATTGATATAATTTGACTATATTGATTTAATTAATTTTAGAGGTGCCCAAAATTGGTCTATCTTTGCTAACTAATTTAATTTTTGTATGGAATGTATGATTAAATTAAAATTGAGATATATTGGATAATGTATGCCATATAGTTTAAAATCTCATTAAACATTATCATGCATCATATTTAATATAAATGTTATATTATTTAAATGTATGATATTATTAGCATACACATGCATTCTATTTAATATAAGTGTTATATTATATAGTTGTATGTATTAATAAGCATGTTCATGCATCATACGATAATATAATTGTTATATTGTATGATATGATATGCTTAGTTTTCATTATTTAATATAAAATGTTATGTTGTTTAATGAAAATGAATATGCATTGAGCATGACATTACCTTAGTAAATATAATTGTTATATTTAGCTAATGTTTTTAAAATACATATCATAGGTTTTAATTATTCATTAAAATATAAGGGTTATGTGTTAATGAAATAGATTAAAATGTATAATAAAATGTTGCATGCAAACATTAGTTATGAATTAGTTTTAAATGGTTTAAAATTGGTTCACTTAGACTTATGTTTAATATTTCTAATATGATTAGAAATAGGTTAATCTTTTATATTTATTTTAATAGGATTAAAATGAATGTAATTAGAGATTAAATTTATAAAATATTTGCCTATAAGGGACTTTTTTCTAAGGAAGGTTTTGTCTAAGGCTAGGGTATTTAAATTGATGGAAACGGAATACCCTACCTAGAAACCGATCTGGAAGGTGAATTAGTCAAATATTTTATAAGCATGCAATGGTTGATTTGATTTTATTAAAGTGTTTAATCAGTGATAATCAAAGTTGTTAAATTATGCAATATAAGAGTTATATTAAGCAAATTAAGAAAGGACTTAAATAAATTAATTAGCCAGATTTACCTAAGTAATAAATCCTAGGAAAAAGATATATATGATATGTCATTTTCTTCTCATGTTTCTCACTAAAAGTTCACACCGTGAGCTCTATGCTCGGCCTCGTGGCACCTCGATTTGTGTCGCCCTTTAGATGGCTTTTGCATAGGTCAATATCAAGGTGAATAGAGACAGTGTTTATAGTAAGTGGGAGAAGGACGTGTGCCAACACATCCTACTATCTGCTTCATTGGTTTACTAGATAACTTTCATGCTCGGCCTCGTGACACCTCGATTTGTGTCCTCCTTCAGATGGGTGTTTGCATAAAATTTATCTCAAACTCTTGTTAAGGATAAGGTCCCTTTAGTTTTTGCCCTAATCGGTTTTTCCCTTCGGTTGGCTCATTGGGGCGGATTTTTAGGATCTAAAATGAAGGGTCACACTTACAATAAATTGTTAAGGAAGTTAATGATTTATTGACCGAATGATGGTGACTAATTATTATAGGAATGTGAGTTATTCTAGTGTTACAATTAGTTAAGAATAGCTCAATTCAGTGAAGGGATGACTAACCACCCTTCAGCGACTTTTATCCTAAATCATTGAAGCATCATTACAAAATTGATTGGGTTATATGAGTTATGCATTTTTTCTGATAAGAAATAATTTGTATATTTCAGCATATTCAAAATGTCAAACGCTTTTATTACATTGCTAAGTGCCAAAAAAATGAATGGTGAAAATTACACTTCATGGAAAAATACGATTAACACTGTACTCATCGCTGAGGACCTATAGTTTGCCATCGCTAAGGAGTGTCCTTAAGTACCTGCTCAAAATGCGTCACGAAATGTTCGTAATGCATATGAGAAATGAATGAAGGCAAACAAAAAGGCCAGAACATACATTCTTGCCAACTTGTCTAAAGTTTTGGTAAAGAAGCATGAAACCATGGTCACTGCTCATGAGATCATGGCTTCATTACAAGAGATGTTTGGACAACTGTCCTCACAGATCAAGCATGATGCTCTGAAATTCATTTATAATGCACGTATGAACGAGGGGGCCTCAATGCATATGAAGGTCCACTTCAACGTGGCTAAAATAAATGAGGTCATCATCGATGAGGGTAGTCAAGTTAGTTTTATTATGGAATCTCTACCTAAGAGTTTCCTTCAGTTCAAGACCAACACTATTATGAACAAACTAAACTACTCCCTCACTACCCTCCTTAACGAGTTGCAGACTTATGAGTCAATGCATAAAGGCAAAGGACCACATGGGGAAGCTATTGGATTTTATGTCCTAAAATTCGTGGTTTGTAAACGATAAACATATTCTGTTTCCAATAGAGTTAATATTGAAGTTTATTAAGTATAGATGATATTGAATATGTAAGTTACGTATAAATCTAAATCCAATAAACTAAGAACTCATGGCTATAGTTCGAATACTTAAACTTTCTGTATAGACATAAAAATGGATCAAGTTTAAGTAATAACCAAAATGGTCTATAGTATAAGGATAAGACTGGGTACCTTATCCTTGAAACACTATGGATGCAACTCATTTTGTATTTGATACAAATGATGTGATCTCATATCGTTCATGTAAAGACATGAAAGTGGGGGCATCCTATGCAAACTCATTACATAAGACCAGACCATGAGATAATCACTTTTACTTTATAACGTCGTTTACTGTTAAGGGTGATTATTTCAAAATGATGACCTAGGTAACTCGATCTTAATCCTAAACTAACTATGAACTCCTGTTTATTGAGGTTATCTTTTAATCTACATGGGTGAGAGTGACACGAGTTTATCGACTCAATAAGCCTACCATTTTAAAGATAAGACCAGGTAAATAGTTGCATAGTCTTGAGAGATGAAATTGACTTTTACCTATTTCAAGGTTAGTAGAGAAGTTGTTCCCTTAAGTACTGATTCCAGATCTTGGACAAGGGGCCTCACCCTCTCATTGGCCCGCGAGGGGCTCGGTTTGGTGGTTGGACCACAAACTAATTGTTCATTAGAGGATTAGTGGGACTTAAGGAACAAAATGTAATTATAGGGGTAAAACGATAATTTTGACCTAACTGTAATTACGAACAACTTGTGAAGGATTGACTTACTGATCATGATTATATCAAGTAGACATAAATATATCTACAGTGAGAGTATAGCTACTGGGCTATAGTGGAATGTCCCGGTAATTAACGATGTTAATTAGCTAGGTTAAAGAGTTTAGTCGGTTAATTTTGGATGGTTCGAGATCATGATCCATAGGTTCATTAAGTCCCCTTGTTAGCTCACGGACTAAACTTTAGAACAATATGATAAAAGAATTTGAAAACATTCAAATTCAGTTTAGGGATTAATTACATTTTGTTCATTTAATTATGAATTAAACAAAAATAGAGAGTTGGAAATATTTAAATATGATTTAAATATTCATCACATGAATAGAGATTCATCGGATCGAAAAATATCGGGATTAGTAGAAAAATATTATTTTAATATAATTTTAATATAATTAATTAAATTGTTTAATTAATTAATTGAATTAATTTTATATTTAATATTAAATTAATATTAATTAAATTGCTTAATTAATGTTTTTTATTTAAAATTAATTAATTGAATTAATTTTATTTAAGAAAAAAAAATGATTTATGAATTTTAGAATTTCATTTCGCATGAATTAAAGTAGGACCACTTTTAAACACTTCTTTTCCCATTTAATTTATCATCAATTTGGTGTCAATTTGTTGTAAATTTAATTTATCACGACTATTTTAAACACTTCTTTTCCCATGCAAGAGGATCATGTTTAAGTGATAACCTGAAAGGTCTGCAGTATATAGATAAGGTTGGGTGCCTCATCTTTGTGACACTATGGATACGAGCTACTTTGTAAATGTTACAAAGGTTGTAAGTGTTACAAACAATTTGATCCAAATGGTTCATGTGCAGACATGCAAGCGGGGATATCCTATGAAAATTGTATAAGACCGGACTATGAAATATACAATCTCTCTTTGTAACCTCTTTGTAACCATTAATTGAAGAGATTAATTTTTCACCGTTAAGGGCCGCCCTTTGATTTGTATAGGTGAGAGTGGCCTCAGTTGTCGACTCAACATGCCTACCATTTTGGGGATGATACTAAGCGAGGAGTTGGGAGCATAACTACACAAGATGAAATTTGCTCCTTTCTACCTTTAGGGTAAGTAGATAGGTTGTTCCCTTAAGTGTTGACTCTGTGGTTTGAACAATGAGGCCTCACCCCTTTCACTGGCCCGAAAGGGACTTAGTTTATGGTCGGACTATAAACAAATTGTTCATTAGAGGATTAATGGTACTTAAGGATAAAGAGGTAATTATAGGGGTAAAACGGTATTTTGACCAAGCTATTATTACAAACAACTTATGAAGGATTGACTTACGTAAAATGGTTAAATCAATAGATACGAAAATATTCTATAATTCATAAGAGTGCAGCTACAGGTCTTTAGTGGTATGCCCCATAGTTAATGAAGGTTGATTAATTTAATTAAAGAGTTTAATTTATTAATCTCGAATTATTGGAGTTTATAATTGCAAGTCCATTAGACCTTCCTGCTAGCTCACAACGGGTAAAACAAGGACTATAAATTTTGAAAGAATTTGAATTGTTTAAATTGTTTAAGGGAATTTATGTTAATTGTATATGATACAATCAATGTATAGAGAAACATTATAATATAAAGTTTATTTTGAATGATATTCAAAATTTAAACTATATAATATGAGAGATTTAATTTACTTGGATGAGATTCAAATAATAAATAATATAAATTAGATTTATATTAAAACTATAAGTTAAAGTAATATGAATGAGATTAAAACCATAGGTTATATTAGAGGTGTGTATTTGAATATGATTAAAGTAAGTGTATTGATTAAATATGAGATCTTAAATAAATTATTTAATTAATTAGTTTAATTTAATATGATTGAATTAAATATAGTATAATTATATATAATATATATAATTAGATAATTGATTAATTAAATAATTTATTATTATTATAATTATTATAAATAATAACTCCCTGCAGTTGCAAGGGTGTGGGTTAGTGGGAGGGAGTTAACTCCCTCCTCTTCTGTGTTATGTGATATAACACAACAAAAGAAAGAGATCTTAATAATTCTCTCTGACTCTCAGGTTCTCTCAAGAAAGATAACAAGAGAAAAGTTCTCCGCAAAAAGTTTTTTCCCTTTTCCAAAAGAAGATCCCACCATCTCATCCTTGGCCCTAAGAATAACAAGGAAGACCTATTGGTGGTGTCCAACTCAAAGAAGAAAAGGAGGTCTAGTTCGTGATATTTGTACAAGACTTGGATAAGATTTGAAGAAAGAATTCTTCAAAGATAAATCTTCTTATTCCCTATGTTTAAAATTCACAACATTTTTAACTCTGTAGTTTTATCTCTATCCTGTATAAACTTATTGGAACAAAATTGGGGCAAAGCGATCAATTGCTTTTGCAAAAGGAATTTAATTCCTTCATATGGAAGTAATGAAGTTGATTCATTTATTATTAATCATGAGCTAAATTCACTAAGGGGTTCTTTGTGGATGCCCTAAGGATTTATAACTTAAGCATTTGCCAAAGTGTCATACTTCACTTGTTTGCACATTTCCTTTGTTGATTGCACAGTAAAACATTGTTAAGTTGAACGTGCCACTTAATTTAGCAATCTAGTGAAACCCTAATGTTAATAAGATTAGGATATAAACATAATTCACAAGGGAATATGGGGTAAAACCTAAAGATAGGGTCGCCAAGCCACCTTAGAGATAAGGGGTACCATAGGATAAAGAATTCACACCCTAAAGGAACTTGAGACAAGGCCAAATAGGAGAAGATTTTGTCCATGAGTAAGTTAATGCGCTAGTATAATGCGGTTGTTGGGGTTTATACCCTAAATCTCGTGGTTTGTAATATACAAACGTTATTTATTTAATAAATAAAGTGTAAGTTATTTTTACGTTTATACTTGCATAATTCAAATCCAATAAACTAAGATCCAAGGTTATTTAATGTAACTTGAATAATATGTGGTTGACATACAGATGAATTATGTTCAAGTAATAACCTAAAAGGTCTAAAGTATATGGATAAGGTTGGATACCTTATCCTAGTAGCACTATGGATACGACTCACTTTGTAAGCGTTATAAGTGATTTGATTCAAATGAAGACCATATGTAACTCAATCTCAATCTTGAGTGAGTTATGGATTCCTGTCGATGAGGGATCATCCTTTGATTTGTATGAGTGAGAATGACCAGAGTCGTTGACTCAATATGCCTACCATTTTGGGGACAAAACCAAGTGGAGAGCTGCCTGTTTTTAGGGAAAGTAAATAAGTTGTTCCTTTAAGTGTTGACTTCAGGACTTGAACAAGGGCCCTCTCATTGGCCCAAGAGAGACTTAGTTTATGATTGAACCATAAACAAATTGTTCATTTGAGGATTAGTGGTACTTAAGGAGCAAGAGGTAATTATAGGGGTAAAACAATACTTTGACCCAACCGTAATTACGAACAACTTGTGAATGATCAACTTACTTGTAATCCATGGACACAAAAATATTATACAATGCGAAGAGTACAACTATGAGTCTTTAGTGGAGTGACCCATAGTTAATTAATGTTGATTAATGTAATTAAAGAGATTAATTAATTAATCTCAGATTTTTAGAGCTTCTAATTTATAGGTTCATTAGGTTCTTTGCTAGCTAATGGATAAAACAAGAATAACTAGTTTGAAAGAATTTGAAATGTTCAAATTTATTAAGGGAATTTATGTTAATTGTATATAATACAATTAATATAATGTAGATAGATACATTACATTATAAAATTAATTTTGAATGAGATTCAAATTTAAACTATATAATATGAGAGTAATAATATTTTAATAAGATTTAAATATTAAAATAATATTAATTAGATTCATATTAAAAATATAGGTTATAAGAGAGAAATATATTTGAATATGATTTAAATATGTATAGGGGCACTTGCAAAAAGAGTAAAACAAAATACATTAATTAGGTCCAGAGCCCTGACTTATTACTTTTGCAAAAATAACAAAAAAACAAGCACAACTCGCGTGATAGACCTGATACACTTGATACACATAATACATTTGATACATAGTTGATATACCTGATGCACTTTTACACACTCAATACACCTAATACACTTAATACCCCTTCATACTGTCTTAGGTCTAATATTTCGTTGCTGTCTTAGGTCTAATATTTCGTTGATACACTCATTACTTAGGTTTGATATACTCATGTGTTATCATATACACTCATGTCCTTTCACTGCTCAATTTCTTAACATTTTTTATTTCATTCCTGTTTTGTTACCTTTCCTCTCCCCAATTAGTTTGAAAAAAAAAAATTCCAACCAATTTATTTGAAGTACAATATATTTTTCAACCAATTAAGTTTTTTAAAAAATGTACTTCAATTGATGGTATACTAATATTGAAATATAATATTGCAATATTGTTAATATATTGCTAATAAACTTTATTAAAATTATGTTGATATACTTAGTAATGATACACTCATTTATACTGTTGATATACCTAACTAACATACTGTTGATATTCTTTATAATGATAATACTATTTATTGATATATTTTATAATGATAAACTCAATTATACTGCTAATACACTCGACTGACATACTGTAGATATACTTTATAATGATACACATGTTTATATTGTCGATACACTTAATTGATATATTGTTGATATAGTTTATAATGATACACACTTTTATATTGTTAATGCACTTGATCAATATATTGTCAATATACTTTATAATGTTATACTCGTTTACCCTATTGATACACTTAACTGACATACTGTTGATATACTTTATAATGATATACATGTTTATACTGTTGATATATTTGACCGATACATTATTGATATATTTTATAATGATACACATATTGATTGATACTAAGTACTTGATGATTGCTATCTAATTTACTATCTACCTTATGGGTACTTGTTGGGCTTAAACCCAAAACTTATAGCCTACCCAAAGAGATGATGTCCATAGTAGAAGTCAAATAACTGTTAAGAATTGGTGACCACCAATAATCATTCGAATGTCTCTAGCAAAAGTCAGATCACTATTGCAAATTATAGTAAATGATAAAGTTGGAGCACAAGTTACTCGTAGTTCAACTCTTGTAAAAAAATGGAAGCAAGTTATTTGAAAAAGGTATGAAAAAAGTGAAGCAACAAAGAAGGCATAACGACCCGCCTAGACAGACCCCTAACCAGATCATTACTTGATGCATGCTTGACCAAAACGACACCATGAAACAACAGATGAGGAAAGAAAATCAGAATTATGTGTAACACTTAGACCTTTAGTACAAAACGTGGGCTCAATAATAAATGATAGGCAAAAGTGCTTCGAGGTACCCCTAAGAAAACATTATTTTGAGAATGTTCAAATTATACTCATAAAAACAATAAATAAATGCAATACTAAAATAAACGCACAAACTCAGGTTTAGCCCAAAAGACAACCTAGCTACGTAAATAAGAAGACCATGTACATGCAAAACTATGCGAAAACCATGCGAGTCCCATAACGCCTCAAGGATTCTCCTTGTCATTCGTCGGCGCATCCTTCCCCTTACCTAGAGGCAAAAAAAGAAAGGGGGAGTACGAAAATACTTAATAAGTAACCCTGCTACAGAGGCTCAACTAAATGCTAATCCAATAAGTATAATAAACACTGGATTGGCTCAAGTAACACCCTATTGTGGCAAATGGCGTTCACGGTCTGGTGATCCCGAAGGAATACGAAACTAGTGTCCCGAAGGAATACAAACTGGTGAACATGTCGCCAACATAGGAAAAATATAACATGCAATTCAAGAATACACAGAGTCTCTATCATATGATCATGGTGTCTATCATATAGTCATAGTCGTGCCAGTAACACATTGTACCTATCATGCAAACACATTCCATTATATTTATCAGATACACAGACGTTCCAGGGTTGTATAGCAAATATAGCGAGCAAAGTACATAAAGTTCACATCCGATTTCCCAAAACCTCACATGCCATCCATTCATGCTCAAATCACAACCATTGGGACGATTAATTTTAACAGAGTCAACAGCCCAAAAAAACATACATTCATGCAACCATGGTATTGAGTCCATCGATACTTCCCGTAGGGGAATTACTTACCTTAGAATTTGGTCTAATCAATTAATCACGTTGTCACTTCCCACCAAATATTTAGGTTGAAATCCAGACACAACAATACTAAATTGAGTTAGATACTAACTTAACTAAAATCAACACATTTAGCAAATTTGAACCCACCTTCTAACGCTATGTAGCCTTAAGCCACCACGCACAGTCCACTCCCTTTCCTACTTCAAGATTTTTCCAAAAAAATTGACGATTTCGGACTTCCAACTGAGGCACACCAACAATAACCCAATAATTAGTCAAAACACATGATTCAACAAAGACCCACAAGGATGCTCACTGCCTTACCCGGACTGATCGGCGACAGAAGGCAGCGGCGGAGGCGGCGTCGAGAGAGAGGACAACCGCGGCGGTTCTAGAGGGAGAGACGGACGGCAGCCGAGAGAGAGAAAGAACTAGGTCGAGAGAGAGGCGGCGCGACCTCGCGGACTGGCGCGGAGGAAACCCCACGGGCCGATCTAAGACGGCGACCGCGACGAACGGCCGACGGTGGGCAGGCGCGAGAGAGGGAGACGGCCGACAGAGAAAATCGTCGGGGAGAGAGAGAGAACCGTCGAGAAGCGGGAGAGAGCAGGACGAGAGAGAGAGCCGGAAGAGAGAGAGAGAGTTGCCGGGGAGAGAGAGAGCCGTCGAGAAGAGGGAGCTTCTTCTCCTTTTTTTTTTTTTTTTTCACGCTAATGAAGAAACTTACACAATAAATAACCCTAATTCTTTTCAAAACCCCTTCATTTCTTCCTAATAATTTCTTTTTCTCTTTCCAATAAAACTCTTTCCCCCTCCTAATAAATCTCCACCACCCAACTTAATAAAATAAATCCTTTAATAATATTTCTTTACTTAATATGTTATTTTTATTTTATTATTTTTCCAATTTTCACTTATCACCCAAAATACACTTTAGCATAACCAAATTAAATAATTAACCCAACATACCTGGAAATTGAGGTGTCATAGAAGGAAAGAAATAGGAAGATAAATTCTTTATTAAAAAAAAAAAGAAAAACAAGAAGTTCTAAAAAATTGCCGCAAGAAAAAAATTAAAGGACAAGAAGAAAATATAGTGAATTAAAATAAAATAAAATAAACTCAAATTCAAGTTTTGTTCTTAGGAGAATTTTTTTTAAAAAAAAAAAACTAGAGAAAACGTAGTACAGAAAAAAAAAGAGAGAGAGAGAGAATGGGAGCAATTCAGGTTTTTAAGAAATAAAGTATGTAAAATTTTTTAAATTGTAATTCAAAAATATCTTAAATTGTACAAATATAGAAGAAAAAGAGGGAAAAAAAGTTGAAATTGTTATAAGGACATTTTGGAAAAACAAATAAATAAAATATCAAAACTAAAGATTTTACCATATATGCAAAATTTGAAATGTTGAAGACATGCTTGAAAAATCATATTCCTAAATTGTTACCCATTGCAAAATCGTATATATATATATATAAACAATAATAATAAATGATTTACTTTAAATCAAAATAATAACTCCCGTATAGGGGGTGGTGAGTGTGTGAGAGGAGTTATTTGATTTGAAGAAGAGTCTGCATTTAGAATCACTCACTATAAAAAAGAAAAAAAAAAAAAAAAACTCACACTCTCTCTCAAGTTCTCTTACAAAAGTACAGATAAAATTCTCTACAATCCTTCTTCTCTTAACTTCAAAAAGGTTCCCACGCAACCTTTCCTTGCCAAGAGATGTAGCAGGGAACCCTTTTGGTGGTGTTCGATTTACAATTCAGAGAAGGTTTTCTGTTGTTCTCTTAAGACCTATAGAAGAGTTGAAGAACAATTCTTCAAAAATAGAATTTTTCAACCTTATGCTTAACCTAATTTTTATTTTAATTATGTACATTTTCTTCTTCTAATTCAAAGACAAAAGCGATAAAGCACTTTCGTTGTGGGATTCAATCTCTTCAACGGTTGCATCAACTCAAGCAGAATGAATTTTGGTTAAAACTTAGTTGCATCCCTACTCTTACTATTTGATTACCTCTAATCTTTTAAACGTCACTCAATTCAACTCATAATTACTTCACCTTGATTACTTAGGTCACTTTGACTGTATTGTTTAAAACAAACCTAATTAGATAACTAGTCTCGTGGGATTCGACCCTTGGAATACTCCAAAATTTATTACTTCACCTATAGTGTATTCTTGCACTTAGACTGTCTTTATTTGTATTTTTATCACGTGTATAATTTTGGTTGATCAATGACCTGCAATAGAGACAATAACATTGCAATCTTACTAAATCTTGCTGCAAAAGTAGAATTTTGTTGAAAATATTGTTCCTTGGCAACGACACCAAAAGCTTGATGAGTGCCACCAAAACACAGCCTTGTGATGTGTACTTTTGTAGAAAATAAATGGTTTTTGGTCCTCAGTGCATGCACTATCTAGAAGTAATACATGAAGTACTCCAACTGTCAAATTCAAGGTAACGGATATAACAAAGATTCTTTCATGTAGCAAAGATTTTTCTCAAGATAACATTGAAATGTTAGCAAAAAAAATATAATTGGGAGAGATGGTGGTGGTGAATAAAAGACAATAAAAATAAATGAGGGACTCAAATATGTCCATACCTGATAAGTACTTGAAAAGTGTTTTCTATCCTCTCAAATTAAGGGAGTTTATATTAGATTTCACTTGTTTGCTAGTGGTTTTCAGGTTAAAATGAGGAAAATTAGAAGAAAAGACGAAAAGGTCAAAACCGAGCAAGAATACGGTGAAAACAAGAAAAAAAAACTCAAAGTTGTCACAATTGGGGCAGCGCCGCAACGCTAAAACCAGAGAGCAAAGATACAGATCACAATCATGGCGCCACGGCGCTATGGACCAGTGCCCGGGCACTCTCTTTCCTTAAATGGCAGCGCCGCGGCGCCAGTTTCCTTATTTGAAAAAAATGTACTATCGGAAAGTTTTCTTAGGCGAAATACTCTATAAATTTGGGGGTTTCAGCCCTAATCATCAATCAAAGCACGAAATTACAAACCAAAAGAGTCACAAGAAGGAGAAAATTGAGTGAAAGTTCATAAAAGAGTTCAAAGAGTGAGTTAGTTGCAAGGAAGAGGAAAAGAGTTCGAGATAATCGTGGTGCCATTCGAATTCCGACTTGAGAGCCAAGGAGAACGTGACGGTGCTACCTCAATCAAGAGCCTCTTTTCAATAGAGTTTCCCTTTCTTTACACTCTTTCTTTATTTATTTTGTTTAAACGTGTTGCTTTAAGGTATAAGTGGCTAAACTCTTTAGCTTTAGGGTTTTGATGAATTGTTTATGAATTCATGTTGATATTGTAAACTTTCATGGTTTTGTTGGAATGATTATGCTTTTCATTGTTATTGTGTTTAATTTTTGTGGATTGACCATCTTCACATGTTAGGTTAGATGTATGATTGAGAGATTGTATGTTTAACTTGATCTATAATAATAAATTATTGTTAATCTATCACAAGAGTAGTTAGGTTGACAATAAAAGTTGCTAAAGACTATTCTTAATGCCATGTAATTTGTATTGGTTTCAAGAGATTAATAATCAATCGAGTTGCATGAGAAAGAGTTGGTTTTTAGAGAAAATAACTTGGAATTAAGTTTCTAGACTTAGGCATATGAATTACAATAAAATCCATTAAATCTATAATATTGCATGATGAAATAAACAAGGATTCATTACCCTAGAACTCCCTTTACCTCTTGTGTTTCTCACTTTATTACTTTCCTTATTTGGTTTATATTTTCCTAAACTCACAATATTAATTCCAATCCTCAAATAAAATTGATTCAACTCTCGAATAGCTAAATAACTTAAACCTTCACAATTGGATCTCCAGTGGAATGATATTCAGACTTCACTGTCTTATATTATAACTTGACCCGTACGGTTGCGGTTAACACTCAAAATGTCATCTTTCATGCAATTGCAACTTTGACTCAAACTTAAACACAATGAAATAGGTTCAAAACCTATTTAACCTTCTATAGAGTATCATTGGAGCCCAAGCCTAACACAATCCAAGGTCTAAAAGATTTTGCCCTATATCTAGGGTAAAAAGCAAAAACTTATGTCTAAGCTCTTTTCCTACATTGATTTTATGAAAACCAAATTTTATTTTAACCCTTTCAATATTAAACTTAACTTTTGTATACCAATCTATGTGAATTATTGATACCAAATTTTGGCAAAGGGAAAACACACATGACCTTCACGTGACATCAAGAAAGTGGCCTGCAAAAGAAAAAACATGTACATCGGTGTGGTGCTTGTCACACACACTCTGATGCTTAAGTCAAAGAGTGAAAAAGTATAGAAGCTAGAGAGTTTAAGAGTAGGAATCAAGTTACATCATATCAAGCAGTGATTGACCTAGGTTGTTTTGTTGGGGTTTCGGAGTCACTTTAGGATAATTATATAATCTATCGGGTAGAGAAGCATGCCCGATTTCATGTTTGACTATGGTCAGCCTCGACCCTCCCCTTAGGCATCACTACAACAAAAATAGGCTTCTTGACTCTAAAAAATAGTCATTAGCACATTTATGGACTTTTTTTTAGTCTTTGAATCCACCATCATCTAAAGTGTATAGATGACATATGAGAAACCAATCATCATTGATAGTTTCATGACTTTTAAATACAATCAATAAAGAACATGTATTGACATTTATTATATGTCATGAAAACCCTTTTTAATGACAATTTTTTGCAGTTAATAAATGATCAAAACGTTGACCTTTTCTGTCAATTAAAGTGTTATATTGACATTAAAATTATGTTATTGAATAACAAATCATGTCACATTTACAGTTTTAATAATACCTTAATTATGACACTTTTTAAATTTCATCGAATTATGTACATTGTCACTTATTTATAGTCATTGAAATCTGATTGATGACACTATTCCACTGTCATAAAACTACATCTCACGACTTTTGTCAAATGTCAAACAAACCATTTCAATGATACATGTTATTACACTTGTGTTTCCTCCACTTTCAACACAAAATACGTAAACAAACATATTTATAAACTTTCATATATAGAGTTTGTAAAGTTAATACAAGAAAATTATATAGAACAACACTAGTAACTGAACTTTGGGTAAGTCATTTATAAATTTAGTAATTACAACTAAGTGTTAGCACAATACCAAAAAAAAAAAAAAAAAAAAAATTACAACAACTATATAAACATCTTGCTTAGTGGATTCCCTTGCTTCAATGGCCTTGTCCAAGAACCTAATAAACAAAACATTCATTTTAGAATTTAACTCAATATAGCAAAGTGAACAATAATAACAGTATGTAGTTAAGTACATTGTTGATCATAACAACACCTATATATATGTTGATCATCTGTTAAGTATATTTACACTCAAAATCCCACTTTAATCATATAAGTAAGCTTCAAATAACACTTTAAAACAAAACTGATACATTTAGTCACAATATAACCACATAAATAAGCTCAAAATCACATTATAATCTCCAAATCAACTTTAATAACATATATAACCTCCAAATTTAACTCATTGCTTAGTTACTACAAAGCTAACAAACTTTTGACATTTATCTTAACGTAAAAATCATATAAGAAGTATTGTAACTTGTCCAACGTTTTAACTTTTTAAGAATATAACTACTAAAAAGTAGAAATACTCATACATTAGTCTATTAGAAAGAATAAGGGTCAAATGAAAAACTTCTTTATTATTATTATTATTTTTTTTTGGGGGGGGGGGGGGGGGGGGAAGGGACAAGTGAAACATAATACAAAAATACTTATCACAAAAACAAGGTATCTTCCTAGAACTTAAGCACATTAATCCAATACGAGTGAAACAAATATATAATTTAAATATACTCTCAAATCAACATAAAAAGTACCTAAAAGTTCTCCAAGAAACAATTTAACTCTCCTAAACAATCAAAATAGTTCATATGTGCACTTTGATTATCAAAACAAACAATAAAGTTTCCAAAAAGTGTGTAAATGACCATTTATTTCTCAAAACAACCAAACAATGCCCAAGCTCTAAAAATCAACTTAACAATTTTCAAAAAGTGTGTAAGTGACACATTGATTCTCAAAACAACCTAAAATGCTTATGTGCAACTTTTATTCTCCAACCAAACTTAAAAACTACCTAAAAAGTGTCTAAGTGACACTTTCACTATGAAACCAACATAAAAAGTACCTAAAAGTTTTTCAAGAAACAATTTAACTCCAAAATAACCAAAATAGTTCATATGTGCACTTCAATTATCAAAACCAATTAATAAATACCTAAAAACTGACTAAGTGACACATTATCAAAACCAACTCAAGCATATAATAATGACACTAAATGGATGAATTGGCTACCATAACTGCAAGATAGCCACACATAAATTCTTCAAAAATCTGCAAATAACTTAACCAAAATTAGGGCTTAATCCAAATCCACCTCCAAAACTTAAGATAAGCTTCCAATCTACTACCATAATTAAATGTTTCAAATCTAAATTTCCAACAACCATATTGAATATTGAATCTAACAGAGTTTCAAAACTTTTAATACTTACCAAAAAATTGGCTGAAACAACTTTAATCCCACTGGAAAATAGCTCAAAATTCTTCAAAAACTCCAATCTAACCTTCAAATATCATTGGTAAACCAAATGTTAGGACAAAATTAAAACCAAACTTAATTGGCATTTCATAAATTTAGTCTCATCCAACATTTATGCCACATTAAAACATAAGAATATATCCAACACTCAAAACACATAGTACAAAAAAATTTATAATAAAGATACTAAATGCATGAATTGGCTATCTAAAGTGTATAAGTGACACTTCAATTCTCAAAACAACTTAGAAATGCATAAGTGTCACATTCACTCTCAAAACCAACCTAAAAAGTACATAAAAAGTGTCTAAGTGATGCTTTCACTCTCAAACCAATATGAAAAGTTCCTATCAAGTGTCCAAGAGATAATTTCACTCCCAAAAACAACCTAAATAATTCATAACATTTATTTTGGTTCAAACCAACTTAAAAAGTACCAAATGTCCAAGTGGAACGTTAACTCTCAAATAACAAGCAACAAACAACAAACAAGCCCAACATGTAGAAATCTACTTACCTAAATTGGCGTTAAACTATTCTGAATCTGCAAATATGAGATTCCAAGCGTTAGAGACAAGTAAAAACAATCTTAAACTAGTTCGAAATAGAGTTTAGAGTGTATACCCACTAGTTCATAAGCAAGATCAAATTTCCACTGCCAACCTTATCCAAATAGGAAATAGAAACTTTTATAGAAAATTATTAGTGCAAATAATGTGACAAAACATGTGTTTAAGACCTTACAAGCACATATATAATTATGCATTACAAGCACATAAATGGTCTAAATTCCACTACTTTGAACAAATATCCACTACCTTGACTTTCATTTACCTTTGCATATACAACTAAGACATTACAAGCACATAAAGTTCATATTTCACAATAAACTCAATGGTTTATACATAAACATGCGTTAGTACTCAAGCTAACATTCACATAATTTCCACAGTAAATCCCTTACCTTAATTGAAATCCAATTTTCCAACAAATGGCGTCTTTCACTATGAAATTCTTTAACTAATTTCCAAAAGCAGGATATCAATAAATCAACAATTCAATCCCAAAACACAACTGTAAAATCCTCCAAAAACCATAAAATCGCTTACCAAATCCTTATTTAGACTCTAAGCCTTTTTAACGCGACCAACGACACTTCAACCTATGTGAAAACTACAAATTTCATACCCTAGAATTAAACTCCAGCAACAAGAGACCGACCAAGTCTCCAAAAACTCAAGAACTCACCCAAACAGAGGAAGGAACGGTCACCCATGTTGCTAATGGCTTCAAACTGCGCTAGGTGTTTGGCTACGAAGGATGATGTAGAGCAGGCTACTACTATAGATGGCAACGACAGGCTAGGCTGCGCTAGACGACGATGGTGATGATTGGCTGAATGAATGACAACAACAACCGGCAGTGGCAAACCTGTGAGGGAACGAGGAGCGCAAAACTGACGGGAGAGAATAGGAGTAATGAGAGAGTGAGGACGATGAAGGGGATCTGTGGTAAAAAAACAAATAATTTTTTTAAAAAACCTTAATTATCTCTCCATATTTGACTGACCAGGTCAAATCTCAAGCCCAAACCCCAAGTCTCTCTTCACCGAAAAAAGTCCAAAACAAACTATAACAGCCCAAATAAGGGAGTTTTATTTGAATACTGTAGTTGGCAAAAAAAATTAGGAAAATATGGTTGTTTGGAAAGTATTTAGAAAAATATTGGGTGGAGAGAGAAGGTCGAAACGTCAACCCTTGACCAAAGAAGGTTGAAGTCTCAACCCTCGACCAACCCTCAACGCTCAAAATCTCGCTCCAAATGTCGCTCTCTCTCAGACTCTCTATCAGTCTTACTCTCGCTCTTGCGCTCTCTCTTTCAGTCGCTCTCGCTCTCGCCCTCTCTCAGCTCACAAACTCGCTCTCTCTCTCTCAAGCTCTCTCTCGCTCTCGCTGGGTCTCGCTCTGGCTCTCAATGTCGCATCTCGTCGCCAGCTACTACCTACTCGTCAACTTTTGTAGAGATTCCCTGCCGCTCAGCTGGTCATCCGTTGCTGCTGATGGTAGGCTTTTGCAAAGATTTACTGGTCATCTACCGCCGCTGTTCGCTGTTCGTTTAGTCTTGTCCGTCGGCGTCGTGCGTGACTATTGGTCAAAGGTTGAACCCTCGACCAATCTCTTTAAAAACCCAGCCACTCTTCTTCACTTCACTCTTCTCTCAATGCATCTTCACTTCGGTCACTCTTCTTCACTTCATTCTTCTCTCAACGCATCTTCACTTCACTCTTCTCTCGACGCAACGTTCAACCCCCATCTGAATCCCATTCTTCTTCTACACTCCCCACTCTTGTCCCCCTCCTAATCCCATTCTTCTTTCCCACTCCCCTCTTCTTCCAATTCGGCCATATTACCCATATTATTCAAATTTGATCCATATTCCTCATATTATTCAAATTTGATCCATATTCCCCATATTATTTAAATTTGATCCATCCGAATCTTTATTTTCGCCAAATTTACGAGGTTTGTAAATATGTTATATGATAATAAATATGTTTTTAAAATAATATAAATTTTTTCTCTATTCTCATACTATTTTACTTCTTATTATAATAGTATTTGTTGCTATTTGGGAAGCAAACAACAGAAAGAAGAGATACATTTTTTATTTGTTAAATTTTTATTTTTTTTGTTAAGAAAAAATAGATTATAGATCTATATATATACTCTCATATTATTCTATTTTTTCGTAGTTTTTATTGCTGACCAGACAACAAATAACAAAAAAAGATTGATTGATGTCACTTTGAGGAAAAAAAAAGTAGAATCGTTGCTGAATTTGTGAGTTTCCTTTCCATTTTTTTGATATTCATATTATGCTAGCCATACTATTTCAATCCTAAAATTTATATATTGATGTTATGAGTTTTTTTATATAGTTTAACGTTATTGTTTATATTATATTAGATCTATCATGTTTATATTATATTAAATCTATCATGTTTATATTATATTAGATCTATCATGTTAATATTATATTAGATCTGCCATGTTGATAATTATATTAGATCTATCATGTTAAAAAATAATATTAGTTTTTTAGTATTCGTTTTTTAATTGAAAAAATTTAGTCCTGGTTTAGGGTTAAGAATTTTTTTTTTAAAAAAAAATAGCTTAAGATTTTTTTTTAAAAAAAGATAATATTAGTTTTGTTTTAAAAAAAATATTATTAGTTTTAGAATTTTAAAAAAAATAATATTAGTTTTATTTTTAAAAAATTAGTATTCGATTGTTTGAGTATTAGAGTTTGTAGGGTTTATTTTTAGTATTACAGTAAATTTTTTAGTACAAATTTATATATATATATATATATTTTTTTTTTGCATTTTAAATACTACTAAATTTTTTTAATATTAGAGTTTTTAGTCAAATATTTAGTGATGTATATTGTTTTTTTATTTTTTTAGAAAATGACAGACAAGTGTTTGAGATTTATATTGTTTACAAATGGTCATATGATTTTTGGTGTTGATGGAGTTGAATATGACCAACCAGCACGTGGGGGTTTTAGCATAAATGTAAACAGTGGACTTGTTTTTAAACAATTTGTTGAAATGATTGGGATGTCACTTGGTGTAGATATGAGATCAAATCAATTAGAAATAATATACAGACATCCCAATCTAACGCCATTAGGATGAGTAAAGTATATGTCATTCCCCATTTACAATGAACAAGCGATGAATATGATGTTTTCAATTGCAATATCGCTCCCGAACTTAGTGCATTTATATGTTAATGTGAGTAGGGTAGGCTTGGATATAAACTTGAATGCACAATCGTTTAGTCAGTTTGAAGACCGGGATCAATGTATTGACCCTGATCCCAAATTAGTTGCACTAGCCTATGACGATGAAGATATGGTGGCTGGTAATCGATATAGGGATTTTTGAATAAAAACAAACGATGAGTTTGAGAAGTTGGATTTTAATGGTCGTCAACATGATATGCTGTCAGATACATTCGTTGATCTTGACATGAATATAATAAATAACGTTAGAGAACATGTCACAGTTGTAGCCCCTGTGGTCGTTGACAATACCCAATTATATAAGGGTATGATTTTTCAAGATGAAGAAATGTTACAACATTTGGCCAAGTGTTTTGCTATCAAGTGTCACGCACCATACGAGGTCGTGGAATCAACACCGAATATTTGGGCAATTCGGTGTAAGAAATGGGAGGACGGTTGCAGATGGCGCCTCCGTGCAGCTAAAGTGGTGGCTCTAGATTGAACCGAGAATTACGCAATTAGGCGAGATAGACGCACGACATCAATTGCGTCTCCAATCACGCAGATTTGCCACTGATTACGAACGCAACTCTATAAAAGGGTAGACCTGCAAGCTGAATAAGGGTTATTGATTCTGGAAGAATTCCTAAATGGAGCGGAGTTCTCTCCAAAAGACCACCAAAGACAAATAGCTCGAGAGAGAAGAGTCTTCCCTCCGCCTGACCACTTCACAACAAAACTTCACACTTCCATTCCGGCGACTCAAGACATTGAAACGCCTTCCTGCTTTCTATCTTTTTTCTAGTTTTGATTTTAGATTTGTTATCAAGACATTGTACTGTCAAAAATTGTATTTTGTTAATTAATCTACAATTCTCCTATGTCTATCCATTTCTCTAGACTTTCCGCTCATTACTTTGAAATTTGAATCCATGAGTAACTAATCTTTCAAGGGTCACGGGTTACGTTAGCATCCAAATAAGAATCATAGTGTAACTATTGCATCTTGTCAATTGTAATCTTAATCTGATGCTTATGTCCATCTAGCTAATAGATATAAGTAGTAATAATCAAACTGCTCGAGAGAATAAGTGATTGCGGAACTCAATTGACAAGGCTAAGAAGTGTTACCTAGACATAGGAATAACCTTAGTACTTAACACTCTCCTATGCGGTATAGACATATAACGCATCGGCTGACAACCAGGAGAAGAGTCGCAAGTATGAATAGACTATCACTATGCATTCTGATTTTAGATGTTAACCAACCCGAACCCTGTTTTTATCTATTCATCTAATCCACTTAGTTGAACTTGCTAACTTGCTATGTCGCATCCTTTACCATCTACCACTTTTTAATCTAGTGTACATGTTATCGCTTTCTTTAGTTAAACGCATAGTCATTCTTTAGTTAGATGCATCCCTTGGTAAATATTTTTTGTTACCACTCCAACTCAATTAATCCAACGAATTTTAGAATCAACATAGTCCCTATGTTTGACCTCAGACTCACCAAGTAAACCTATTTCTTTGCTTATACTTGGGTTAAAAATAGGAAAACTTGACAGACTAGAAACACATAGTATTAAGCATGTTAAATGCATAATATGTTAAACGCATAGTAGTAAGCTTAATAATAAAGATAAACGCACAACAGGGTTACCTATCGATGGTGAGCCTGTTACCGGGGTAATGCGGCTGCATATTTGTCAGATGCTACTCGATATGACCCCACCTGCAAATAAAATTAGGGGATCAAGATTGAGTCTAACATGGCTACGGACACAATTTCTAGGACTTGATGATGATGCAGACGAGGAATCTGTCACGAGATACGCGAGAGCATACATACTGCAGATGATGGGTGGAAGTCAATTTTCTGATAAATCAAGTCACTTCGTGCACCTAATTTTCCTTCCACTGTTAGCCAATCTCCATGACGCAGGACAGTATTCTTGGGGTGGAGCGTGTTTGGAATGGTTGTATAGACAGTTGTGTAAAGCAACAAAACCTGATGTTCGTGAAATTGCTGGGCCTCTGATATTGCTACAAATATGGGCTTGGGAACGATTTCCAACAATTGCTCCACAACTCCGACATGTCAACGATAATCAATTAGCAAAACGAGCCTACGATTCTTGGTATGTCATTTTAATTTAATTTAGCTTATATTTTTTGTGACTAATATAGTTAATTTTAAACCTAAAATATTAATTTAGGTGGAGAGACCAACTTTGTGTAACTAGGTCAGCTACACATGTAGTGAGTCAGTATAGATATATGCTTGATCTGCTTCAACCTGACCAGATATGTGAATACTAAACCCAAATGAATTTTTTGTACATATTTTTTTTATATTCTTGTATTTAATATTTTTAATATAATATGTTACGTTTTAGATTATTTGGGAGCCTTACAAAGTTGTTATGGACACTTTGCTCAATTTTTGTATGAGTGGTTAAGACATATGGCGGACAATAAGCCCACTGATACGTTTTCACATTGGTGAGTGACAGCTTCCTGACAGGGTAATTCGACAATTTGGTTTCAAACAGGATGTCCCGTCATAGTGCAATACTGAACCCCTACTACATGACATTGACCTGAGAACTACATATTGGTCTGAAAAAGTTGCACATTTGGTAGTGTGATGACACTATCGTTGAAGGTTTATTACAGTTGGCATTTCAGTTGGACAATTCGATAGGAATGCAACTCAAGATAACATCTTTTGGTATAATAATATTACGAGACGCTACATTACTCGTCCGGGAAAGACTTTGGGTCATTTGGTATATAAACAAATATTGTCTAATTATTTTTTATTTAAATTTATTTAAAATATTATCTAATTGTTTTATAATTCACAGAGACGAGCAATAGTAGTCTTCGTGATGTTGCAAATGATCCAGATCAGGTATTTATTATATCCAATAATAACGCTAGTTACATTGAGGAATTATACTACATGTACGATATACCTATTGCACCTCCACCAGTTCCTTGGCATAGAGGACGTGCTCGAGCAGAAGAAGATGAGTTTGATGCTGTTGACCATAATGTGGAAGAATTACCTCCTATGATGCAGACGCAAATGCAGAGCTAGACTGGTTATGCTAGTCCGATGATGATGCAACCAACCTTTGCTTCAGGATATTATGATTCAAAGGCGGGGCCATCATCTTCATACATGCATACACATGGACGCGGTCGTGGAGAACATAATGAATATCTATACTATGAAGCACCTACAGAGGTACCAGTGCAATCAGATCCACCAGAGCAATTAGAGCAACCTAGAGTGCAAAGTTGACGATGCCAACCAGCTCGAAATCAGCGACATCTGCCTTGTGGGACACATTGAATTATTATTATTATTATTAATTTTAGTGAAAAAAAACAACAAATTATTGTATTAATATTGACACCTTAATTTTATATTGGTTGGTTAGTGATAAAATATATCTTTGTTATTATAATGGTTTTTAAAAGAATGTTAGTTAAAATAATATTATTAAAGTATAATTCTTATTTATTATATATATATATATATATATATATATATATTGAAGTTGAAAGTGGGGAAAAAACAAATTTTTAAAAAGAATGTGGTCGTGGGTTCAACCCTCGACCAAGGAAAAGAAAAAAAAAAAAAAGCAAGAAGGTGGTCGAGGGTTCAACCATGGACCAAAAAATTCTTCCCAAACCCAATTCCCCATAAAATCTACAATATTTTCCTAAATATTTCAAAAAATACAATATTTTCCTAAATATTTTATAAAACCACCATATTTTTAAATTTTTTTTCCCAAATAAGGGCATATTTGGAAGTGATTGTTAGAGTAGTAATTTTAGACTAAATCGTAGTAATTTTAGAAAAAAGAGATTTAGTTAAAATTGACTTTTAACAATCAAATTTATGTTTGGTTCCACATTTTTAAAAGTAATTTTCAAAATTTAAAATTGATTTTGAACTATTATGTTCGGTTCCAAAAGTGATTTTAAAGTTATCAAATTACTAAAAAGGATAATTTAGATTTGAAATTTTATTTAACTAAATAATTATAATAAATATGCAGAATTATATGAGGAGTTAGATTGTCTAGGGGAGTTAGATTTTCTGTGTTTGGGGTGCAGAGTTGGGTTGAATTGAGTTGGAATGTCTGTGTTTGTGGTGAAAGTCTATGTTTGGAGTGCTAATTTGAGTTTGGATATCTAGTGCAGTTTTTTTAAACTAGTTTTTTTTTTTTTTTTTTGCTTTTTCTTTTCTCTTTTTTTATCTCCCACTGTATCCTCATTTGAATAAAAATTTAAACACTAGAAAATGGTTAATTTTTTCTCACTCTCAGAACATAACAAATTCATACAAAGTAAAAATATAGTTTACACAAATTTGTACAACAATTTTTCAACCCAACCCAACCCTCTCTCTCGCTTGCTCTCGCTCTCTCTCTCTCTATCTCTCTCACTCTCTCTCGCAACAGAAACAAAATGAAGAAGAAAAAAAGGGACGACGAAAGAAGAAAGAAGATGAGGGAAGAAACCGATCGTCAAAACAAGAGAGAAGGAATAATGCGAAAGAAGAGAGAAGATGAGAAGAGAAACCAAACGACAAAAGAAGAGAGAAGGAATAATGGCCTAGCAGTGGAAGAAGAGAGAAGGAAAATGAGTGAAAAGAGAAAGGAAAAGGAAAATAATCACACAGGGGTTGAGATTGATAATTTCATGGGTAAAAAACGGTGGGTTTAATAACCCACCGTTTTTCTTTATGGGCCTAACAAACGTGAGTTTTAAATATCAAACCCATCCAACCAACCTAACCTAACTCACTTTATCAAACAAACAGTCTCTTAATTTTCAATTTATTGACTCTAAAAAATTGTCACTCTTTAATTATTGTTAATTTTAGTCATAAATTGTTGACACACAAAAGAAATGTCAAAATGGACAAAAAAAAAAATTGAAATCTTTTGTCATTTCCCGCCAAATTGTATTTCATTAAAAAAAACATTTCAATAACCCAAACACCAAAATGTTTAAAAGCTGATATCATAATAAAACCCAAAATGATGTCGTTTAACCTTTACAAAAAATGACGTCATTTTAAGTAATAGTCCGAAATGTTTAAAAGCAGATATCATAATAAAACCCAAACTTACGTGACACTCTTTAAGATGTAATTTTGGGTTAAAGCAATTTGCTGCAAAACTATGTTTTTTAAAAGCTAAGGTGAGTTACAATTTAAAAAATAAGATGAAGAATAATGAAAGACTTTTATTAAACAAATACGAATGGAAGTGCAAAAGTTGAATGAAAAAAAGAAACTAAAACAGAAATTTAATTGAAAAAGTGCAGAAAACTCGAAAATACAACTTGAACTAAATCTAGTCTAAACCAAAAAGAAATCCACTGTTAGCTTTCCTAAATCAATCGAACCTCAACTTTTGTCAACGAGAGTTAGGTCTTAACACCGTAAATTTGTCAAAAAGGGTGGATTGAATAAGATGGCAGCAATAACTTTTGGTAAAAGGTGCAGAAAAATAAAAGAAGAAAAGCTTCGGCAAGAATGAAGAAGAAAAGTGTTTTAGTGGTTGCTAACTTCATGCCCTATTTATAGCATCCAATTCAAAGTTTCTTCAATATCTTTTGAGGCAATTGCATCAGAAACTACAATCCTACAAATTTCACCAATGTCTTACAAACAACACCAAAATTATAAGGAAAAACTCCAAAAATCAAGGATCAAGGATATTTGACATACACACATGAGTTATTTCTAATCTCACAAGGTTGTTTCCAAATTTAAGCCAAGAATATGCCAAAACAATGAAACAACTTAGGCCCCATTTTGTAACCATTTCGTTTTTTGTTTTTGTTTTTGAAAATTAAGCTTATAGACACTATTCATACCTTCAAATTTATTCAATTTGTTATCTACTTTTTACCAATGGTTTAAAAAACTAAACAAAAATTTGAAAACTTTAAAAAATAGCTTTTAAAAAGTTGCTTTTGTTTGTCGAATTTGGCAAAGAATTCAACTATTGTACTTAAGAGAGATGCAAATCAACGTAAGAAATGAGAAAAAAAATAGACTAAATTTTCAAAAACTAAAACAAAAAACGAAATGAGTATCAAATAGGACCCTAGGTTTTTAGAGCTAAATAAGTGTCATACATGAGATTGATTAGAATGCTTTGCTCATAACAGAAAATAAAAAACACAAAAGAATGAAATAAGTCATATTAATAATGAATTGGAAATGGTACAAGAATGATGCCAATATATAGAAAAGAAAAACACTAGCTAAAAACATAAACTAAAACTTCAATGGTAAAGAAAACACAAGAAATATGAGAGAAAGGACAATAAATTAGAAAAGTCTCCAATTTGCTCATAATCTTAGCTAGGTTAAATCCCTTCCGAGATGAACAAGCACTTGCACTTGTTTTCTTTCAAAGCAAGTACCCAAAAAAGATTCTACAAACTGTGAAATGATTGAAACAACACTTCCCTCGAGTTTGCTTTCTTGTAAGAATGAGGCTTGATATTTAATGCTTTGGGTACTAAGTACTGCTCGCAACCTTTCTTTATCAACTTAGACCAAAATACTTAAGACTTTATCTGATTTGGCTCGATTTAGAAACGTTTCTACAAATCCCATAAAACCTGAAAACTTTCAGTGATTGCAAGTTAGCGGCTGCATGTTGGGTGCATTATTGTTGGCTTTTATCGTCTACACGGGTGCACTAACATCTGACATAAAAACAAAATAATAACCTAAACTTTTTGGCTATTTTTGCGAACATTCTGTATTATTTCACTAATCATGCCTAAAACATAGCTTTACTTGCTTTTACATAAAATCCCTCATAATGCTGTCGACTATGACATCAAATACATGATTTCTACTCAATAACTTTAGTTTTTTAAAGTTAAATAACTCATCTAAAGGAGAGTTATCAATACATCCCGAGAGAATAACACAGCTTAAATTCCACGCATTTTTTTAAAAATTGGTGGAACAAATCTTTTACTTCAATTTAATAAAAGATGCATGATCTTTAAGGTAATAGTACTGGTATAATACAATACCAAAAAATAAAAAAAAACAACTCTAAATCCTAATCCCATACTTAAGATTTCCATGGTTAAATAAATCATCAACCTAAATACATAAACCCTAAATTCAAACTAAAATAATTTTTACTCCAACCATAAGTGTTTGAACCTAGACTAGAATAATCTCAACCCAAAAGCAGACTATTAAACTCCACACACTATTATAACCCCAGAAATTATAATAACCACCGACTATTATAGCCAATTATGGGACTTAAATAACCCCTTGACTTTCCTAAGTGTATAAATTCATACACTAAATTATGTTCTATTTGGTCAAACATTGTGTGACCCTCATAATTTTATCTACTAAACTTTTGAACTTTTACAAACAAATCAATTTGGACTCTTGGTTAGGATTTAGTTTCAAAATCGCGCCTGCATCAATCTTAATAGTTCATTTGGTTAACTTAACATTTGAAGAAGTTACACATGTATAAGGATTGATGAATTGATGTTTTTCAAATGTAATCTTAATGAATGGTCAAAATTGATTCACTTATAACAATTAAAGAGTTTAATTGAAATAACATAAGACTTTCCTTAAAAAAGAAAAAAGAAAAAAGAAAAAAGAAAAAAAGAAAAACATCTTACATGACATCCTTTGGACAAAATATGCATGAGGGTGTAAATTGACACACCTCAAAAGTTCAAGGTTGAAATTGATATAACTATTAGTTCAAGATTTTAATTGATACAATCCTAAAGTTTAGGGGTATAAATTGACATTAAAAAATGTTAAAATTTACCTTTGGTCTTTGAATTTTAGTATTGAAGTAACGATTTCATCCATGAATTTTGTTTTGTAACAATTTAGTCATTGTACTTTTAATTGTGCAATAATTTAGTCATTGAACTCTAGCATGTAAAAATTCAACCCCTATACTTTCAAACTTGTAACAATTTGATATATACCATTTAAAAATTCATCAAACTTAATTGTTCATTTTGGTTATATAACGACATAGGATTTTTAATTTATAAACAAATTTGACTCTGAATTAGTTAAATCAATCTACATGTGTAAAAAGATTCAGTAAATCTTAATAGTAATTTTTTACAATAGAGATTAAAATCGTAACTAATTGTAGAGTACAATAATTAAACTCATACTTATGGAGTAAATTGTTATAAATTTAGAAATAAAATCATTACCAACTAAAGGAACTAAATTGTTTTTTTAATTTTAATGCCGGTTGGACAAAACAGTTACCTTTATAAAATTCGTACCAAAACCAAATGTAATTTATAACCAACCAAAGAAAAAAGAAAAGAGAAAACTACCTTTTCGGTTTCTAAATTTTGGGTCTAATTTTATTTGTTTTTTAGGTTTCAAAATGATATATTCTTAATCTTCTAAGTTTTAAGTTTGATTTCAATTTAGACCATAATTTTCAAAATGTTATGATTTTATTTTTGCACTTTGGACCCTGAGTCAAAATTTACATTTTTAACCTCGATTGTTAACTAAATATCCACTTTAGTCTTTACCATTAATGTTAACACTAACTAAAGATAGAGTACTAAAAAACACTAAAATAGAAAATAATACTAAACTAAAACCTAACTCAAATTTCAACAGTAAAATTATAATATATTTAAAATTTAGAAACTAAATTAAAATAAATTAAAATAAGAAAGATTTACATGGAAAATCTAAGCCCATATTTTTTACCGATAACTTTTTATTTTGAATTATTTCGAAATTTATATAGAAACTTAGACTATTATGACGTTTAATTTAATATTTACAGAATTTTTTATTTCCTTAATTAGTTTTCCATTGTGGACTTTAAATTTAATGCATTTAATATTGATTTAGGAATGTTTTTAAAAATAGAAAAACGGTTGAAAATAATTATAAATATAACAAAATGTACTTTGTATATGTGATAGACAGTTCGAACTTGTTTTATTATTGAATTGGGACTAAGACAAAAAAAAAAGCTCTTCTATCGAAGAAGCGCGCGCTTCCTTTTTTGAAGTAACTACAAATGGTCTGGTTCGAAATTTCTTACTAATAGACTTAGTGAAATCCGATACCTCGTATATTAGAAAAAGGAAAGATCCGTCAGGTTCAAGATTGATCTTTAATAATGAGTCAAATCGCACCAATATCGATCTCCCAGTTCGGCTAGCACGAGGTAGTGTATTGTTTTAAGCGGCACGAGCTTCTTCTTGTGATGACACTTTGGACCAAATCATTTTAATTGAGTCCGAGATCCTGATTGCCTTTTGCTATGGCTTTTTTAGGGCAAATAATGGGCGCAGAGAGGAGAGTAGCTATATTCGAATAATGCGAAATGAGAGGCCGATCTGAGACGATAGACCTAAATAAACATCTATCACTTTACCATATAGACACGGATAGATGTTTATCTGAGTCTATCACATATAGAAACTAAAATTTTGCTACATTTGTAAATAATTTGATATTTTTTCTATTTATAATATGTTTTATGAAAATTACAACATCTAACTTCACACATTTAACAAAAACAACCGACGTAAAATACTAGCTTCAAATTCGCCTTTTTATTCTAATTTCATAAGATCCAATCATTGGAAGACTTGGAAAATCTTGTAGCAGGAAATTGAAATGTGTAATTGTTTATCACGTTATATTGTGTATACCGTAGTATATATAGTATATAGGCTGGACATGATATATATTGTACTATTCCCATGTTTAATATATACGTTGGACGCTTTAAATATTGTTACTATTTTCCATGTATGGGAAATTGAAATGGGTAATTGTCTATCACGTTATTATGTTTATTTTTGGTAGATCACTTTTACACACAGGTCGTGGTTAACACATTATTTATGATTTAAGTAATACATTTCCATGTATATTGTGAATAAATTCATAAGTATATTTCATTCATCACCTGTAATGCATTATATAAGTAACAATACTATTCCAATAGTTTATGAGGGGCATTTAAATTATATATATTTGTCCTTGTACACAAATATGCCGTCACATGTCATATCCTACTACTGCGTATCTTCATGTTTATCATATTGTACGGTTGTTATAATAAAACAATCAATCCGAAATTATACGCCCCTACAAATAGACAACACTAAAATTATATACGAGATCATCTTTCGTATATAGAACATGATATACATATAAAAAAAATCACGTAATAAGCAAAGTCTTAATCTATCACTACAATTGTGATAGTAAGTTGAAAGCTGGAGTATTGATTTCTTCAACCTCAATCCCTCAATCTCCGTTTTTTTTTCCTTGGTTCGTCCAAATTTGGAGGTGAATAACGATCTCAACATATTTGAAGGCATGATCATTCTAAGTTTCCTTTGTCCCCAAGCTTACACTTTGTATCAGATGCAATATAAACTAACTGTATTCAAAATATATCGAATACATATATGTTAGTAAACTAACTGTATTCAAAATATATCGAATACATATATGTACTAACATATGTTTGGTCTTCGTATGCAATATTCCCTTTTTCACTTGTTTAACTTTTGGAGTTTGGTCTTCTTCCTATAGAATGCAATTGAATGATATGAGTAAATATTTATAATTTGGAAATGTACATATGAATATAGCACATATGTTATCATATTAAATCTTATATCCGATGAAAGGTTGACGACATCATTCTTGTCGCCTTTTGTTTTAGATCTAGGCCTATTGGTAGACTCTAGAAGTTGATTGCTTCGACTTCTTTCTTCACTTTTTACCAGTAACTTGGGACATACCATTATTCTACAAACATAGAAAAATTGACGAGATCAAATTGTTTAAAGATATATACGCTTACATATTAGATTAACATAGGTTTATAACATAAACTAGATAGCACTGACAGTAAACTCCTGTATATATTTACCATTAGTCAAATATACATGTAAACTCTAGTATATATGTAGATAATATATTAAAAAAATTAGGGTTGTTTTCAAATATAAAAAAAAATGAGCAAAACTATTTACAAATATAGAAAAATTTCATTATCTATCAGCGATAAAACGTCTATTGCTTTAGCGATAGACTTCTATCACTCAAACGATCGACAGTACAATTTTTTTATATTTGTAAATAGCTCGATATTTTTTCTATTTATAATAATTTTCCAAAAATTTATTGTAAATTCTTATGTTAAAACGATAACAACACTGACGTTATTATGTATGAACTACCAACGTATAACCAGTAATCTGAAAATATACTTATACACATAAACACGTATCTATCTACATATATAGACTCCAATATATATATCATGAGCACGATAAATTTATTTCAACATGTACTTATCTACATAATACTCCAGTATATATAAAATAAAACCAATGCATTTAACAATACCCAACATTGTACACATATAAACTCCAGTATATTATATAAACCCAATAATTTTTTATTTTTTTTTTTTCATTCCATGATAAAGTACAGTTCATCTTCTTCTTATTTCAACCCATGATAAAAAGAAACAAATTTTACAATTTCGAAGATGGCACCCACAAATTAGAACTTCCAGTATAAAAAATTACAGTGAACAACAAAAAAAGCACAAATTTTGTATTTTGTAAACATCAAGAAACGCAACATAGGGCATAAACAAACATTAATGTATGTTCGTGAACAACAAAACCCATTTTGCATGTTTCATAAATCAGTAAAAATTATGAAAATATACTTTAAATTAGTTGAAGAAACAGAAATCAGTGAATAAAGAGTAAACATTGAAGACATTTAAACAGAAATCGCCCAGTGATGAAGCAAACCAGACATGAACTAGTCCACAAACAACCGACACGAAGAACGGCGAATGGGTTGGTTTGGGGGTGATTATGACCCTTCTTCTTCAAATAAACCACGAACAATAAAAAACTCTAGACCGAGCGTTTTTGTAACCGGAAGGAAGAAGAAGAATAGAGGTTTGGAAAAAGGAATTTCGGTTTTTTCCTTTTACGTGATTTTGGTTATTTTAAATAAATGGACGGGCGCAAGGAAGGAAGACAAACAGTTATTCCTTATTTGACTTTTTCTTCTTTTTGAATGTGGTATGTATTGGGTAAGCCCTACAAGACTCAAATTTTCATGAAATCTTGAACCCGGTTCGGTTATTTGTAGTCTTTCAATTAAGACTTTTTATGTAGTAATCTTTAAAATCAAACTATTCATGGGTGTTTGTCCGGAGTTAGATTGTTTTGTTTGTTGTGCTGAATTGAGTTGAATTAGAATATCTGAAATTGCTGAGTTGAGTTGAGGTATCTGGTGTAGTTTTTTTTTAAATATAATATATTTTTTTATTTTTTTTTATTTTTGCTATTTTTCTGCTCGGTCAGTTTTTTTTTTGCTTCTTTTTCTTTTTAATTTTTTTACTTTTTTTTGGTATTTTTATCTATTTGCTTTTTAATTTTTTTCTGTTAGCTATTTTTTTTCTGTTTGCTCGTATTTTTTTCTTTTTTTTTGTATTTTTATTTGTTTGCTTTTTATTTATTTATTTCCTTTTTTGTATTTTTCTGTTTTCTCTTTGTTTTTGCTTTTTTTTTTTTTATTTTTTGTTTTTTTCCTTTTATCCTTTTCTCATTTTTTTCCTTTTCCCTTTTTTTCCTTTCGCTCTATTTCACTCTCTCGCTCTCTGAAAAAAGAGAACATAAATCTAAAAAAAATAGCAATCGAAAAAGAAATTGAAGAAATTGAAAAAAAAATCAATTTGAAAAAAAATCCGAAAAAAAATTGAAGAAATTGAAAAAAAAACAGCAATTCGAAAAAAAAAGAAATCGAAGAAATTGAAAAAAAAACAACAATCCAAAGAAAAAAAAAACAAAAAAAAAAAGAAATCGAAAAAAACAGCAATCCGAAAAAAAAAGAAATCGAAAAAGAAATTGAAGAAATTGAAAGAGGGACGGCGAAATAAGAGAGAAGATGAGGGAAGAGACCAAACAACAAAAGATTGTAGAAGATGAAGGAAGAAGTTGAGCGTCAGAAGTAGAGAGAATGAAAAATGACGAAAGAAGAGAGAAGTATGGTGGAAAATGAGGAAAGAGAGAAGATGGGAGAATAAAACTCACTTGGTTATTAGGGTGAGTTTTGAGGAGGTAAAAAGGTGGGTTACTAAACTCACCATTTTTCTTTATAGGCTTAACAAACATAGGTAATAAATACCCATCCAATTCAACCCAACCCATATCCATTTATCAAACACCCTTGTGTTTAAAGGATTGTTATAATAGTCAGAAATTATCATAGTTGGTCTTTCTCACTATTATAATAAACCAATATAATGAATTACTGTCTCAAAGTATATGGTAATACTATTTTAAAGTCTCTTTACTAAGGTATTTATTATAACAAAAATAGACTATTTTTGTTTTTTTTTTTTTTTGGAAAAAGCTAAATATAGACTATTATAAAAACACATGTTGAAACGAATGGTAGAAAATGTATTGGATTTGTCCGGAAAAAAAAGGGGAAAGAAACAAAACTAAGACCTTTGAAGTCTGTTCATCCATCTCAGATAAGAGAAAATCCATTGTGAGAGGCTTGGTGTCTGTTTGCTGCAGACTGCTGTTCGGTGATCTTCTTCCGAGTTAGGTTTCGGTTAGGCATGCTTCTGTGATGGCGATTTTCCTCCCTTATCTGTTCTTCTTTCTCTGATTTCTCCCTCCAATTGTTGCTGCTACAGCTATACATACCCCTAACCCCCTTTTCTTTCCTCCCTCTCTCCCGCAACCGCCCCTCGGCACATGGAACTATTCACAGGGTAAGCCTGTTGATTGTATGAAACATGGCTGCTATATTTCAGGCTACGTCGGAGGATTTTTGGCGAGGGAGTATTTATGGTAGTTGGGGCACTGCTTTGGTTCTCGTTTTCATTGCAATTTGTCACCTATTTTGTTCGAAGAAAAATGTTTGTTCTCTTCTATCCCGCTTTCAATCCTCGTCTGTTGCCGCCGATCGCCACATCTCCAACATCTCTCCTTCATGTGAACGTCCTCCACAATTAAGGTGAATTTTTCTTGGTTTCCTTTTCTGGCTTTTATCCATTATCATATATCAATTTTTGTATTGTCTAGATGATTGTATTCTGCTCAATATGTTTTCATTGTACAGTTGGGCTTCTGGAGTCTCTAATTTGTAGTTCCTTTAGTTGTAGTACTTTTCTCGGATTAGGGTTCACTGGGGAGTTCTTTTTGTGGGAAAAGAAACCGGGTTTGAGAATGTCATTTATTCTCCAAGAAAACAGAGATCTTATGACAAATTCGATCTTTTTTGGGGCCCTCAACTCTTGAGGATCTAACAGAAAAGCTTGGAAGAGAAAAAGAACTTGCATGGAAATTGATCGGAATTCTTTGAAGTCCTCACCTTTGAGATCGATCTGTTTTTATTTCTATTTATTTTTTGAACATGAAGTGATCATGGAAGAGACTAATGCTCAAACATACAAGCTCCACGAGGGAAAAGAGAAATAACAAAAAGCAGAGAAAGTAGAAAACATAATATGACATATCATAATAGAATTCTCCAAGAATCGAACTATAGAATCCTATTATCAACTAAAAGTGTCAAATATATGAGAGAGACTCCCTCTTTATAAGGGATTAATAGACAAATGAGGGTAAAGGGGATTAATTTAAATATTTACTTAAATTATCCTAATCCTACCTCCCTCCCTTCTAGCCTCCATTGATCCTCCCACAAAGCACTAATAAAGTTTGAACAACCCCTAAAGAGTAAAGTGATAAGCCTCAACCAGTCAATATTATTTATCAACAGAACAAGGGAAGTTTCGAGAGCTCCCTACCTTTCCAATTCTCCAAGAGAACTATTACAATAGTCAATTTCCAGATACCTTTCTCCTATTCTCTAGCCCTCATATAACCTCTTCCCTCAAGGCCCCTTTCTCTCCCTAACTAACAATATTCCCATGGGCCCACATTTACATAACTAACATCTCCCCTTACACATGCCCACCTCCCTCCCCCTCATGCTTCCTTATGTATACCTTAGTTATATGGGGCCTATCATTGCCCGCCTCCCAAAGAGCCACCTTGTCTTGAAGGTCGAGATCAGGAAATTGATCTTTGATCACCGAGACAATCTCCCAAGTGGCATCAATCGACAACCCATTCTCCTAGCAAATCAAGACTTCTAAAACCCCCTCTTCTGTAGGGGAATTGCATTCCCAAGACCTCCGCCAGTTGTAGGACATACGACAGATCTGGTGCCAATGAAGGGGGCAACGGTAGCACCGGTAAGTTGGTGCATGCTGCTTTCTTTAAGAGTGATACATGGAACACGGGGTGAATACCCGGATTTGGCAGTAATGCCAATCTATAAGCAACCTTTCCAACCCATGCTATAACTTGACAAGGACCAACAAATCTTGGGGCTAATTTCGGATGTGTATGACGAGTCAGTGAGGTTTGGCGATACGGTTGTAACTTCAAATAGACCCAATCATCTACCTCAAACTCCACTTCTCATCTTTTCATATTGGCTAGTTGAACCATTCGTTGTTGTGCTTTTTGCAAGTTTGCCTTCAAGACTACCAACATCTCATCACGGTCCCTCAATTGATGATCCACTTCACCATCTACACTCATACAATACTTCAAATGGCGATAAACTTGTAGTTGTGTGTACTGAGGTCTTGTAGCTGAATTCGGCCCAAGGGATCCACTTGGCCCATTGTTTGTATTTCCCCATTGCAAAAGACCTCAGGTACGTCTCCAACCAACGATTGACCACCTTTGACCGTCCATCGGTTTGTGGGTGGTACGTTGTGCTCTGTCATAGTTGTGTACCTGACGCCTTAAATAATTCTTCCCAAAACAAGCTTGTGAATATCTTGTCCTGTCTAAGATGATACTCCGAGGAAATCCATGAAGGCGCACAATCTCCTTAATGATTAGAGCAGCCACCGAATGTGCATTGGATGGATGTTTGAGGAGGATAAAGTGCCCATGTTTGGATAAACGATTGACCACCACGATAATTGTATCATTGCCCTTAGATTTTGGTAAGCGTTTCACGAAATCCGTAGCAATCTCCCCAAATTTTGTTCAGAATAGGTATAACTTGAAGTAAGCCTACTGGAGCTAAGGTAAGCCTGTTGACACACTTCGCATTGAGCCATGAATTCTCGTACTTGTGTGTTCATTCCTTGCCAATATACTTCCTTAGCTAATGGTTGATACGTCTTCAGAGCTTCTTGATGACCCCAATTGGGCTATTGTGGAATTCTGTGAGTAGCAGAAGGATCGTGGGGGATGTGGCTGGGAGAACTAAGCGGCCTTTATAGTGTAAAAGACCTTCACGTAGAGAATACCCTGGAGCAGTTGTTTTCCTGTCTATAATCGCTTGGTGAATGCCATTCAATTCCTCATCTGCTTCAATTTGATCTCGAAATATGGCAGTAACTAGTCCTTCCACAATGCTAAGTAATCCCAATTCCATTGCTGGTGGTAGTCGGATAGAGCATCCTTAGTAGTGTTCTCAATTCCTCGTTTGTACTCTATATTAAAATCGTATCCCATCAGCTTGGCAATCCAACGCTGATATTCACTTGCTATTACTCGTTGCTCTAGTAAAAATTTCAAACTCTTCTGGTTTGAACGCATCGTAAATCTTCGGCCTATCAAGTACGGTCGCCACTTCCTCACCGCAAATACAATTGCTATAAATTCTTGTTTGTAAACAACCTTGAAGTGATGCGTTGGAGGAAGAGCTTGACTAAAGAAGGCCAGGGGCCGTTTTTGCTGCATCAACACCGCTCCAACACCCACTTCAGACGCATCTGTCTCTACACCAAATGGTTCCTTGAAATTGGGTAAGGCTAACACTGGCACTGCAACCATAACAACTTTTAAACGATAGAAAGGTTCCTCCGCCGTCGGATTCCAAACAAAGTTTCCCTTTTTTAGCACTTGTGTCAGTGGTAAAGCTATAGCTCCACAGTTTGTGACAAACTTCTGATAATACCTAGTTAACTCTAAGAATCCCCAAAATTCCTTGATGTTTCGAAGGATCGACCATTTTTCCATAGCTTCAATCTTTGTCAAATTGGCTGCTGCACCATTAACAAATACAATGTGTCCCAAATATTCTATTCGCGTTGCCCTGAACTAGCACTTCTTGAAGTTGGCCACAAACTGATTGTCTATTAAAACTTCCATCACTATTAATAAATGGCTCACATGGTCCTCTAGACTCCTGCTGTAAATCAAAATATCGTCAAAGAATACCAACACAAACTTACGTAAACATGGCTGTAGGATGTCGTTCATTATAGCTTGAAAGGTTGATGGGGCGTTCCGCAGACTGAATGGCGTCACCAAAAACACATAGTGCCCCTCATGTGTTCGGAATGCCGTTTTGTGGATGTTGGCCAGTTTAACTCTAATTTGGTGATAACTAGACTTCAAATCAATTTTAGAGAATATGGTGTCTCCGAACAGTTCATCTAATAACTCATCCACCACCGGTATTGGATACTTATCTGGAGTGATGGCATTGTTTAAGGCCCGATAGTCCATACAGAATCTCCAACTGTCATCCTTCTTTTTGACTAACAAAATTGGACTTGAGAACGAGCTCCGGCTTGGTTGTATTATCCCTACCATCAATGTCTCCTTCATGAGCGTCTCAATTTCATCCTTCTGAAATGTGGATATTGGTATGGTCGCACATTTATTGATTCGGTTCCCTATTCCAATTCAATAGCGTGGTCATGTCCCCTAGTTGGGGGCAGAGTGTTGAAAGTTGTGAACACTTGTTTGTATCGTTCTAGGACAGTTTGAATTTCCACTACCGATTCGTGGATTTGCTGATGGTGGTTCAAAACGCTATCCCCCCGAGTCAGGTTTCATAGCACTAAGCTCAATCAACAGGCCCTGATCCTCCAGGTCGAGCGACTTCATCAATGACTTCAAAGAAATCTGGGACTTCACTAAGCTCTATTCGCCTTGTAATTGAACCATCCAATCCTCGATTGTGAACTCCATGAACGATGTGTGATAATCTACCGCAATCTTCCTGAGTCTTCCCAACCAAACTACTCCTAAATATCATGTCTGCACTGCCAAGAGACAAGGGAAGAAAATCGTGGGTAATAATTATATCTGAGATGGTAAGTATCCGACTCCTTTACAAATTCATCTAATAACTTTTACAAATTGTGCATAATAGTTATTAGAAAATCATGCGTAATCATACCTTACAAATTCCGGCTGCTTGGATGGAACCACTGGCCTTGGGCACAACCCCATAGCCTTCTGTCACTGCTATAGGCAGTTGAAGTGAACCGACTAGATTCTCATCAATGAGACTGTGTGTAGCTCCTCCATCAATTAACACCACCACTTTGCAACCATGAATGCTTCCTTTAACCTTCAATGTTCGAGGTGAATTTAATCCTGCCATGGACTTTAGAGACAAATGGGCCACTTCTTTATCATTTGTTATCTAATTTATACCTCCAACTTTGTCGTGATTAAGCTCAACATCACCTTTTTCCTCCCAGGGGGACATATCTTCTCCATCTTGCACAGACATGAACTGAAGTTCTTTCTTCTTACACCTGTGTCCAAAACTAAATTTCCCATCGCACTTAAAACAAATTCCCTTTTCCTTCTTGATCCACATCTCTTCCTTCGTTAACTGCCAAAAAGGTTGATTACCGGTGTTCTTGCTTTCTGAATCACGAATAGGGGTAATTGTTGTCAATGAGCTTCCAGAGCTGTGTGTTTTACGATTAGGGCTTAATGTGAAAGATCACGCACTATTTGATCTAGTCGATCCGCTTGACCTAGTTGACCTGTTCGACCCGCTAGAGTTTGAACCCGATTTTCCTCCCGCACTTTGGGCGACCCTTCCCCTTTGAGTCTCCATGTTGGATTATTTGGTCTTCCTCAATTAATTGGGCCATGGTCATTTCAGCTTTAATGCCCACTAGGTTCAATTTACGCATATCACTTTGGATTTCGTCTTTAAGCCCACATATGAACTTACTCTCCAAGGCCTTTTCTCCCAAATCTTTTAGGCCCATCCAGTATTGCTTGAATCGCCGCCGATACTCCCTTACTATCTTCTCTTGTTGAAGCCGCATTAGTCGAGCATAGCGATCCGCCTCATTTGCCGGTCTAAATCTTTCCACGAATAGCTCACAAAATCGACTCCAACTCCCAATTGGCTTCCAATGTTCCTCCCACTGATATCATTCTAATGCTTCTCCTTCTGGGCAAAGCACTGCCGCATCTAGCTTGTTCCTCGCCGTCAAACGATTTACCACGAAGTACCGTTCAACCCTATGTAGCCAACTGTCTGGGTTTCTTCCTCTTCTCCTTTGAATATCGGTACTTCTAGCTTCCTCAACCTCATATCAAATAGTGGAACCTCCTTGTTCCCAAGTGCGTGGATTCCTTCCTTTTGCTCTTCTTCTCTCATTGATGCCTTTACTGACGTTTCCGCTACCTCTTTCTTTTTATCCATCACTATTCACTCCGATGACGCTGAACCTTTTTTTTGACATTGTGGCGTCAAATCGAGATAACAACGCGATCTACCCATTAATCGCTTGTACTTTTCTAGTCAGACTATCGATCTTACCGTTCGACTCACCGAACCCTCATGCCACTTTATTTTGTAGTAGCCACTGGTTTTCCCCAACTTCCAACACCTTCTCCTCCGACGCTAATACTATGCTGTCCATCTTCCCCACCATACCCAAGTAACTGCTCTGATACCAAAATGATAAGTCTCAACCAGTCAATTTATTTATCAACGGAACAAGGGAAGTTTCAAGAGCTCCCTACCTCTCTAATTCTCCAAGAGAACTATTATAATAGTCAATTTCCAGAGACCTTTCTCCTATTCTCTAGCCCTCATATAACCTCCTCCTTCAAGAGCCCCTTTCTCTCCCTAACTAACAATATTCCCATGGGCCCACATTTATATAACTAACATCTCCCCTTACACACACTCACCTTCCTTCCTTGCATGCTTCCTCACGTATACCTTAGTAATATGGGGCCTATCATTAAGATGAGAAGGGACATCTAAAATCTGCACAAACTCTTTCTCAAATTTCAACCGATTAATTTGGCCACCAACTTCTTTCCCCATGGATGGAGGTTGAGAGTGCAGTCATTAAGAGTTCCCCTCGCATAGTCAAGGACTTTCTTACTAAGATGATCCATGATCGTCTTTGCTAATCACTGTAATTTACCACTAAAATTTCTCACTTGTAATTCCCCCAAAATTTGTCTTCCACATTTGATATCCTCTCAAGTATCACACCCCTTTTGTTTCACAATTGCTATACTAGCAGAAACATTGAGCTAGAGATCAGTTTCGTCCTCCTCGTCCCAAACCAACATTTTCAACAATCTATTGTCATCTTTAATTGCATCTGCAAAGGACGATACTAATGCAGAAAAGCAAGCTGAATTGGTTAAGTTTGGGCGATGAAAATTCAAAATTTTTCCACCGATTTCTATCAGCTAAGAAGAGAAGAAATTTGATTTTAGAATTAGTTAATGATCAAGGACAAGTAACAACCTCATTCAAGGAGATTGAAGAGGTAACCTTGAGATTCTACAGCTCATTGTATTAAAAAATTCTAGGGGATAGAGTTCTCCCTCTCAACAATGGCTAGTAGTTAATAACAATCAAAATAAGATATGCCGGTCTCTTGGTTTACTATGGAGGAAGTTAGAAGTGCACTGAAGTTGTTGGGAGAAAATAAAGCTCTTGGACCAAATGGATTCATCGTAGAATTTTTCCTGAAATTTTGGGAGAATTAGAGGACAACCTTATGAAGTTGTTTGAAGAGTTTCATGAAAATGGGAAATTAAATTCTTGTGTAAGGGAGAACTACAATTGTTTGATCTAGAAAAAGGAGGATGCCATTCTAGTAAAGGACTTCTAACTACATTGGCTTATAAGTTAGCGGAAATAATGCCAAGCATAATTGCTCCTACTCAAAGTGCTTTTATAGGAGGAAGACCAATACTCGACTCGGTTCTCATTGCTAATGAGGTGGTTGAAGAATATAAGTTCAAAAAGAAGAAAGGGTGGCTATTGAATCTTGATCTTGAAAAAGCTTTTGATCGTGTAGATTAGGCATTCCTTGAGAAAGTCCTAGTTGAAAAGAATTTTGATCATAAATGGATTTCACGGATTGTGGGAGGTGTATCAAACCCAAAGTTCTCAAACTTTATCAACGGAAGACCAAGGGGAAGAATTCAAGCTTCTAGAAGCATTAGACAAGGTGACCCTCTCTCACCCTTCCTTTTCTTACTTGTTAGTGAGGTGTTTAGCGTTTACTTTCAAGGTTGCATGAAAAGGGCAAATATGAAGGATTGGGGGAAAGGATGCTGTCCACATCTCCTTACTCCAATTTGCGGATGACACCTTATTATTTTGCAAATATGATGATGAAATGCTTGAAAACTTAAGAAAGACTATTGAGCTTTTTGAATGGTGTTCGGGCAAAAAGCTAATTGGGAAAAATCTGCACTTTGTGGGATCAATGTTGAAGACAGCAAGCTGATTTCAGTGGCAGCTAAGCTTAATTGTAAGGTAGAATACCTGCCTATAATGTACCCTGGGTTTCCTCTTGGAGGGTACCCCAAAAAAGAAGCATTTTGGCAGCTGGTCATTGGGAAAGTTCAAGACAAGTTGGATAAGTGGAAGAGATACAATTTGTCAAGAGGGGGCCATGTAACCCTTTGCAAACCAGTCCTTTCCCATCTCCCAACGTCTAATATGTCCATATTCTTAATGCCGGAGAAGGTGATGTCAACTATAGAACAAGTGATGAGGAACTTCTTCTGGGAAGGTCACCAAGGGGGAAAGCTTAACCAGTTAGTTAAATGGGATTTGGTCACGAGGAACCAGCCCGACGACGACCTAGGAATTGGTGGATTGAGATAAAAAACATTGCCCTATTAGCTAAATGGGGCTGGCGATTCACGAAGGGAAAGGATTCTCTTTGGTGTCAAGTAGTTCGAAGCATACATGGGAGAAGCTTGTTCGGATGGCACACAAGTGGAGTAGTCAAGTGCAGTTTTCGTAGTCCTTGGATTAGCATATCAAGGACTTGGCTAAAAGTTGAAGCTTTGGCGGTCTTCAAGGTTGGAAATGGAGGGAGAGTTGCTTTTTGGCTTGATCCTTGGGTGAACAAGACACCACCTAATGTATTATTCCCAAAACTTTTCAGAATTTCATTGAATACAACTGGTGTAATTTCAGATTTTTGGGACCCTTCCTTCCATCTTGGTCCATCAATTTTAGGAGGGCACTTAAAGAAGAGGAGATTGCTGACTTTCAAGCTCTCCTTGGTCTTATCTCAGCCTTTCCCATCACAACAAATAAAGATAAACACTTTTGGGAGCTAGAAGCTCCCACTCGGTAAAATCTCTTGTCAAGCACCTCTCCAAGGCCTCCCCCATTGGTAAGTTATTGGAAGACTCCCTTTGGAAATCCAAAAGTCCCCGGAGGGTTAACATTATCGTTTGGATAATGCTTGAGGGGCTTCTAAATTGTGCATCAGTGGTTCAATCAAAACTTCCACCTCCCCCATGTTTGTCATCTTTGTTTGGCAGATCAAGAAGACTTACAACACCTATCCTTCAGCTGCGAATTCGCCAAAAACTGCTGGTTTTGATTGTTTTGACAGCTTCAAGGAAAATGTGCTGCATATGCTGTTCGGTCCTAGGCTGAAATCAAATCAAAGTTGATTTGGATTAATGCTGTTAAAGCAATTTTATTAGAAATTTGGTGGGATCAGAGGGTGTCCCATAATAAAGCTTCCCCTTAGACGGTTAGATTTGAGATCTCTCGGTTAAATGCTTCCTCATGGTGCTCTCCCTCCAAGACCTTTGAAGACTTCTCCATTCAAGACATCTGCATCAACTGGAAGGCTTTTATTTCCCCCCCATATTAGTATCATTTTGTAAATTTGGGATAGTTTGTTTGTAATGGTGCTCTTGCTAGTTTCTAGGCTGATTAAGTCATTGTTCATGTACTAGTATTGGTTATTTTGTTAGTAGCAATTGTTGTTCACATGTATTGGAAATGATGAGAGTGTTAGGTGTCAACCTAGTTGAGATGCCCGAGTGCACTCGCTGATTCTTTAGCCTACGTTTTTGTATTTTTTATTATCATGTATGTCTCATCTCATTATTTTAATGAAGAGGCCTATTTCCTTTTTTTTTTTTTTTTTTTTAAAGAAGAGGCCTATTTTCTTTTTTTTTTTTTTTTTTTTAAAGAAGAGGCCTATTTTCTTTTTTTTTTTTTTTTTTTTAAAGAAGAGGCCTATTTTCTTTTTTTTTTTTTTTTTTTTAAAGAAGAGGCCTATTTTCTTTTTTTTTTTTTTTTTTTTAAAGAAGAGGCCTATTTTCTTTTTTTTTTTTTTTTTTTTAAAGAAGAGGCCTATTTTCTTTTTTTTTTTTTTTTTTTTTAAAGAAAAAGTGATATTGAAGATCATCTTATTTGTGCAGAATTATGGAGGCTATTTCAGATACAGATTTGAAGTATTTATTGGATAATTTGGATGGAAGGATAAATGAGAATGAGAAATGGGAACGTGTTGTAGAAAAAAGTAATGATGATCTTTCATATAGTGCTAAATGCTGCAAGCCTAAGGTTCTCACCCTCTCTTTCTTTTTTCACATATGGAATGATATTTTGGTCTAGTTATGAATTAGGATTACTATTCTATTTGTTTGATGGGAGTTCTTTACTTATTTGGTTTTTGAAGTGAATGATTCTGAGTTCAAGTTGATCAAATACTGATCTTGTTGTAGGATGGTCCCTTGAAATACTCGAGTGTGACAATATTTGAAAATTGCTGTCCAAAATTGTTGAGAGACTTTTACATGGACAATGACTATAGAAAACAGTGGGACAGTACCATGCTTATGCATGAGCAGCTACAAATGGATGGAACTAGCGGAATTGAAGTCGGTCGCACCTTAAAAAAATTTCCATTATTGACGGCTAGGGAGTATATACTATCATGGAGATTATGGGAAGGAAAAGATGAAACCTTTTACTGTTTTACCAAGGTAGTGATTTTAATGCTTTGCCCACCGTTGCATGCACTCACACACATGAACACGATAAGTAGTATATATTTATTCTGTTTATATTATTTTGATGAGATGAAACCTTTCACTGTTTTACCAAGGTATTATTTTGATAAGCTCACTATATTGTGGTTCTCTGCCATGAGGATTGTACTGTCTTACAAATTTCTCTTTTATATGGCTTCTAGTAGGAAGATTTATATGTATATAAGAGACAGAACCTTCTTAAATCTAAGATTGAGAATCTATCAAGCCAATGCAATTACCATCATTGTGACAAGGAGATGGATTTCTCTTTACTCACTCTCCAGTGTTTTAAAAAGCCCTCTCTGGCGCACAATTTATCAAGCCTCAAGCCAATGTTTTAAAATGTCCTCTCTGGAGCTTTAAAAAACAATGTTCTGTAGGACTGCAGCACAATTTTGCAGTCCTACAGACCATTGCCCTTTGAGCTTCAAAAAACACTGTTCCTCTCCCCATCCATCATTGTCCTCTTCATTTGTTGGTTCTTCTTTCTCAACAGCCCTACAACTATTGAGACGCTAAAAACGGTCAATGCCTTCCCAAATGGTCAACAAACAAACCTTTCAATCTTTGACAATAGAAATAAGGAAAACATTAGCCTATACAGTGCCTAACGACCCTCTCTGCTGCTATGACACTTTCTTTCCCTCCCAGTCCCACCCCCCTCTGCCATGAACATGAACTCACCTACCTGCAGCCCGATGGTGGAAAAGGCATCATCAACATACTTTACCACAATCGAGAAAAGAATTACACTATAGAGACCAATAGCATAACAAACTTTAAGGAACTGGAGTTAAAGATCTCAATGAGGACAAGGGATTCAGCCTTCTTTATTAGCAGGTACTAGTCGTCTCTATGTTGGCTAGAAGAATCTTTCTCGTTTCCTCCTCATACTCCCCTAAACTAGATATTCTTCAAGGAAGCCCACATAGAAGGCCAAACTATCCAGGGGTAGAAAAACAAAATTATCTTCCCAGTGGGAGAAGAAAGAAAAGGTTGACATGGGCTTTATAATCTCATCTCCTACTACCCCTCGGCTTCGCCTGTAGGGAGCATTAACCATCCCAAACCCCCTTCCAATGGTTCAAGCTCTGCACTAAATCCCCCAGTTTAAATGCCTACTTTATTCTACAAGGAAATAGTTTCTCCTAGCAGAAAGGATTTGTAATTTACCTTAAATTGACCTTACAAGTCACACATACCCCTACTCCTCCACAAGATACCTCCATAGTGTTTACAAGGAAATGCTTGCATGACGAATGATACAAAATTATAAGCCCTTTATTCTCTTATTAGTGATTTCTGCTTTTTAAATCCTTTTCGGGTGAATAAGGCTCTATTACTCGTGAAAATGGGGACCTAGCCAAAACCCTTTGCTTCTAAGTTTATTTCCTTGAAAATGACTTTTGGCAGGAGTGTGAACATCCTTTGGCACCACAACAGAAGAAGTACGTGCGAGTGAAATTTTTCAGATCTGGTTGGCGAATCAGGAGAGGCAAGTGGCTATCCTCTCTCTTGTTTCTTTTTTCTTTCTTTCTTCTTCTTCTTCTTTCTCTTTGTTTTTATTTTTTATTTTTTTTTTCCTTTATGATCATTATTTTTCTTTCGCCTAGGAATATTGCGAATCCAATTGCATAATGTTAATTGCTCAGGTCATCAGAAACGTGGTATTAATGTTTGTAAAAAGTTCTCTTCCTTTTTTGTTATGCTTTCTTGGAATTTATAAATGGTTAACTGACGTTTCTTTTTCTTTATAGTGCATTTTTTTAAATATTAGGGCAAGTTATCTTTTAGTCCTCTTTTGCTTCAAAAGAAAGTTTCTATTAGCTCCCGCGTTTCTTGCTGCTGTAAACGAAAGGTGATTGAATAATTTGTTTAAAATTAAAATGGTAACGTTTGTTGTGTTGACATAGACAATCGCAACAATTACTTGGTTTTATATTTTTCTTGTTTCTCCCTGGCAATTTTATATATCAAGTCAAATTGTCAAATTACCAAAGACTAAGAAAAAAAATTTAACAATAATTTTTAAATTGAAAAATAAGCCTAATTTTGTATAACTTCCTCTTCTTTGCAATTCAAGAAAGTCGGAAAGGTGTTTGGAATGATAATAAATTAGTGGGGGATTTTATCTATTGGGGAACTAGAAATGGTTGTGTCCTGTCCCTTGATCCTTTAGGCTGTTCTGGTTGAGTTCTGTTTCCTTTTAAAAAAATAAAAAACAAAAGAGGAAAAAACATATGGTTGTGCCTTTGTTTATTATTATTATTATTATTTTCTGTCCGTTGAAAAGGAAAACTGTAGCTTGCTTGAAGTCAAAGTTCTTGTTAATTGTTATGGATATTGCCAAGTCTAAGCCCGTAGTTTCTTTGTTATGATATTATATAATTAATTAAAGTAAAAAGAAGTCAGTTTTTCACTATCCTGGTTTACCATAAGAATTATGAAGGGTTGTTTGGGGCATTGCGATGAAATATGATGTCTGGAGTTCATAATGTTTGTGGAGTTCATATGCTTGTGTTTTAGGTGTTTGAGGTGCTGAATTGAGTTCATATGACAGGAGTATCTGGTGTAGTTTTTTTCTGAGATAAATAATTTGTTATGATGGTGATTATTGTTGTTTGAAGACTTTTTTATTCAATAATTTTACATAACTTTTTTTTAATAAAACATAGACTACACGTTGTTTTATTGTTTTATCGTACACATGTATTACTTTTGGATCATGCATTTCGTTTTTCTTTAATTTAAGCAACCATTTTACAAATTTGTGCTTGTAACGTTGCTAATTAAGTTGGACAAAATTATATTGGATTCATTGGAACAAAACAAATTTGAATTTATATTGGAAGTGAATCCTCGTTGTACTATAATGAATGACTCTCTATTAATGCCATGTTACATGGTTGACACAAAAGATATGTAACAAAGGCCACCTTTTCTGGCCAGTTATATAATACAAAAAAAATTATATATGTTATGGGCCAACAAAGGGCCAAGTCCACCCATACAAAAAAAATTACACAAATGTTCATCCAAATCTTCTAGCTGATAATAATATTTGACAACTTCCTTTCGCCTTCCAAACTCCAGTTTATTATCTTTTGCAATGATACAAGCTTATGTTTGGATTACCTTGGAAAACAAATGTTTTTCAAAAAGCTATTTTAATTTAAACACTTTAGATAAAAACTCTTTAAAATAAAAACACTTGCGTGTTTGACAACTCTTTCTCAAGAGTGTTTTTATATGCAAATTTGTTTGATTTGTTATGCTAAAACTGTCTTTTATTACCGTCAAATTATTGTAAAAAATGATTATAAGATACTATAAACTAATAATTTAAAATAATGATTGTCGAAGTTGGTGGAGGTGGCCGCCATCAGAGGTTGCTGGAGTTGGCTGTTGACGGTGGTGGTTGGATATGGCCGAAGTTGGCCACAGCTGATGGTCGTTGGAGTGACAACGGAGGCATTGGGGGTGATGAGGGCTAGTGCACTGTTGGTGAAACATGGCATAAAATATTAGTGACATACAAAATTGGCCTCCCAAACATTGGGTTGAGTTTATATCTAAACTCATATCGACTCATATCCTCACCCTAAACATCCTTTGAGGGTGTTTGGGCCCCTAACTACAAGTGGGTGTAGTAGGCTGTTATAGTCCATATTTGGGGCTTTAATTATAATAGTTGATTTTTCGAACTATTATAACTTACAATTAAAATTAACTAGAGTGTTACTATTTCAAATCCGTTTTTGCAGTGTTTACTATTTCCTACTCATCGTCTATTTTCGTCTTTGCTACAATGTTTACTACTTACGCAGACTAGAGTAGTCTACATCCCAAACACAAACTATTATAGTCTACAGACTATAATAACTAACTCAATGCGCTAAATACGCCCTATTTTACTATCTTTTAGAATTCAAGGCTATTTATTTATTATTATTTTTTTAATGAGATTTTTAGGATTCAACGGTTGAAATTTCATTTTAAAATTATGGGATCAGATGGAAACTTTCATTAGAGCTCAAGAGTATTAGGGATTTTGCAAAATGGAACCTTTTTGTTTATTTATTTATTTTAAACTATCTAATAAATAAGCTATAAGTGTACAATATTAGGCGTACATCTTTTCTAGACTTCAAATCTGAACAACTTATCCTAATGGTTTCAGATTATTTTGATTGCAGTATCCGGCAGAAACGCATGTGAGATCAGTATGTTGCACCAAGAAGATGCTGGTTTGAATGTGGAAATGGCAAAACTTGCGTTTGCAAAGGGCATATGGAGCTTTGTCTGTAAAATGGATAAAGCATTACGCAAATACGCTCTAATCAACCGCCCTCCATCAAGTTCACTTGTCACCGCAATTACTCTGATTAAGAAGGTTAAAAATGCTTACTCTTTACTTTATTGATACTAATTATACAAGTTGTTCAAGATTAATTTTGTCATTTTATTGATTATCCAAGTGTATGTTGTATGTACTTAATTGTTTTATGGAGTGTTCTTATACTCACGCTTCTTACTGTTGTGGCAGAGAACACACTTCGTTAGTTTGCTTAGGGCAGTGTTTAGTGTCCTGTTTGTAGGCTGAGCTTGGATTTGTAGATATTTGTCGTAAAGGGAATTACATTGCAAACATGTTATAGAGTTAGGTCACTTTGAACTGAAAAAATTATGGTAGAGTTTTTAATGTATAAGCGACCACAGTACATACATGTTCCTCTTATTGGTGTTTTCTTCCCATGGTGTCCTCTCCAAGATTTGGTTCAAAAGAAATCAACAAAATTTTCAGAATCCTGCTCAAACTCCTTTCGCTCGCTTCGACTTGGGCTCGTCCAGAGACTTCTAATTAGTGGTGTTCTCTTTTCAAGACTTGTTTTCAATTCGGGATATTCATTAATCCCTTTTAAGCTTCTTAAGGCTTTGTTTGTTTCCGGTTAGGCTCTTGTATGTGCTAGATATTCCTCTTATAGCTTGCTTTTGATGGATATGACTGACACATTTTCGTACATAAAGGTTCCAGATGGATTTGAGGACATGGATGGCATTATCTCTAAAGCAAACATTGTAGAAACCGAGTCTTCTGGACAAGTTTCTTCAGAAGAGAGAAAACTCTCGAGGGCATCAAAAAAGCTTGTGGCCAATGGTTTGCTTGTAATTGGTGGTATGATCTGCCTGTCGCGGTGTCACTCTAGTCTTGGTGCCAAAGTTGTTATGGCATATATTCTTACAAAGCTAAGCAAGAGAGCTGATGCACCAGGAGGCCAATTGGCAAGTAAAGAGCCGTAATTATATGACATAGTGAAGGAGGGGAGGAGATATAACCATGTTTTCTTTTGAGCACTAGGCTCTTTTTATTACACATATGATAAGTTTCATTTTTTTCTTCTTTTTTTTTTTTCCTTTTAAATAAAAAATCTTGTTCAAATATCTGTATCATACAGTATAGTATGTTGCAAAGTGTTTTATTTTTGTCACTAATACAGTTATAGCTCATATGCTTCATTTGCTCCAAATCCCTATCTCATTGAGGTGTTTGGTTCACCAACATGAGTTGGGCTGAGTTGGTAAAATACACCAACTCAATGCTTGACCGCTAATTTTAAATGTTGGTGGAGTTGAGTTGGTATATTTTATTAACTCACTCCAGCTCACCTCAACTCTCCCTCCTTCCAATATTTTTTAATGACTTCACTCATCAGCCACTATTAATGACTGCTATTGCCACACCCTGTGAACTAACTTTGGGCTAGTGACCAACTTTGACAACCACCTCCGACCACAACTTCTGATGATGAACTTTGACAAACCACCTTCGTGCCACCAACTCTAGGCTCTGATAACCATCTTTGACTACAAGCTCTAGCGAAAATTACCTTCAATGATCAACTTCGACGACCATCTTTACACGATCAACTCTGACGACCAACTCTGAGCTCCGACAACCACTTCCGACGACAAACTCCAGCGACCAACTCCAATGCCTTCTTCATGCGACCAACTTCGGGCTCCGACTACAAACTTCAGTGAAAATCATCTTGGATGATCAACTTCGACGACCAACTTTGAGCTCCAACAACCACCTTTGACCACAAACTCCAATACCACCTTCATGCGACCAACTTCAAGCTCTGATAACCACCCTTGACTACATGCGACCAACTTCAAGCTCTGATAACCAGACTCGACTACAAACTTTGGCGAAAATCATTTTCGAAAATCTTCGACAACCACCTCTTGCTATTATAAGACCAATGACTATTAAAGTATGTTATAAGGTTGTTGATTACATAAATAATCGTATTTTAACTACGTCAGTTACAATATTTATATGTAGAAAATTGTAAAATATATTTTTATTTAATTGAATTAACAAATCAAATGAGTGTTAAGAATATTTGGAAAAGTATGTATGTAATTGAAAGTATGTAACAAATAACAAAAAAGAAAAAAAAAACCATAAAATGGAGGTTTTTCCTTTGAACATTTTGGGCAAAAATGAGTGAAAATGGAGATTTGTTCTTTGATGATTCTCCAAATTTGGAGGAATTGAAAATAGATTTGTTGAAAAAATGTGGTGGTATTCCATTGGCTACTAAGATGATAAGGGAAATTCAATAAAAGAAAATTCATGACAGAGAAGAAAATACAGAGCAACAACATGAAGAAGATGATGCTGATGAATTTCTGGAGAAAAATTAGAAATCAAAAGTTTTGATTTCCCATTTTATTTAACCATATTTCTGCAAGAAATGTAGTGGACTAATTGTTGTTCATTACCAAAATAATAATAATAATAATAATAATAATAATAATAATGAAAGAAAGAAAAACGTTAAAAAGTAAGAGAAAAAATTGCAATCCATATTTTATTTAAATAAAAATGAGTAGCATTATTGAATAAAAAAGTTTCACAACAAAAATACGAATCATAAAAGCATAATATTTACATTTCAAAAAACTGCACCAATTATGTGAACATATAAACTCAACACTGCACCTCAAACGTAGACATATGAACTTAGAAAAAAATAACTCTGCATCCTAAATATGGACATATAAACTCTCTAGACATATGAACTCCATACATCATATCTCAACTCAGCACCCCAAACATCCCGAAGAAACCTAGAACAGTGACTTAGACTTAGAATGTGTAAAGTTTTAGACCACCTCAACCATTTCCACGAAGATTTAAGATGATAGAGCAAGAAAGGAAGTTTAGCAAGTTCTTGGATAATCTCAAGCAGCTACATATAACATTCCATTAGTAGAAGTGCTCGAGGAGATGCCTAATGATAACTTGTCTACAAGTTATTGAAGCCTAAAGTTGGAATAATCATGCTTCTTTAAGGAGAATTCATTAGATTTAGGATGTTTAAAATGACATTATATTCTCCCATACGCTGAAGAAGAAGTTACCACCCTGTCGGTGCAACCCGTTTCTCCTTACTTTCACATCATCTATCTTTATATCTGTAATGATATTGCTTTCGAAGATTACTTGCAAGAACATCAATTCTTATTTTATTATATGATGACAAACACATTATATATTCCATTTCTTCCATCTTCCGTTTCTTTTTAATTTCCTAGCGGTTGAATCAGAGGTGGGCTGAGGTGAAAATGCCACTAATTCGACAAACATAACTTGTGGGTAATGCTCGGTTTTTAGTGATGTGGATATACATTATTATGCTTGTTTCTATTTGGCCGACGGAGGAGAGTATTAGCTCTTCGACTGCTTGAAAGAGTAAGAAAGAGTGGATCGGTGTTACTAAAGGGAGGTAAGTGTACCTTAGAGATAAGGTTCCCATTCCTTGGGAAGAGCAGTAGCATTTAACCATATGCCTCAATAGTATTCGAGAGGATATATATGTACAGTGAGTTGTTCTGCCTACCAAGTTGTTAGTTAATAGGTTTTCCCAAAAGAAGAGTGGTATTAGCCTCACCCCCCATTCACCCAACTGCTGAAAACATCAAGCTCATATCTCGGTGCATTTTCCCCTCCACTTTCTCAGTATAACTTTTTGGTTTACATTGCTTTTAAGGTTTTGTGGCACTATTACTACCATTTTGTATGAACAATTAGAATAGATCACTTATATTCTTGTTTGCATCTAAAATCTCTGAGTTCGACCTTATTCTCACTAAGTATTGCTTGTCTCTTTAAGGCTTTATACTTGTACATTTAAGGAATAGATAGTGTAAATTCTAAGTATACCTGAAGACAACAGCTAACCATGTTAGGAGAATTTGAAACAATAGCCTTAATAGAGAATTGCAGTGCGTTGTTGACTAGCAAAATGCCACCTAAGTTACAAGATCCAAGAAGTTTCACAATTTCTTGCATGATTGGAGGAACAGGTGTTGGATGTTCCTTATGTGACTTAGGTGTAAATATCAACTTGATGTCTTTATCAGTCTTCAACAAAGTTGGGAATAGGAAAAGTTGGCCTAACTACAGTAACTTTGCAGCTTCCAGACAGATCTATAGCCAAAAGGAAATCGAGGACATACAAGTAAAAAGTGGATAAATTTGTCTTCCTTGCTGACTTTATCATTTTAGTTGGGTAAGCCTATTCCAGTGCGTACCTAAGAAAGGAGGAATGACAATAATGACTAATGAACACAATAAACTAGTCCCAACAAGAACGGTCACTAGATGGAGGGTTAGCATAAACTACTACAAATTGAATAAGGCAACAAAGAAGGATCTCCCTCTTCCATTTATTGATTAGATGCTTGATAGACTTGCAGGGAAAAAGTAATAATGCTTTCAGGATGGATACTCAAGTTACAATAAAATCACAATTGCTCTAGAAGATTAGGAGAAGACAACCTTTATGCCATACAGCATATTTGCTTTTGAAAGGATGCCATTTGAACTATGTAATGCTTTTATAGAAGGGATCAAATACCAATGCGAGAGCACGCATAAGCCTTCTGCCATCAAAATTAGATTTGAAAAATTATGAAAAATGGAGAAGAAAGAATAAACATAATTTTATAACATGCTATTTAGAGAAAATCACAAGGAAAGGAAGATACGTTTGAAGACAAATTTTCAATTTTCTCCAAAACCTTGCTGTGATCACAATCTCAACAACTTCCTCTTCAATCTCGAATAGGACACTACCACGTGGTCTTTCTTGTTATTCTCCAGCAAGAATTGTATTTGTGGGAACTCATTTTGGAGTATTAGGGAAAGAAGAAATTCATGTAGATGAACCCTTTCTCTTGAGAGGAAAAAAAAAAAAAAAAAAAACTTTTCTCTAACAATTATGTTAAGAGATTGAGAACTTTTTTTTTGAAAAATTCACGTTCTTCTAAATATGTGACAACCAGAGAGATAGGGAGTTACATTAACTTCCCTTTAACTCATCATTAACTCCTCTTACTTGTAAGGGAGTAAGGTTTAACTTTAGTTAAATTAAATCAATATTTAATTTAATTTAATTTAATAAATATTGATTAATTTAATTCATTAAATATCATATATTTAATTAATATTACATTTGAATCATATTCAAATGTATCTCTCTCATACAATAGTTTAAATATAAATCTCATTCATATTATATTTAAGCTATAGTTTTAACATGAATCTTATATATATTATTTGATATTTGAATCTTATTCAAATATATTATTCTATCAAATTATATAGTTTAGTTTTGAATCTAATTCAAAATTAACTTTATAATATAATTTATCTATATACATTATTGATAGCTCCCAGAAAGAGTTATCTTTCTACCTAAATCATGTTATTTTTTAGAAATTTAATGTTTTATTTAGTTTTTTTTTTGACAGATAAATGAGCAAAGGAAACTATTTGGACATCTTGAGTGCAATTTGGATCAAAACGGAGCGTTCGACAACATTTTGAAGCAAAAGGACGAAAATGACCCTGAGAGCGTTGCTGCGCTCAAAGGCAGTAGGCTGATTATGATGAGAGCGCAACGATGCTCCCCTAAAGCATAATTTGACAGACAAATGATGGGGTAGGCACTACGACTTCTACCTAGAGCGTAGCGACACTCTAGCTCAGATTTATATAATTGCTTTGGTTTTAGAGAAATTTATATGGGGAGAAAGGAGAGAACTCAGCCCCCAGCTCAATTTTTCTTCTTTTTCACCTTTTAGCTTAGGTTTTTCTTCATTTCTTGGGATGTATTCATGAAATGGGAGCTCTTTCATCTTCAATCTTTGTCTATGAAGATGATTAGGTAAGTAATCTTCTAGTTCTTGGGAGCAAACTCTTGTGTAATTTATTTAGGTTTGTATTAATGAACTCTATATTGTAATTATGTCTCTTTGGATCTATTTATATTTCTTGATGTATGTTATTGGTTGGGTTGACGCCCCTTACCTTGGATATATGTTGATTGCTACGCATTTTCGTAGCTTGGATGATGTCTTCTCCTTCATCTAGTTATAATCACCAAAGTAGCAAACTTTTAAATCTTGCATGCTAGGATTTTAAACTATCTTGAACCTTAGAATACAAATTTCAATTTGGTTCAAGGTCTAATTGGTTAATTAGGTTAGGGCTTCCCACTAATTAATCGTACAATGGAATCTTAAAGCTTAATGTGCATGTTCTTAGTTTTAATTGATCGCTATCGAACCCAATTAGAACTCGAGACTTGTAGTTTAATTAGGGCTTAATGCTTTAATTAATAGTTAGGATGCTTGCTCGGTTTTGAGTAGGTAGTTGTGATTGCATAATCGATTATGAGCTCATTAAGATATTTCAACGATAGAAGTTACATAAGAACCCAATTTGCTCCCAAGACTAGAATTCCTACCCTTTGATTACAGTTACATGTTATTTTACTTTCCCACATTTATTTTCATGCCTAGTTCTAATCCACACGACCTCCCACCCACCCTCTCCCCCCGTTTATCACTTTAACTAGGAAACTAGCCTAACGAGACAAAGTTTGTCGTCCCTGTGAATTGACCAGGAGTTGCGACCTATACTATGCCATCATAGTATAGGTAGGAGTTTGGTATTATAAATTTCTTTTGATAGGTTCTTTTTGGGAATTAAACAACACCCAAAAAGAATTCTTTCAATTATATTAATTGTACCATATACAATTAACAAATAATTCCCTTATAATATGAATATTATTCATATTTAATTAAAATTTGAATCTTATTCAAATATTAATACTCTCATATTATATAGTTTAATTTTAAATCTAATTCAAAATAAACTTTATATTATAGTGTATCTCTATACATTATATTAATTGTATCTCATACAATTAATGCACATTTCCTTATTTAATTTGAACAATTCAAATTTATTCAAAACTAATTAATCCTTGTTTTACACTTAGTGAGCTAGTCGGAAAACCTAATAGACCTATAGATTAGAAGCTCAAATGATTAGAGATTAAATAACTAAACTTTTTAATCAACATTCATTAATTGTGGGTTATTCCATTGAAGACCCGCAACTGCACTCTTCACACTTTAAATATATTTCTGTGTCCATGGGTATAACTGTTGTTAGTAAGTTGACCCTTCACGAATTACTGTTTTACCCCTATAATTACCTCTTACTCCTAAAGTACCATCAATCCTCCTAATGAACAATCATTTTATAGTCCAACTATAAACTAAATACACTGGGGCAAGTGAGGAATTTTTTTTTTTAAAATAATGTTTTTTTAAAAAAGAATTCCAAAAATAGGGTGGGGGAGAAAGAAATTTGAAAAATGGGGTTATGAAATCGTGGAGGACCGGTTTCCAGTGAATCTTGTATGTGTGTCAGCGGGGCAGTCTGCATGCAGAGCATGCATTGACCGAACTTGTGGACGGGGTCCACGATTTCGGTAATCGTGGACCGGGTCCACGAGTTCCCTTCTTTAAATCCTCGCCGGCCAATCACCATCCTCACTTCTCTCATTTCCACCATCTTCATTCTTCTCTTTTCACTCTTCATTTCTCTCCTCATATCTCTCCTTTCACTCTTCATTTATTTCCTCATTTCTCTCATTTCTCTTATTTGAGTTCTCGTTTGTCATTGTCGCTGTCATTTCTCTTCTTTTTTTCGTTCTGCCGCAGCCGCCGCCGCCACTGCCACTACCGCCGCCGCCGCTGCCAGTACCACTGCTGCTACCGCCGCCGCCGCCATATAGGTATGCATATACATTTTCCTTTCTAATTATCTTATAAATATGCAATAATTATATACGTTTTGTTTTGCATGAATGAATAAATTTGTACATGTATACCCTATTTTTCGAATTTTTTTTTTAAATAACATTATTCTTTAAAATACCCCTTTTGCATGCATGAATAAATTTTAAAAATTTAGGTTTTAGTATTGATTATTATTCGGTGTTTATTGTTATAGGAATAATTATTAATAAATAATGTGGTGGGAAATTAGTTATATTGGGTAGTAAACTCGTGGATCGGGTCCACGAGTTTATAGTTTTGGGTAGATTTGGACTAATTTTTCTTTTTAACCTTTACAGTTGTAAACGAATTTAAATATGTCGTTTCGTTCAGAAGATTTAGTTATTATTGAAGCTGGAAATTGTGCGGATAGTGACATTGATGTAGAAATTGATGAATTGTTTGGAGAAGAAGAAAATATAGAAAATGAAAATGAGTTGGTTCAGTCGGAGATATTTACACAGATAGAATGAGAAATTACTGATTCAGTTTGTGAACAAGGATCAACCTTGGAGGACAGGGAAAAATGTACAGATAACTCTAGTATAATACAAAAAGGAATGTTATTTGATACGAAAGAAGATCTACAAATGGCAGTAAAAAAGTATTGTGTGACTGAACACTACCAAGTATCTGTGGTAGAATCGAACCAAGATATTTGGTATGTGCGATGCAAGCAATGGGATGAAGGTTGTAGGTGGAGGTTGCGTGCATGTCGGCGCAAAATCCATGGGATGTTTGAAATTACTAAACTTGGAGAGAACCATACTTGTTTATACACAGAATTGGCACAAGATAATGCACAACTTGATTCTAATATCATGAGCATTGAAATTCAAAATTTAGTTAGAGCTGATCCTAGTGTGCCTGTGGCGGTACTACAAGAAGCACTTAAAAAACAGTACGGATATAATGTCAAATACAGACGTGTGTGGGAAGCTAAGAAAAAAGCTTTGATTGCAGTCTTCGGCAATTGGGAGAAATCGTATTCAGAAGTTCCGTACTGGTTGAGTGCTGCTGTGCACTACAATCCTGGTACACGAGTAGATTGGCATTTTCTCCCTTCTGATGTGCCCGGTAAAACTATATTTGGTCGTGTTTTTTGGGCATTTGGTCCTGCAATTGAAGGGTTTAAGTACTGTAGGCCTTTAATTCAAATAGATGGAACCCATCTTTACGGCAAGTATAAAGGGAAATTGCTCACTGCTTTGTCTATTGACTCGAATGGGCATATATTTCCTCTTGCACTTGCTATTGTTGAAGGGAAAAATACATCTAGTTGGTCATGGTTTTTGTGGGCATTGCGCGAGTATGTTACTGACCGAGAAGGGATTTGCTTAATTTCGGATAGACACAAAGGGATCATTGCAGCAATTAACAACGAGGAAATTGGTGGGGCTGAACCTAAAGCATGTCATCGTTATTGTTTACGTCATGTTGCGAGTAATTTCAATTCCAAATACAAATCAAAGCAACTTAAAGATTTGGTGTTTAGGGCTGGAAATCAACACCAAAGACGAAGTTCATTCGAAACATGAAAGAGTTAAAGAAATTGAACCCTGAGTGTCTTGAATATTTTTCTGATATAGATTTGAATAAATGGACGCAATCACACGATAATGGGTATCGCTTTGGGTGGATGACAACCAATGCAGCTGAATGTTTGAATGGGGTATTTAAAGGAGCTAGAATGTTACCGATCACATCGATTGTTAGGTTAACATTTTATCGGACAATCTTATACTTTGAACGCCGTAGACAAGAAATAAGTGAAGCACTAGATCGTGGGGACATGTACACAGAATATGCCATGAGAAAGCTTAGAAGGTGGGAGAAACGAGCAACTGCACATACAGTGACGTCAGTTGACAGGGAAACACAAAGTTTTGAAGTTCGAACTGGCATCAGTATGGTTTCTCCTTACAAAGGCCAAAACATACAAGTAGTGTGCCTGAAAGAAGGAACTTGTTCTTGTAACAAGTGGCAGTCGTTGAAGATTCCATGCTTTCATGTAATTGCAATTTGTAATTACATGCGTTTGTCATACGTGCATATGATTGATGAATACTATAAATTGTCTCATTTAAAGTTATGCTATGAATGTCGCTTCCATCCAATACAGCACCCTGACTATTGGCCAGAGTTATCATTTACGGAAGTGCATCCTAATGCAAACTTATCAAGGGAGCATGGTAGACCCAAAACTTCGCGAATTCATAATGAGATGGATTGGCGCGAGGCAGACACGAAAGTTCGATGTAGGATATGCAAGGGATCAGGGCATAACAAGCGTACCTGTCCACTCCGTAATTTAGGAGCTTCATCTTCGAGTCATTCATAGTTTAGCAAGCAATGTATTTCGTTTATTTAACATTGTAATGAATTTTGTTTATTAAACATTGTAATGTATTACGTTTATTTAACATTGTAATGTATTTCATTTATTAAACATTGTAATATATTTCATTTATTTAATATTGCAATGAATTTGGTTTATTTAACATTGTAATGTATTTCGTTTATTTAACATTGTAATGAATTTTGTTTATTTTAACAGTGTTGAATATGGATCCTGGTCCATCTAACCCTGTTCAGCTATATTTTCAAAACACTCACCGATCACAGACAGTATGGGATAATGCATCCACTATGGTACTATGTTATCGGAGAAGAGAAGCAGTTTCCCAGCATACTATACCGTTCGATGAACGTATAGTGCCTTATCTACAAAAGGTCGGTTTTATTGGGGTTGCACAAATTGGATTCATGCAGTTGGACTGACACCTCATTACTGCTTTAGTAGAGCACTGGAGACCGGAGACCCACACATTTCATATGCCTGGTGGGGAATGCACCATCACGCTGCAGGACATTGCAGTACAATTTGGACTACCAGTGGACGGAGAACCTGTTACTGGTTCGTTGCAGCATGATTGGAAACAGATCTGTGAAGATTTCTTAGGCGTTTGACCACTTGACTTAAAAGGCTCAAGGTTGAGTCTCCCGTGGTTAGCCTCTCAGTTTACAGAATTGTCTCCTGATGCCGATGACGTCAGTATACAGAGGTATGTACGAGCATATATTATGCAGCTTATCGGAGGCTTTCTGTTTGCTGACAAGTCCAACACGTTGGTGCACTTAATGTTCCTCCCATTACTGGCCAGTTTTGAGCAAGCTGGTAATTATTCGTGGGGTGGTGCTTGTCTTGCCCAATTACAACCTCCCGAACATTTCATAGGACGTCCACTCAGTGCCAGGTATTACTTTCTGTATATATTAATTTCTTTGTCCATACAATTAGCAAAGTATTTAATTGTTTTATATCCATGTGATAGATGGAGCGGTGTATTAGCTGCATCTGAACAATCAGCAAACATGTTGTTGGTATATCGCTCAATTTTTGACCGCTTGATGAAAAATCAGGTAATAATAAATATGTTGTATATAACTGAATATTACATATGTTTTTAGGTTCTAATTATTCTTGTACATGGTTTCAGATTAATTGGACGCCATATACACCACATGTTATGTCGTTGTTGCCTGATTACTGTCATGATGGACAAGACATTTGGTTGACGATCAGCCCACTTATATGCTTTCACATCGTAGAGTGGCATCAACCAGATCGAGTGTTGAGACAATTCGGTATGCGGCAAATAGTACCGACGTTGTGTAATACACTCCCTCAACTACACCAAATCGATTTAAGAGGTAAACACGACCAAAATTGGTGTCAAATTCATGCAGAATATATATCATTTTGGCGTGCACGTCATGGCCGCTATGCACAAGGAGAAATAATAAACGAGTCGGATGTGTTTAATGACTATTTGTCTTGGTACGACTCTATCACAAGAAGATTATTACACCTGATGGTGCCTACTATTACTGCATGGTAAGCATCTTATTATGTAGTGTTTTTCAATTACATGCTAAGAATATTCTTTTATACTTATATATATATTTTTTTATCGTGCAGAATAATTTTGTCCACGATGTGCACAGTTACTCCTTAGAACACAATTTACCAGAGTTAAGTTCAATGTGTGAGCAAAACATGGTAAATGTTGAAGAAATCATTCAACATACAAGGAGGCTCAATGTTGCTGATATTGATTGAAAACGTATTCGTCGTAGACGACAGAGACAACGTGACGAAGGTGTTCCAGAGCAACCCGATGACCAAGAACCTCCCATATTACAACCAGACATTGCATCCGATTCTGGCCATCAACAGGAATATTATGGACACGATGAATTTCCATCTGTCGTCACCCAACAGGATATCGACGATGTAATCCACCAGCAACAACAAACTGAAGTGCCTGTGCCTCGTCGTGGACAACGTGCGCGAAGAAGACCACCATGTGGCACTTGATTTGTATTTTAAATTTTCTGATTTGTATTAACTTTTTATCTTTAACTAAATGAATTAATGATTTTCCATTACATTTTCAAAAATTAAGAATCAATGAAACTAAACAATAATTGATGAACACAAGTAATAAGCAAAATTTCATTTAAGTGGGTAATTAATTAATTAACTTATTTATCATGGAAAAAAAACCGGACGATTTTGGACGTATCATGGGAAAAGAACGGGGGTAAGAAGTCTTTTTAATCAAAACTCGAACCATAAATACTATCCGAAATAATGAAGGGTGCTTGATAATATTCCATTCCTTGAAATCCTGTGAATACTAGAGTTGAAACGGTAGCTACTAAAGCGTAAACTGCTCGTTCCTCCTTCCTCGCAATTTTAGCATGATACTTGGTGTGGTTGAGGCAAACTCGTGGACCGGGTCCACGAGTTTGGTTGAAGTCGTGGACCGGGTCCACGAGTTTGGTCAACACTCGTGAACCCGGTCCACGACTTACTTACACAACGACCGCCACGTAGCAAAGTTGACTGAAATCGTGTACCGGGTACACGATTTCACCACTCCAATTTACAAATTATTTTCCAAACCACCCTATTTTTGTCATTAGTTTCTAAGCCACCCTATTTTTCGAATTTTTTTTTTAAATAACATTATTCTTTAAAATACCCCGCAAGTGAGAGGGTAAGGTCTCATTGTTTAAGACCCAGAATCATCCCTTAAGAGAGCAATACATCTACTTACCCTAAAGACGGTAATGAGTGAATTCTATCTTGTGTAGGTATGTTCCCGGCTCCCTATTTGAACAAGTCCCCAAGATAGTAGACTTATTAAGTTGGCGACACGGGCCACTCTTACCCATACAAACCAAAGGATTGTCCTCATAGATAGGAGTTCATAAATCACTCAAAATTGAGATTGAGTTACATCTGGTCATTTTATGAAATGTTAATCTCTTCAGTCAATGGTGTTATAAGCGAGATTAATTATTTCGCCGTCTGGTTTTATACTAACGTTTTGTATATGACACCTCCACTCACATGTCTCCATATGAATGTTTTGGATCAAATCGTGTGTAACACTTACAACTCTTGTAACATTTATAAAGTAGGTCATATCTACAGTGTCACTATGATAAGACACCCAACTTTATCCATATACTGCAAACTTTTTAAGTTATTACTTGAACACGATCTACTTGTATACCTACCACATACTGTTCGAGTTACATAAAATAACATTGAATTTTAGTTTATTGGATTGAGTTACACAAGAATAAGTTAAATAAAATAACTATTTATTTTATTTAATAAATGAAAATTGTTTATACATTACAAACTACGGGATTTAGGACATAAATCCCAACAATCTCCAACTTTTTCTAAATTTAGTGGGGCGTATAATACAATAAAGATAACGGTTATAATACAGTAAATGTACACAAATACAATAAACTAAGGCATACTTTATACCTATTAACATCTCCCACTTGCCCTAGACAATATGATACATATCCTGTAGACCTAGACTCTCTAGATGACCCTCAAACACTTTAGCCATGAAAGCCTTTGTAAATGAATCAGCAACATTGTGCTCCAACTCTATCTTTGTGACGATCACGTCTCCTCATTGCACAATCTCTCGTGTATTAAGTGGTATTTCCTTTCTATATGCTTCCCTCTCTTATGGCTTTGAGGTTCTTTGAAGTTTTTCACAACACCATGTTGGGATTGGTGTGTCCTAAATTTCTTAGGTCTTGTACTTTTGTAAATTGTAAATACATTTTATTTATTGAACAAAATAAGAAGTTATTATATCTATCTCTTGCATTAACTCAATTCAATAAACTAAGATTCCATATTTATTTTATGTAAATTTAAACATGTATGTGGTTTACATACAAGATTAGATTATGTTTAAGTAATAACCAAAATGTTTGTAGTATAGAAATAAGGTTGGGTGCCTTATTCTGGTAATACTATGGATACGACCCACTTTGTAATTGTTATAAAGAGTTGTAAAGTGTAACAAACAATTTGATCCTAGTCGTTCATATGGAGACATGTGAACGGGGTATCCTATGTAAAGAGTTTGTATAAAACGGACTGCGAAATATTTAATTTCTCTTTGTAACGCCGTTAATTGTAGAAATTAACATTTCATAGGATGACTATAGGTAACTTGACCTGAATCCTGAGTGAGTTATGAACTCTTGTCTATGAGGACAATCTTTTGATCTGTATAGGTGAGAATGGTTAGATCGCCGACTCAATAAGCCTACCATTTTGGAGATTTGTCTGAATAGAGAGCTGGGAACATATCTTCACAAGATGGAATTCACTTCTTCCCATGTTTAGGGTAAGTAGATAAATTACTCCCTTAAGAGTTGATTTTAGGTCTTAAACAATGAGGCCTCACCCACTTATTGGCCCGAGAGGGGTTAGTTTATAATTGGACTATAAACAATTTGTTTTAGAGGGATCAGTGGTACTTACGGAGTTAACTATAACTACATGAGTAAAATGATAATTTGACCCAGTTGTAGTTATGAGTAATTTGTGAAGGGTCAACTTATTGTTGATTAGTTAATTTCGTGGACACAAATATATTTATAGTGCAAAGAGTGCAACTGTAAGACTTTAATGGAGTGACCTACAGTTAATGAATATTGATTAATCTAATTAAAGAGTTTAATTGATTAATCTTATATCATTGGAGTTTCTAACTATAGGTCTATAAGGTCCCCTTGCTAGCTCATTAAAGTTTTGTATAAGAATCAAACATTTTGGTTTAATATGAAATGTTCGAATTAAAAAGGGAATTAATTGTATTTGATACAATTAGTGTGTATAAATACATTATAATATAAAGTTTATTTCGAATGAGGTCCAAAATTTATACTTTATGTTATAAGAGAGATGAATATTTAAATAAGATTTAAATATTAATTATATGAATGAGATTCATATTAAAACTATAGATTATGTGAGAGAAGTTATTTGAATATTATTCAAATTTAGATTAAATATGAGATATTTAATTAATTAATTTTATTTAATTATATTTATTAAATATGATTTAATATATTATAATTAAATTAATTGTAAATTTAATTAATAATAATATTATTATATTATTAAAATAACTTTCACGTAGTGAGGAGTTATTTTGGCTCTATCTCACAGTTTTTACGTAAAGGAGAAGGGGACTTACAGAGAGATGAATACCGGAGAACACAGAAGAGTTTTGTGAAAGTGAAAAAGAAAACTCTCTCCCTCTCCAACTCTCTCTTTTTATCACAATTAATTCTCCCAAACCAAAATCTATTGAGAACCCATAATTCCTCATTGGTTTTCCTAGAGAACAGCAAGGAACGTTGAAGACGGGTTCAAGATTTGTAGAAGAAGAAGTTTTTCCATATTGAAGACAGTTTTCAAAGGTAGGAAACCTCTAACTCTTAATTCTTCTCTATAGCATGCTAAAGTTTGTGTTTATCCAAGTTTTTGTTCTCTGTAATTTAAGTTTCTCAAACAAATTTAGTGGCACATGACGATCACTCGCTTCCGCTGAGGATTCAATTCATTCGCACCATTATTATCACAATAAAGTGTGATGGGAAAATTCATATTTAAAACAATTTCCAAATCTATCAAGAACTTCCTTAGCCAAACAAATTCTTTAGCAGCTTCACAAGCAGCTATATATTCAGTCTACATAGTAGAGCCAACAATGCATCCTTACTTGATGTTTTTCCAAACTACAACTCCTCCGTTAAGAGTGAATACTGATCTTGATATGGATTTCCTAGAAGTCTTATCAGTCTGAAAATCAGAGTTAGTGCATCTTGTAAGGATCAAATCTTTAGTCTCATACACAAGCATGTAGTCCCAAGTTCTCTTAAGATATTTGAACATTGACTGTAGTACAGTGATCAAATACTAGATTGGATTGATATTTATTCACAATCCCAATTACATAGCATATGTCCGGCCTAGTACCCAACATGGTATACATAAGGCTACCCACAGTTGATGCATAGGGAAACTGTCTCATTCCTCAACCTCTTGAGATGTCTTAGGATACTGTTCCTTAGACAATGAAATTCCATGCTTCAAAGTTAATAAACCCTTCTTGAAATTTTGCATGAGATATCTAACAAGCACGTTGTCAATATATGGTGTTTGAGACAAGGCTGGTGTTTTGTTCTTACAATTCTTGATTATTTGGGTCCCTAGAACAAATTGTGTTTCACCCAAATCTTTCATTTGGAATCGAACAACCGACCATTTTCTATCATCAGTTAGTAAACCTACTGTTGGTGTTTCTTAGCTTGTTGCGCAAAGTATATTAGATATAATTTCCGTACAAAGATGCGTTGAGAATTACTCAAGTATAATCATTAATAAACAAGTTTTCCTATAAAAGCCCAAATATAAGCCTTTATAGGTTTCCTGGTGAGTCCAGGGTCGAATGCAGGGATTTGTAATAAACTAGGCGTTGAGAATAGATACAAGACTATGCAGTGACTATACATGGATTATGTGCAAGAGTTGTATGTACCTAAAACTATACATAAAGAATGAATAAAATTTCCTACAATTAACAATGAGGTGGACGCAACGAAGGTTAGTTAAATATTTAATGTCAGATAGCATGCGTTGAGAATGACGGTGGAACCATGCGATAAAAATAGAGTTAACGCAGGAGCTAGTTGTTACTTAAGCATATCTAAGTATATTTACATACCTACAAACTTAGGGTTTGTGAATCTATCTCTCGATGTTTCGACACCACATTAATCTTATATCTAAGACGCATGGTAAGTTTGCATTGGCAAAAGATAAACTACATCTCTGAACCTCATCTAGTCTTGATAAATGCTAAAGATTAACCATCTACTCTCTCAAGCTAGATAATCGTGCTTGTTAAATTTGTTTGTCAGACAAAGCTATGCAAGCTAATAATATGCATTAATCAAGATGTAACATACTTAGTATTACTTAAGAAAAACTAGCTTCTAACATCTAACTCATTTAATATTCAAACAACATGATGTAAAGTATTTAATATGGAAATACATGGAAGATAATCATCAATCAAACTTATATTAAGAAAATAAATCATTCTCTCGAATGTCATTAACAAAACATAAGTAAGAAGGAGGGAAATGGAGATAGGACAATAATGGAAGACGTCAAGCTGCCACTGGCAACGTCTTGCTTCATGGAGGCTTGAGATGGTAGCTATCGGATACATAAATGGCATAAGGTGAAAGTTCTCACTCACTGGGAGACAACTCTGAAAATTCTTAGAATCCTTCGCACAGGAGCTTGAAATGGAGGCTGGTTATGGTGAGGGAGAATTTGTACAGAGCTTTCGCCTCTTGAACTCGTTTCTCTCCTCCTTTGAATGGAGAAGTTTTGGGCTATTCATAGGCGTCGAAAAATTGAACTCATGATGACCTGACGCCTTTGCATTAAATTCCATGCCCTGTTGCGTAAACTTTTCACATTGTCGGCCCATTGGTTTTGCCATGATCTGATAACGTGTAATCCTTTTGCATATTGACATGACAGCTTTTGCCTAAACATCTGTATCTACTTTTTCTTCTTAATGCATGGTCTCGACACATGGGTTTCCACTTTTGTTCTCGCAGCAGCTTCCTCTCTGTGCTTGGGTTATTTGTGCTTCTTTTCTACTTAATCCTGGGTTAAGAACAGAAAGCTCATATATTTTTCAGGTATTTTCTTTTGTAAATGATGCCAACGCATGGTAATACATATTATATAATTCAACTGCTAAAATCATGTGTTTAGCCCTAAAGTTACTCTAATTAATTCAAATAGTGACTATAATAACTTGTATTTCTACAAGTTATCACATACATCATTCATAATGAGTAAGATATCATCCACATACAACACTAGGAAAGTTGTTGAATTCTTGATGATTTTCTTGTAGACACAAGGTTCATTAACATTCTGATCAAAGCCATAAGATTTGATCCCAGTATCAAATCTTATATTCTAAGATCTAAATGCTTGTTTCAGTCCATAAACAGACTTTTTAAGCTTCCAAACCTTTTACTCTCGACCTTATTCAATGAATCCCTCAAGTTATTTCATGTAGATACCAGTATCAAATCTTATATTCCAAGATCTAAATGCTTGTTTCAGTCCATAAACAGACTTTTTAAGCTTCCAAACCTTTTGCTCTCGACCTTATTCAATGAATTCCTCTAGTTATTTCATGTAGATACTCTCTTTAAAATTACCATTCGAAAAAGGTAGTCTTGACATCCATATGCCATATCTCATAGTCATAATATGTGGTAATGGACAAGACTATTCAAATAGATATTATCATGGCAACAAGTGAGAAAGTTACATCATAATCCACTCCCTCTACCTGAGTATAACCCTTTACCACTAGTCTAGCCTTAAAGGTCTGTACTTTCCATCTACACCTTTTTTTTTCCTCTTGTAGATCCATTTGCAACCTATAAGTTTTACCCCATTAGGTTGATTTACAAGATTCCAAATAGAATTGAAATACATAGAATCCATGTCTTAATTCATGGCTTTAATTCACTCATCTTTGTCAACATCATTCATTGCCTGTTTAAAAGACAATGGATCCTCAACATCATCATCAGGTATGACAACTTGGGCTTCTGTTAAACTCATATATCGCACAGGATGAGATATAACCCTCCCACTACGATGAGGCTCTCTTAACTCTTCAGAAGAAATTTAACTTGATGTACTTACATCAACAACTCTTGCTGATATATTAGCCTCTTCAACAACTCTTGTTGAACTTTCAGCAGTTTCATTAGAAAGTTCATTTAATACGATCTTACTGTGTGGTTTATAATCTCTCATATGATCTTCTTCTAAGAAGATAACATTTGTCGATATAAATACTTTATTCTCTTTTGAGTCATAAAAGAGGCCACCTCTTGTCTCTTTGGGGTAACCTACAAAGAGGCATACTTTTGAACAATTTTTCAACTCCTTTGGATTTGTGTTCCCCAAATCCTGAAATGTCATAAACTACCTCTATGACCTTTCCAAAGTTCAAAAGGTGTTTCTAAAACACTTTTTGAAGGAACAAAATTCAAAATGTAAATTGCAGTCTCCACCGCATATCCCAAAAAAAAAGTCTGGCAATAGAGAATAGCTCATCATTGATCGAACCATGTCTAACAAGGTTTTGTTTCTCCTTTCTGATACACCATTTTACTAAGGTGTACCAAGTGCTAAGAGTTGAGATGCAATTCTATGTTCTATCAAATAGTCCTAGAAATTAGATTCATATACTCTCCACCTCGATCTGATTGAAGTGTTTTCATCTTCTTACCTAATAGATTTTCAACTTCATTATACTCCTTGAACTTTTCAAGAGCTTCAGACTTATGTTCCATTAGGTAAAGATTAGATAACCATACTTAGAGTAATCATCTATTAAAGACACTGAAAGATTATAAACGACACAAGAAATTATAAAATAAGTGATCATCTATAAAATGATCTAAAAGATATAGGAAGATTATACTGTTTGATCACCAAGTTTCTTAACGGATGATTCAAGGATCTTTACAGGGTTGTATGTACTTCCCATGACAAAAGGGCCAAGAGAAGCAATTACCTTTGCAGGGCTATCTGTGCCTTCATAGATAAGAAGAAAGAAATTTAGTTGGAAAATAATTTAAAAAAAGAAAAAAAGAAAAGAAAGAAAGGAAAAAGTAAGAAGAAAGAAAACAAAGAAACATAAATAAACAAATGAAGGCATAAGGGGAAGAAATTAAGACATGGGGAATAAGGGAATAAATAAACCAAAAAAAATAATAATAATGAAAAAAAAATAAAGAATTACACCTTAACGGTGACATTTAAAATTTTTTTCCCAACACTATCCTTTACCTTCCTATTAACCCCAATCATAAGACACGACTAAGGAAGTGTTTGTCTCACCAACATGAGTTGGGTTGAGTTGGTAAAAATTACCAACTCAATGTTTGGCCCACCAACTTTAAATGTTGGTGGAGTTGAGTTGGTTTTTTTTTTTTTACCAACTCTCCCCAACTCTCTCCAACTCTCCTTCCCTCTAATATTTTAATGACTCCACCCATTAGCAACTACCGCTACCATACTTCGATGACATACTCTGATGACTACCTTGGCGTGGTTAACTCTGATGACCAACTCTGGGCTCCGACAACTACCTTCACGTGGCGAACTCCGACGACCAAATTCGAACTCCAGAAACCATCTCCGATGACCACCTTCACTCAAAAAAGCAACTTTGGCAACATACTCCGACTACCACATTTACGCAACCAATTCCGACGACCAACTCTAGGTTCCAGCAACCACTTGCGGCAAATACCACCCTTGAGTGTTATTTATTGATAAGCATTTATGTATATAGACATTTTTGTGGACATTATTATTTCATTTGTAAGTGACAAACTAGACTTAACCATAAAAGCTAACCATACAAAATGTTTGAAAAAAGAAGTTTGCAAAAAACGAGTTTGCATAAAAAAATATATGTATCATTTTGTTGTATTAGTGTAAAGGTAAAGAATCAAATATTTGCACAAAAAAGAAAAAAAAATCATTAACCATAAGAATTGAAATTCTTATTTTACAAATGGGAAAAAAAATCAAAATTGGTTTCTTTTTTTATATATTTTTTTAATTAATATTTATGGTTGAGTTAAAATTAACTAAGAGTTAAAAATGAAGGGTTAGAGAATAGGGAAAATGTTCATTTTATTGGAATATGACATGTATTTAGGGATGTGAATAAAATTATTATGCAATTAAGTGTTCAAATTGTATAGCGAAAATATGTTACATTTTTCAAAAAGGAAAAACAAAAAGTTCGTTCAATTTTTAAGTTTCTTCAGCATTCATGATTGAGGGTTAAGTAGTTGTAAAAATTTGTTTGGAATATGTTCGGTATTTAAGAATGGAAAGAAAATAGGTTATGTAATTGAGTGTTAAAAAATTGAATTCAAAATTTGTGTGAAATATATTTTTACTTTGTAGGAATTAGTTATGTTTTAAGAATGAAAAAAAAAAATTAAGCATTGTTTGTGTTAAAATTTTTAGGAAATGTGTATCGTTGGAAACTTA